>JANAVB010011796.1:3367544-3397504 GCA_029216955.1 Iris pallida
TTGAAAGTTGGGAATAAATTGCTGCACGATGTGCAACGTATGTCGAAAGTAAAATTGTTGCACGTGGTGCAACGTATATCAAAGTAATCATTGCATGGATTGTAAAGGCGATTGGAAATAAATCGTTGCATGAGATGCAACGGAAAGAACTGAAATCATAAATCGATAGAACAAATCGTTCAGTTGCACACCAAACTTATGTTGGCAAACGAAAACATTGAACAAGTTGTGTCGGATTTGATTTAATCGAAGTTACGGTTGTGATCAAGTATGATCACTGTAGAAATCGTGAGTCGAAAGAGATTATCGGTTCATACCGAGTATGTTACGAGGGAAATGACTTGATTTCTGAGTAGTATATGCCATACCACGTAGGCAATGAATGACTCGATTTCGAGTGGTATATGGTATACCACTTGTGCGATGAATTGCATCGACGCGTTATGAGAATTGCGGAAGGTTTGTCCGCAACGGACGGGAGAGTACCGAGACTCGATTGGAAATTTATATGACGGTATATTGATGCAAGTTTCTTCGAAAATCGGTTGGGACGATAAGGCGAGTACTCGTATCATTGAATAATACGTCGGACGAAAATGATAAGTCGGTCGAAAGACCGAGACTAGCGGAACGATTATGCCTTGACGTAATAATCGGATCGACGGGAAAGGGAAAACTCGAACTTACAAATGAGTCGCACGACTTGCGATCTCGATTGAAATGTTGGGCGAGGCGAATCGAATCGCACGACTTGCAATTTCGATAGAAATATTGGACGAGGCAAATCGAATCGCACGACTTGCAATCTCGATGAAAATATTGGGCGATACAAATTATAATCGAATCGCATTAGTTGCGATCTCGACAAAAATGATAGAATACGTGAGTCAAAATCGGATCGCATGATTTGCGACTTCGGTGAGAAAGTTGGTTGACGCGGGTAAATAGTGCCTAAGAGATAGTTGGTTACATTACAGCGAAACTCATTTGAGGATGACTGAAAAACACGCAAAACTTAGAGGGCATGATCGTATGACTTGAGGGTTCGATATTGGATAATCGGTAACTCAGTTACGCGATCAAAGTATAGAGGGATGCGACGAATCGAAAAACGAGTTGATGCGTATGGAAAAGTTCGTTGTGAACTTGGATATATGCGGTGCCAGTTAAGTTGACATTGAAACGGATTCAAAGTTGACCCTTACGCTATCGAAATTGATACGACGTATCGAGATCGATACGTAAGGAAACGTAAGCACGATGTGAGAATACAAAATGGAGTGTGCCTCGCGCTATCAAAATTTTGTAAGTAATAATACGAGAAGGAACGAACCGGTTGATCATGAACTTTGTGATTGATCAAGACGAGACTATAAGTCGTCGGCGATTGCTCGATGCGTATAGCATCTCGTGTGTCGACCGCAATTAAGATAGACTCGAACTTAATGCGAGTAGATGCGTCGTGAATAGCAGAATCATCGACGGTAGTGCATGACCTTACTCGGAGGATAATTGCGCATCAGTGGCGTCGATAGAAATGGTTTTGTCCGAACTTGGATAGTCACATAGAAATTGTCGGAACATGATTTGGCTCCGAAATAAGATATAACATGGTTCGTAGTAAATTGTCCTACGGTGATGATACACAATTATCGAGCGTAACTTAGGGGCAGCTGACACTAGAAGACTTGACCTCCAAATCAAATTGAATGTTGCAGACCGTAAGATGACCCATGTGATATCGTATATGAAATTGCATCGGTAACAAATACAGCGTGGTGCATGTTGACGATAAGTCTAGGTAATCGAGAATTGTTGGAACAACTTTCGATTGAGAATGATATAGTTAGATTTTGAGTATTCGTCGGATGGATACTTGAATGATTATGTTGGTCGACGATCGAACTAGAAATTCACCAACGAACTTGGTGGTTCGGATAGGCAATTGCAAGAATCATGCTATGCACGAAAGGGAACGATAAGAGAATGACTTATGAGTTATGTCGTTAGATTCGGCTTCACCTTGCAATTGAGCTTGCGTGAATCGAAATTATGTTCGATGTTGCGAGACGGATAAGTTAGAAATTTGGCTAGTGAATTCCTACTCGATAGGAATCGAATGTAAGGCGCATCGTAAAGACCTTCATGTCAAAGACGATCGTTGCCTTGAGCACCGTCGCCTTGATGTAAACTTTTGTGTCGGATAGATTGTGTCCTTTGAGCAATGTCAATTTAAAGTTGCGTCGGAAGAATCTAAGCATGGGGTCTAGGTAAGTGACCTAGCGGGCATAGTCCTGAATTGTTGATGCATTTACAAGTCAACAAAGAAAATCGTAACGAGATAAGTTGCATAGCCAGACTTCGGAAATAGTTGGGTGGTGAATTCGAACGCAAAGCGTTGCGGAGGATCGTTGCGATCGGATGTGCAACGGCTCGACACGATGCGTAGAATTGATAGTCCATACGAAAATACAAAATAAGAAATGCAATTTTGAATCGCGTCGCGTACAGTGACTTTGTTGAATGAATCACGTATGTATTGAATATATGTATGCGATAAAATTTCGAGAACAGTTGCTAAAGATAAGTCTAATAGGGAGTACGAGATGGCAAGCATAGGATTGAAATTTACCTGTCAACTTTGTTCCAATTTGCTACTATTGGACTTCGTTGAAATACATATATCTTTGGGACGCTTTGAATATAGGTACGGATCCAAATCGAGTTGTATACAAATTCAAATCGAGCTGCAGGAAAGACTTTGAAATGTTAATGAAAAGCTTGCAAGATAGTGTGAAACTGAACAACATTAGTGGGACAAGATCGTGAAATGATGTATAAAACACTTAATCGGAGTGTTGGTTTTGGTTCCAGGACGAACCTTGTTTTGAGTGGTATATTATGTAATGCCCCGCTCCGTACGGCGTATTACCCTGAGGCGTTGACTCAACGAGTCACGTTGACTGAATAAAATGTATCGATGCGAATCGATACAAGAGTTACGTTATCCCGAGGAACGCATCGAACTAAGTCGATGCGAAGAGTTGCCTTGTCCCGAAAGAATGCATCGAGTGAATCGATGTGAAGCGTCGCGTTGCCCCGAATGATAAGTGTGTTGAATTGGCTCAAAGATTCTAAGAAATTGAATCGACCAAGGCGCAAGTCCAAATCGATACAAGTATTGATTTTAGTTGGTTTTATGTGCAGTCTATACGTTTATGCAAAAATATTAGAGGTCGACATTTTGCCTATTTTGCGATGGGTTCGCGAAACCAAATCGTCGCCTTGTGACGGACTGGGACTTGGGCACGGTAAGCCAAATCGGATGTATAATTCAATGAAGCACGAAATACTCGAATGGCTAAGTCAGGAGAGTGGCCGTGCAACAAAGTTATGAAATCGAGCCGCGTCGGTTCGGCGAAACGACAAGGCGTATCGACTCAAGGTGGGAGGATTGACTCTTCTTTTTACTCCTTCATGCGATAATTCAAAATATATCATTGTATGCTAAGTTAACCTTTCAACGCCACGAGCATGGTTCGATCGAAAGATAAATCGTAGTGTGAGTTGAACACTAAGTTAGAACAATTGAAATAAAATGTGCATCAAATGCACGAGTCGCTATAGAACATTGGATATCGCAAAGGCGAGCGCCTCGGTGCGTAAGCCGCAAGAACATGGGATAACTGTATTCGGCGAGTGCCTTAGTGAACGAACCATACCGTGCCTTCAAGCACGAGTTAGAAAGGCCAGAACATTGAAAGACAATAGGCGAGCGCCCTAGCGTGCAAGCCACGAACATTGAATACAAAGGCATAGAACATGGAAATACGATCGAAACGTGCCTACGTGCACGAGATCATAAAAGGTGGCTTCGTTACGAAAGAATACAGTTGTGGCATGAATGTGGCAAACGGTCGGATATGACATGATGCCTCGAAAGGTGTTCGGGACCTTCGGGTCGTTCGGTTGACGAACATTGAGTTGAGGAATGATGCCATTGAACATTAAAACGAAGTATGAAATGTAAGAACATAAAAAGTTAACAGAAGAAATACGAGATGATAAAGTCTGGGTCTTGGACTCAAGACTATGCTTGGTTGTTTGAATAATAGTCCGTTGCATGGTCGAATGGAATGGACTTGAGATAATTGTTATATCTTCCGTGCACGGAACGTTCCCTCCGAACGGGTGCACCGGGGCACCGGGACCGTTCGGCCTAGGAGGGATATAATCTTTGATAGGCGTACATCTGTAAAATATCCGATTAGCACCCGGTTACAGATAGGAGAAGCCACAAATGATGGTATGCAGCAGTAAGTTTCGGTTGTTTGGGATAGCAACCCAATCCGTGAAACGCCGGGCTACCCAAATTCAAGAAAAAAAGAAGGAGAGAAAAGAAAGTAAGGAAAAATAAAAGAAACTCCTTTAGTCCATTCCAGCGTGGATACGCCAAGACCTTCATATAGCTAAGGAACGATGGGTTGAAAGTATAGGCACGTATGTGTCCCGCACATATAGATCCTGCGTAGGGATGCACTTATAACATGACAGGGAAGGAATGGGGCGTATTCACCTTACGTCGGTGCAAGGGCGAGTGCGTCGACTTGGTAAGTCACGCCACGAAACAAACATAAGATTGCTTGTATGCTTGCCTATTCAATTCGAGTAACATGCTTGCCATGATAACATGCTTTACGCTTTCGAATATGCCATGAAATCGATCCTAAGGAGAACATAGCAAGATCATAAGCTAAGTTGCATGCTTCAATATAAATACTATAATGTCGATTTAGAAAGAAGGTCTTTGCATCAGTACATACGAGGACGAACGTACTGATCCCCTACCAGCTTTCATACAGGGTACAGGGAATGGATTGCTCGCGGTGAAGCTTCGCTTGAACGCGTTGAGGCTTGGAATGCCAAAGTGTATTGAAGTGTGCGATCACATTGACGTTCGGATTTGCAACAGGATTGATGCGGCCGAGATATAGAAGGCATAATGTATGGAACGGTAAAATCTTTTGTGGGCAAGAGAGAACCTGAGTGTTGTAGCCAGCCTGGCAAATTTAGTTGGGCTATTGAAAGCCTTTGTAATCTCAGTTTCGAATATCAATAAAGAGAATTATTTCGTATACTCTATTTTCCTTTCGTTGCTAACATCAATTCAAAGATAACCAATTGAGAACTTGTCATCTTGACTTACACGAGCGCAACTCCAGGCTCGTGCGGCATCACACCCCCTGTGAGGACGATGATTCGGGTGATTCCAAGTCGGGACATGACACCTGTGGAACCGACTGCTCCCAAGCCAACAGCGGCCAACAAAGGAAAACAACCAGTTCGCTTCGATAAAATATTAAAGAAAACTCTATTTCTTGGACTTGGGAGACCATATAACTTCGATATATTGGCTTAACTAGCCAACACTCCGGCGAGGTTGTCAATCTTCGAGCTCTTGCGTCTCTCGAGGGAAACTCGAGAAACACTAAGTGAAGCTTTGATGCAAGCTGACACTTGTCTAGCACTTCTCAAGAAACCAGACGAAGAACTTGTGGCATGTTTTCACTATCATAGTGTAATGGAGTTGATTCCCAATATCACCTTCACACGAGATGGCATGCTCCTAGAAGACAATCGACATGACCGACCTTTATACTACGCAGGATATGTCAATACAATGAAGGTTGATCGCATCCTGATTGATCCTGGACCTTCACTTAGTATTATGCCAAAACCTTTACTGGATGTCTTGAAAATCCCAGTGCATAATCTCTCTACAATAATTATGACTATCTTGGGATTCAATTCTGGAAGAAGTGAACCACTAGGAAATATTCGCTTGAACGTTCAAATCGGTAATCTTCGTACTGAAGTCACTTTGTATGTGATTGACAATCACGGCTCCTACAATATTTTGTTAGGGAGACCATGGTTTCATGAGCATAATATCATGTCATCCACTCCCCATCTGTGCTTCAAATATGTCGATGACAATGGAGAAGTTTGGAAAAAGGTGGCCGATCTTAATCCCTTTTAGGGTGTCGAGGCATACTGTACTGACTCCAGAATGTATAAAGAAGAATTCATGAAGGTCTTACTGGCCATGGATACCAAAGAAGATCAGAAGGACACCCCAGATGATGTTCTTGTGATTCCAGTTAAAGGAAGCACTTCTTGTCCTTCGTCTTCTCAGACGCTAACCATCCATCTCTCCTCTCATGCTAAGCCTCTTCCTATTGAAAAGAGGGAACAGAGGAAGCTCTTCTCTTCTGAGCCTCTTGTTATCGACCTCTATCATAACAATTCTTCTTCTTCTCCTCCTCTAGTTATCAACCTTACCAAGCCTTTGGCTAAGGTCAAGAACCCTGTTGTAAATGATGATGTACAAATCAATAAAATAACATCTCCTTTGCAGTATACTGATGTTATTTATTATACTAAATGTTACTTAGAAATGCTAGATAACTTTGAACCACTCATAATAGGAGCAGTTCAACCTCTCCAAGACGAAGTATTATTTGAACCAGCTCAAGATTCCTTCTTCCTAGTTCCTTCCAGGAAGAAAGATGAACTTCCTATACTTTTTTGAAAGGAACAGAGCAGAAGACTACGTCCGATAGCGAGACTGAAAATAACGATAACGGACGACTCCAACTATGACGTTATAGTCAACAATCTAAAGACATCATTCAAAAGATGGGCTACATTTTCAAAGCTGGCCTTAATCGTGGTAAAGAAAGGCGAACTCTTATTCTATCTCTACTCCAAAAGGAAAGTCACTGCAATACTACAGCAAAATAAATCATGGGTTGGGCTATACTTTGCCAGTTACAACCCCAAACGCTTCTGAGTCTGACAAAGAGGAGCGATCTAACTCTTCTGACTCTGTTTTATGGGATTCTGACACCAGTATAGGGCACGTCCATCGAGTGACTCTATCTTCTAATATGGTGACTGTCGAGTTCTCAGAAGACGATGACAATTTTGATGAAGCTCCTGAGTCAGATCCTTGGGCACAAAGAATAGACAATCAATGGGAACTCCACTTCGAGCAACGCGTACCACCTACCGAAGATCAGTTGGTCCAGGTCGATGTCGAAAATGAAGCTTCTCCAAGGCCAATCTTCTTTAGCAAAAGCCTTCCTAAAGCGGATAAACAGGAACTAATTCAGCTCATTAAGGAATATATTAACGTATTTGCCTGGAGCTATGAGGATATGGAGCTATGAGGATATGGCGGGATTAGATCCTCAGATCGCTACACACAAACTCAACATCCTACCAAATGTGAGGCCAATTAAACAATAACAACGTTGATTCCGATCCGATATGATGGATGCTATAGAAGCTGAAGTCAAGAAGCTTATTGCCTATGGTTTTGTCAGAGAAGAACAACATCCTGACTGGGTGGCTAATGTCGTCTCAGTTATGAAGAAAACATGGAAGGTCTGAGTCTGTATTGACTTTCGAGACCTCAACGATGCTAGTTCCAAAGATGAGTTTTCTCTCCCGATTACTAATGTCATGTTCAACAATACTTGCGGATTCGAACGAATGTCTTTTATGGATGGATTCTCAGGATAGAATCAAATTAAGATGCATCCAGAAGATGAGAGACATACATCTTTCCGTACTCCTCTGGGAGTCTATTGCTACACCGGCATGCCATTCGGTCTTAAAAATGCTGGTGCAACTTATCAGCGGGCTATGAGTACCATCTTCTGTGATCATTTACGAAAGACAGTCGAATGCTATGTCGACGATATTGCTGTCAAAAGTCGTATAAAGGAAGATCATATTCAAGATTTGAGAACTATCTTTGATCTAATACGCACCATCAAATCAAGATAAATCCCACCAAGTCATTCCTAGGAGTCTCTAGTGGCAAATTCCTCGGATTCGTTATTACCTCTAAGGGTATACACGTTGATCCCGAGATGATCAAAGCCATTCAAGAGATGCGTCCTCCACGCAACCTAAAAGAGCTACGAGGATTCCAGGGACGACTTGCGTACATCAGGAGATTCATTTCAAGTCTCTCTGGATGCTGCAGACCGTTCATTCAACTCATAAAGAAAGGTGTATCTTTCATTTGGACTGAAGAATGTCAACAAGCATTTGAAATAAAGCGGTACTTGATGAACCCTCCAGTTTTAGTGCCTCCAATCTCAGGAATACCTTTTCTGATGTATGTTCGTACAGTAGATCATTCTTTGGGAGCTCTACTAGCCCAGAAGAACAAAGAAGGTCACGAACAAGCTATCTATTACCTCAGTCGCACGATAATCGGTACCGAACATCGATATAGTCCAGTGAAAAAAGAATGTTTAGCCCTAATATTCGTTGTTCAGAAAATGCGACATTATATCACGGGTTAAACTATTCATGTCATCTCCAGAGTCAACCCGCTTCGAGTTCTGAAGAAAATGCCTAGTATACTCAATTCTAGGCTTGCTATATGGGCCATATTGCTAGCACAGTATGATATGGTTTATGTTCCACAAAAGTTGGTCAAGGGTCAAGCCCTTACAGACTTCTTAGCAGCTCATCCAATTCCGGAGACATCTAAACTCTATGACGAGATTCCTAAAAAAACTTTAGAATCTTACATGATTTCAGAAGAAGTTCTTTCCTGGCGTCTACTCTTTGATGGTGCATCCAGAATTGGACCCAAAGGTACTATTGTTACTGGAGTTGGAATTGTCCTTGTATCACCGGAAGGATTAGCTATTCAAAGAGCTTATTCCTTGGACGAGTCATGTTCCAATAATGTGGCTGAATATAATGCTTTACTCATTGGCATCCAATTGGCTAAATAGCTAGATATGGAATATCTCGAAGTATATGAAGACTCTAAGCTGATCGTCATTCAGGTGAGGCACGTACGAAGTTCGGCACCAAGACCTTATTCCATATCATGAAACGGTATTTAGATTGGCTATATCGTTCAAAGGCTTCTTCATTGAACATGTACGTTGAGCTTGCAATACTGAGGCTGATACACTTTCTAATCTAGCAGCAGTATTAGCAATTTCGGTAAAAAGACAACATATGATTGTCATCACTATCATAGAGTTATTTTGCATCGAGAATAACTCAAACATTGAATTTAGAAATTCAACTGAAATTGACACTATTAGTGAAGACTGGAGGGCTCTTTTCATCGACTTTATGGTACATGATATCTTACCCGAAGATCCTAAGGAAGCTACAACAATCCGTCGGCGATCACTCCGGTTTTATTACAATCACACCTCCAAGACCCTTTATCGGCGAACATTCGACGGTTTACTCCTATATTGTCTTGTAGGAGATAAAGTAAAACAAATACTACGTGAAGCTCACAATAGTGTCTGTCGGGCACATCAGCCCGGTCCTATGCTACTAGATCGTATCCGACGTATGGGCTATTACTGGCCCACTATGGTATCAGATGCTATTTAATATGCATGGAAATGCCGATTGTGTCAAATCCATGCAGACTTCATCCACCAACCATCAGAATTCCTTCATTCGACTATCGCATCATGGCCCTTTGAAGCTTGAGACATGGACGTTATTGGTCCCATCAACCCGCCGTCATCTAGAAGACATCGGTTTATATTAGCTATAACCGATTACTTCACGAAGTAGGCAGAAGCTATACCCTTGGCTGAAGTCAAACCAGTAGTATGATTAGCTTCATCAAACATCATATGATTTATCGATTCGGCATTCGTCGGCGAATCATTCATGACAATGGACCCCAATTCATCAGTCAAAAGTTTACTCGATTTTGTGATGACAACAGGATTAACAATGTTGCTTCCACAGCCTACAATCCTGCAGCTAACGGTTTGGCAGAAGCATTCAATAAAACAATCATCAAGCTTCTAAATAAGTTCATTTCTACTAATAAAAGAAACTGGAGTGAAAAGCTTAGAGAATGCCTATGGGCTTATCGTACTACCATACGCACTCCGACGCTTGTACACCTTTCTCTTTGGTGTATGGATGCAAAGCCGTCTTACCACTGGAAATTTAAATCCCTTCCTTGAGAATTGCGATTGCCAATGAACTGACAACAGAAAATAATGAACGCCTTCGACTTCAGGAGCTTGAAGCACTTGACGAGAAGCGGCTACTAGTTCAACAACATATTGAGCTATATCAAGTCCGTATCTCAAAAGCCTTCAATCGAAAAGTCAGAATACGAGCATTTCAAAAAGGCAAACTAGTACTTACTGTTAGACATCCTATGACTATAACACACATGAGCAAGGGTAAATTTGAAGCAAAGTGGGAAGGTCCCTATGTTGTAAGCAAGATTTTCTCAAACGGAGCTTATCAACTGACCGGGATGGATGGCCGGGTCGCTATGATACCTATTAACGGCAAATTCTTAAAAAAATACTATGTTTGAAGAATATATAAGACATCTTCTCAATATTGTATATTCCTCAAATCTTCAAGTTATTATCTTTTATTTACTCTTCTGTAGATAAAACCACAAATAATAAACTTTCAAAGGAAATCCCCAGTGGAGTCTATCCAGATCATATCACATTATCGCAATGATTATCTTTTGAAACCTATTTGTTTTGAAAGATATACTATTTTTGAGTCCCAGTCGACTCAAAGATAAGTAATAGATATATGAATTCATGTCAATATTATATCTGAATTCTATTATCGGCATCAACGGCTTGTCACGTCCACATTACCTCCGATAAAGTCGTCTTTTGAAATGACAATATCTTAAAATTATATTCTGTCACGTCCATATTACCTCTGAACAGATATAATGAGTATTGTTATTTTCGAAAAAGATATGTCATGTTTGGTACCTCTGAACATACTTCCTACTCTTATCTAATACTTATATTTATAACATATATGTAATGGAACCACAAAAAGATCATTAATTTTTTTTATTTCAATGATGTACAAAATATCAAAAGTGCACATCATGCAAAAGATAACAAAAAGTTGTCATGGATAGATTCACTTGGGGGGCTGAGTGCTAAGATTAATTATCAGTTTCTTCAGATTGTCCGCTCTCTCTGTTCTAGAGTCGAGCACCCTTTGCCTAGCCAGAGCTCTTCCAGATTCTAGATCAAAGGTTGCAGGGAGAGCTCGACATTCAAGTTCCACACTCTGAATACGAATAAATTTGTCTTGTTGCTTCTTCAGACCATCCAGCTGGCTCTCGGCAACCTGATGCATTTCCAGTACTTCCTCTTCACGTCGCCGAACTGCCTTGAGTACCTCTTGAAGCTGGGCCATCTCAGTTTGTAATTCTCGGAGGCGAGTTTGACATTTAGTCGCTTCCTTCTCCTTCTCTGCAGCTTCAGTCTTATAACGCTCAACAGAAGAAGTAGTCTCAGCAATGCTAGACTCCAACTCTGCAGAGCACAGTGAAAAAGCTACTATAGAAGCTTCTAAGTCAGCTTGTCATGCTGCAGACTCGCGAGCCATCTCTTCACATTCAGTATCTACAAGCTTTTGAATGTTTCCTCTTGTCAGATCTTGATAAGACTTCATAGATTCCTCGAGCTCATCCAAGATATGTTCCAAGTAGCTGACTCTATCTAGATCACCAATTTTTCAAATAGCTTCGATAATAAAAGAGGAAGGGCTCCTTACTGACTCATAAGGTTGGCCCTTTTCCAAGACCATCTGAATTAGAGTGCCCAGAGAGGTGAAGAAAGCATTTGTGTAAGCTTTAACGACGATCATGTTCATCGCTAATATACCAGAAGTAGCCACTTTTGTCTGAATCCCTCCTTCTGTAGCAGCTGGAGGAATCACAGATTGTGTATCAGAAGATCTTAGCACTGGCATCATCGAAGAGCTTCCTTCTCTAGTCTGAGTTCCCATGTCCAGAGGAGCGATGGTTGAGCTAAAGCTGAAAGCAGCAGACGAAGCTACTATTGTCCCTACGGGACCCTCTGCAATCAATATGCATAATCATTATACATCATCAAAGGAGTTAGGGTAAATAAAAAGTCAAAAATTTACCTGATCCCGACAACATGTATGGGGTCTCATAAGGCAGATCTAAATCTGTGCGAAGACTCATCATAGTAGTCTCAGACACGGCTGCTTGAGTTCTTTCAGCCTCTGAGCCTCCTGATCGAAAGTGGCTGCTTCCGGCCCCTGATTCTTCTTGACTTATTGGGACTACCATTTCCGTTCCCTCTGTTTCAAAAATTTGTTCTGTCGAGGTTTGAGTCCCCTCGGCATCAGTTTTGGGATTCTTATTAATCTCGATATCTTCAACAGTTAAAGTCTGATTTTCACCAGCTTCTTGGTTATCATCAGGGTTATCGTTTTCATTCTCATTGAGGTTATGATCACCATATTTTGGGCTGTGATGCCCTTCTTCATCAACATGGTGCCCTTCATCCTCATTAGTAATATGGTCCTCTTCGACCATCAAGTCTTGATCTTTCAAAACCTTTATGGGAACTGGATCTACCTCAGTTTTATCAAGATCAGGAACTACGTCCATAGAATCTCTTCCGATCGAATCATCTTCAAAGTCACAGTCTACGATAGCCTCTATCATTTTTCGATTTTCTTGAGAGAGGGTAGGAGTTTGAGCTATGAAAAGAGATGTGACATCGGGATTAGAGTCCGTTGAAGGCAACACCTTCTCAGGAAGTGTAGTCTCGGGGACCTTAGGAGTTGGAGACGACATCATTATTCCAGCTGCAGCTAATGCGGTCACAGGAATAGTCATCTGTATGGTGACTGGAGCCGGAACACTAATTTCTGTAGCCTCTGCAAATAAAAAAGAACATTGTCAATATTTTACTCAATCATGATCACATTAAAAGAGTATTAAAACCACCTGGCAGAGGTGGCAGATGTAAAGGCAATAATGCATCAGGTCGACTCGAAGACTCTTTCGGCATGGAAAGAGTGGGTGAAGCGTCAATTTCTCGACAGTCTTCTTGAGTCACCATTAATCTCCTTTTAGCTTTACGCACAAGAGGTGTTTCAGGTTCTTCTTTAATGTCATTAAGATCGTCTTGCACATTGGGCTCCCTGATAACCTCTTTATGGACAATTCTACTATTCTTTGGAACTAAAGAGGGAGTCGCCTCTCCTCCTCCAGAAGAAAGTCCAGTATTCATCTGCTTAGTTTAGGACCAGGTTGTCCTGGTCACAGGCTGCTTAGCAATTACCACTGTTGTTTTCTTTTTCTTCCCATGAGGAGCTTTGGGAGGAGAAGGGAGTTCGTCTGGATGTGATGGAGCAGACGATTCTCCAGTCCTCTGTTTCTTGATGGCCTCTTTATTGGGATACTTTTTCTTACGCTTCCTGAGCGATACATTTAAAGGGTCGTGGACTTCGTCAGGAAAGCCCATGAGAGAAGCTTCCAGAGGCTCATCAGCGGGGTCATGATTTTCCTCATGCCTAAATGATTGTGCAGTATGGACCCCAGCTCTTGTCCGTTTATCACTTGCAAAACTGTTAGCCAAGTTGAAATTTTCGGCGAAAGTGTTGGCTGAAGTATAAAAATTCGCGTATGTATATAACATATGCAGACCTATTTCAGGGGAAGCATTGGGCATTGAAAATATAGCCTGGGTGCCTCTTGCATTGTAGTATCTCCAAGCTCTGGCACCATCTATTAGATAACCCTTGGGCTACAAATAGGTGCTGGCGTTACCCACGAGCATCTGATCGTAGCCAAATTCCTGAGCAAATCGGCTTGGTAGGTATGGTTCCAGAAAATATTCACCCTCAAATCGGTACACTAGATGAGATGGCCGAATCGTCTTCAACCATGCAAAATTATCCGGAGACAGACGGAGAGACATCGGTTCTAAATCTATGAGCAGAGCTGGAAGACTCTCATATCCTAGAGAAGGAGGGACACATTAGAATCTCCATCCAGAACCTCAGTTTATAGCTCTTCTGCACTCTGAAAGTACGTTTATATTCCATCGGGCAGTGGAAAAATGTCTGTTGAAGTTTCCTCTGACCACACCCAGATCAGGGTTCATCAAGCTGGGATAGTGCAACAACAACCACCCAAATAAATAGGTGTAGGGCATTTCCACATGAGGGAAGTCTTCCCAAGCGTTGTTGTCATGCATTATGGTGTCAATAAAAGAACGCAGGCATGCGTTCAAGCAGCAAGTCATTGTCGAAAGGAGATCCATCTTGTAGCCGAATACTAGACGCACGGCAGCGAATAACACGCCTCGATGGAATCTGTCAATGGCACTGGCTCCAGGTACAATGAACCGTCGTAACCGTAAAGAGAGAAAACCTGCCAACTGGGCTTCTCGAGACATAGGCCTGTAACCCTACCTAAGGTAACTTTCGATAGGAGCACCAGCAGTAAATGGGTGCCAATCTACATTCAATATGTTATCAAAATGCTTGGATTTCTCTATCAACTTTTCTATATCGCTGCGGCTGAGCGGTTTGTAGAAGTAAGGCTCACAAGCTTGACTCTCACAATCTTATCTTCTTGGACATGGCCTAAAAATAAGTACAACGGCTATTTGGTCGTGTAGCAGGTCCCTTTGGAAGCACTCTGATAATAAAGGGAACAAGCTAGGTAGTGGCATAAAAGCTCCTCAAAAATAGCCATCATACGAGGGTTCTCTGTTGACAAGATATCCAGTTCCTCATTTGTTGGCACGTACTCTTCAAATGGGTTTTCACCCATTGGCAAGTGTGAAAGGTATTTCATCTCATAAAGCGCAAAGCCAATCTCTCCGTGAGGAGTCATAAAGGTGTCGGTTCTATTATTGTACCGTTCTATCAGACCCAAAAATATGTGGGCATTAGGACGAATGTCGTGAGCAATAGTCCAAATCAGATCATAAAGATCTATTTTGTGGAGCTTGTCTTTGAATTGATCCAAAGCCCAAACTACGATGTTGTTCCAGTGCTTCATATCGGGATTCACCAAGCCTGTTAATCACATGGTTTAATCCGGATATCTTCCCTCAGCCTTAGCGAATATGTTCACAAAAATGGGCACTCTGACGGGAATTAGCATTGACGAATCTTCAGGAGGCACACATCTCGATTTTAGACCTCTCAGGTGAGAGTTGTATCTCTTTGAAGTGTTGTAGAATATATCCTTGTTCTGGGGACCCAGTCTGTAATATTTTTTTTTGACCCTTCCCTGTTGAATTGGGGTCAGATCTCATGCCATCCGTCGGGGGGAACTGGAGTGTGTATATCGAGACAGGGACATGTGTCTCGACATCTCAGTGAGATACATAACTCCATCCCCGCATTGGTAAATTCTATCCTCTTTCTTCGCTTTGGGTTGGGCCGCCTTCTTGATTGCATCTCTAAACAAGAAAACTGGTTTCTTGTGTATGACATGGTCCAAACTTTCTAGGGGTTCACCGTTCATCAGGTATAATAAGGTGCTACTCTCTTGGGCTGCTAGCATGGCTCTTCTGGACTCAGGAATATCATACTGAGGGTATGATACGTGGGATAAGTCCTCTCGGTACTCTGATACTCTAAAAGCTGAAGCTAATATCTCAACATCTGGGTCCTCCCTGAGATCAACTGCAAAAAGAAAGGGGGCAAAGTTTAATTACAAGTCTATGCAACAATCTCTAAGTTTAAAGCAAAGTGTGCAAGCTCTAGGCTGTACAAAGTTTTGTGCATGATTAGATTGCACGAATTCACGTGTTGCGCTAGGCACAAGTTCAAAGTGCGCAAGTTCGACATACGCGATCGCACAAGTTCAGAAGGCAAAAGTTCAAAGTGCGCAAGTCCGACATGCGCGATCGCGCAAGTTCAGAAAGCACACGTTCCAAGTACGCAAGTCCGACATGCGCGATCGTGCAAGTTCAGAAGGCGCAAGTTCAAAACTTGTGCAACACAGTTCGTAAAGACGAACAGTGTGTGTTATGATGCAGTCGACACTCTAAAAAGAGGAGGCACAAGTGATGAAATGCATGCCTGCACTCTAAAAAGAGGAGACGCATGTTATAGAGTACGTAGGTCGACCAGAGCTCTAAGAAGAGATGGTCGACTCTGACCAGCGCCTAAGGAGTAGTCGACTCATTTTTCGAGGATCTCCTTCGAGCGGTGGGTTTGCCCTCTCAGCTCTCGACGATAATGGTGCATATCGCGCCCTCATCGGTGACGCACGCGACGAAGGCCCGGCGATGCCCTTACCCTTGTCAGCAACAGATTTCCTTGGTGCCATGGTCGGGGAAGCTTTCAAAATTGGGAAGAAGAATATGAAGGGTTTTGGAAAATCAAAACTTTTTGGTAAAAAAAAAATTCTCTCAAAAACAGCTATTTATAGCCTAAGAAACATTTTGTAACTGTTGCGCAACTTGCGCTCGAAAGTCGGAGTCGATTATGTTGTTGGCAGGCACAACTCATGTCAATCTCCTCTAAATTCAAAGTATTTCAAAGTTTGAAAATTTTCAACATTTGAAAACTTTGAAGGGGGTCTTGTAGGAGCTCAAAAATAAATGGGCGCCACTCTTAAAAAGGTGCCAACATCAGTGTGCGCCTAGTCACTTGGTTGTGCAATACTCAGGTTGCACCAAAGTTAGGGTGCACGAGTCCTATGTGGCAAGCTTCCTCGAGAAACTGTAACGTAAGTCATGATTACTGATAGCTCGACAGTCGAAGAATATCTCTTCGAATCCCGGGAAGCACGGGGCTCGAGAAGACTTTATTAATTTTTAATAAATGCAGACAGCTGTCTTGCGCCAGTCATCAAGTTGCACGAGGTAGTTAATGAAGACTGAACAGTAAGGGGCGCTAGTCATCAGGTTGCGCCCGACGCAACCTATCAAACTGGCGCCACATAACCAATTTCCATCCAGAAGCAGAATGACATGGTGCATATGCCACTAATTTCGAAGAACGTGTCCACTATTCTGCCCATGACCACGCGCATCTCACTCACAGGATGCCATGCATCCTCAACAGTTCAAGTAACTGTTCGCGCAACTGGATAGGTGGTGCGTAATACACAGTGCGCGTAACCAGAAACAGTTATTTCAGAACTCGATAAGTAGAGTTTCAAATCAGTTCTAAAGCATCACTAATGATTATAATCTACTGACAATGTGCTGCAACATTCTCTGGAGGCTCGTGTCTTCAATATCACTCATTGTACTTTTCTTCTTCTTAGTTTGTAAATCAGACTTTTGTTTTTGCAAACAATGTCCTATCTATATAATTAATTATCACTATCTATACCTCTATTTAGCTATATACTTATTGGTACATGCACACACACAACACTATAGGGTGAACCCTCACATGCTACAATTTGACACACACGCTATAAAACCATCCAAGCTATGATATACCCACTTGCACTAGTGCACTTGTGCATATGTCTAACTTCAACCTTCTAACAACCTGCTGCCAAGACTTGGCCCTCCCCTCTCATATATACTGATACAATATCTAAATGTTATGATACTCACACACATATGTATGTATCTATATAAATATATTCCCACATATCCTTTCCCTTATCTAGACTGGTACAATACAAGTTAGGACTGAACCTTGCTATCCAAGGACTGGCATCTATAACCCTATTAGCTAACATAGGCTAACCCTCATGATACTAATACCATACCCCATTGTGAGCTAATACAAAATATCATAGACTGAACCTAGTCTATTGGACTGAGCCAAAGCTAATTCCCTTCACTTATAACCCTTGCTATATGTTTCCTAATATGGCCTATCCTACTTCTAATGCCTGTACACATTAAACCCTTCCCAATCTATAATTGAATCTTCTCTATTATCAAACCCTCATCTAAACTCACTCTCACTATCCTGACATTTGCCTAACCCTCTGACAGACTCACTCTCTAATGTGATACCACTGATACTACTACCAAGGTCTAACCCTTCCTCATTTCTCTTGAAACCCCTCTCCATGTGCCTGTACAGAGCAGGCACCCTTATGTAGTGAATAAGGCTCCTGTCAATACAAGGACAGCATGAGTATAAACCTAACAAGATGGACAGGTATTAGGATGTGCAGGATATTTGGTGAATGTATGACATGAAGTACTCTCATGAACTTCACATATGCCAGGTCTGAACTAATGACACCCCATATCCATATGAACATCATCAAGGCAGTAACAAAGATGAGGCTCGAATGCTCAAGTGTCCAGGTAACCTCTGAACTAGAGCTCAAGGGACAAGGTAGTTGGCAAGACCTGAGCATTCACAGTGAATGCAGAATAAGGGTATAGGACTGAAGTAAAGGTAGGTATAGCTAAATTAGCTGATCATTTGTAACTGGTACAGGCAATAGGGTGATTAGGCAGGGTAATACTCCATTTCCCCTTGCCTGGGCAGTGAATACAAGGTATGAACCATGATGCAATGGTTGAACCATACATATAGGCATGGACAGGGTAGTTAACCACTTAGAAAAATTCATGTTCAAAGGGACAGAATAAGGCTATGTGAATGGTCTGAACATTCAAGTATCTCACATGAAATGTGATCCTAACCTGGGAACTAAAGGGTATGGTTTGGGAATAACTAATGAAGGACTGAACCACAATTGTAGGGTCAGGACATAACATGAGTCCTTCTCCAACCTGGGCAGATACTTGATGTGGATGCCTGAACATAACCAATGGTTTTATAGTACAGTGGACTCATATGTGTGGCCATTGCAAGGTTGTCTAGGCATACCCTGGGTTAAGGATATGTGAACAATTCCTAGGTTAAGGACAGAACATATCTGTATGAAGATTGAACCATTGTAATACAACTGGACTGGACAATCAAATGCATGGGAAAGAATATACAATAGAGGTCAAGGCAAGCCACTATGTCAGATCAGTGTATATCTGGTACTCATAGAGCGGTGGACACATATCGAGTATGAGTAGTGAATCAAAGGTCCAATGTTAGGACTGAACAAATGGGTATTAGAGTATAGATGGTTGAACCAATTTGATGACTAGAAATCGAATGCAAGCAGTAAACAAAATGTACATATAGTGGTTCAAATGTAACTGCAGTGAATAACATGAAGATGGACAGAACCAAAACCTATACTACTGCATTCGACTGGACATGAATCTGGGAACAAAACCCATGAAACAAAGCCCCTATATCTCTATCATCTCTGATACCCAGGAAATATCATTTGGGAAAGGTTACAGATTTCATGTAGTCGAGAGCAATTAGATGGACAGATGGGTTAACTTGAATGAACAAAACAGTGACAGTACATACACCACATATCAAATCCCTATATCCATTATCCTATCCAAATCAATCCCACATCACAAAATAACATCCTACATTGCTAACACAACATATAACCAATAGAAAAACCTAATTAAAACTAAAATTTAAGTACCATAAGTCCTAAGAGTCATTTCATCAAACATTTGATGTGCGTATCCGATACACTCGTGATACGCACTCCAAATGGCTCCAAACTTGACCCAAATCATTCCTAATGCAATGGAGGACCCTAAATGAATGCATCTACACTAATGAAAGAAAATTAGAGGGTTTAGAGGGCTCTTACCAATTGGGAGTACACTAATAAAAGGAAATTAGAGGGTTTAGAGGACTCTTACCAATTGGGAGTTGGAATCCCAATAAAAAATTTCTAGATCTAGATCTCCACCAAGCTCCAATGGTCAAATTGCTTCAAATGCTCCCAAGCTAGTCAATAGAGGCTTCCTCTCTTCAAGGGAAAGAGTTTACAATTGGTTTGAAGGAATTTGGACTAAATTTGGAAGATAGAGGAAATTTGGGGAAGAACACAAATGAGGGTTAGGGTTTGTAATGAAAGGAAGAAGAAAGAGGGGTGTATGCTATTAATAGCAAGGGGATGGGTCTCTTGTGGCCGGCCATAGGGGATTCCTAGGGTTTGGTTTGGGTGCAAATGACTAAAGGCCTTCCTAACATATCATTTGAAGCCCTTTAAGGAAAGGTCCATTATAACTTATTGTTTAAGTCAGTTAATAGGTTCTAAATGATAATCTAGATATATTAGAGTCTAACTAACACTGTCTAATCTCACTAACTAAGTTTATATGGTCATGACCATCATCTAATCGATATGGTTCTAAGGTTCTATTAAATAATGATACTAACACCAATCATTAATTAAAAAATATTTAAAATAATCAAAAAAATTACAAATTACCAAAATACCCTCATCTAGAAAGTGGTAGTGACAGTATATTCTGGGATCTGCCACATTAGAGCACCAATCTGATCAGACATAACCTTGATGTCAATCATATCGAGAAGAATGTGTTTGGCAACATAATTAATACTGTAATAGATGTAAAGGGGAAGATGAAATATAATCCAAAGGACAGGTTGGACTTGGAAGAAATATGTAGATGTCCTGCATTACATTTGATAGAGAAGGGGAATGGGAAGTTAAAGCAGCCTAAGGCAATTTTTTTACTGGAGAAAGAGGATAAATGGAGACTTTATAGGTGGATTCAGGGCCTAAAATTTCCAGATGGGTACGTGTCGAACTTGGGAAGATGTGTCGACCTCAAGAAGAACAAACTGACGGGTATGAAGAGCCACGCTTATCACATATTCATGGAGAGGTTAATTTTGATTACATTTCGGGAATTCTTACCGCAGGTCATTTGGGTTCCATTGACAGAGCTTAGCATATTTCTCAGAAATCTTTGTTCTACTAAGTTGCTTGTTGATTGTCTAAAAAAGTAAAAGAAGGACATTACGGTAACACTGTGCAAGCTTAAGAAGGTGTTTCCTCCTAGATTCTTCGATTCCATAGAGCATTTGCCAATTCATCTTTTCTATGAGGCACGTATTGGTGGGCCTGTCGGTTATCGGTAGATGTACCCGTTCGAGTGGCATCTGGATCACCTAAAAAGAAAGGGGGAAAACAAGGCATGGGTTGAGGGTTGTATTTTTGAAGCTTATGTTCTCGAGAATATTACAAACTTTTGATCGACATATTTCAAACCTCAAGTTGCTACTAATAGAGCGAGAGCTCCGAGAAACGATGACGGATATCAGAAATCTAATGATTCAATACTAAAAGTATTTAATGCGTCCGGAAAGCCTTCGGGGAAAATAAAGAAGGGATATTTGAATGCCGACGAGCTAAGGGCTGCTCAATTGTAAATATTGCTCAATTGCGACGAGGATGAAGTGGAGAAGCTAGAGGGGTAAGTAATTAATACATCAATGTTTACGTCATCTCAATGTAATAGTATAAGCTAATATTATGCTACTAATCGACGGTTGCTTCGTTGTTTTTTAGCACATATAATGATGAGCTGAGGTCGGTTAAACCCTACATAACAGACGAAGAAGTAGAACAAAAAATAAGACATCATTTTTTTGCTTGGTTGAGCGCATATGTAAGGAGCTCGGTAATTACTTTTTCTGTATGCACTTGCACAATAAATAACTTACTATCGCTTCTTTGGTATTTAGGTCGATCGTCTAATAACACCCAGGACTGCATCTATAGGACTCTAGCTAAGGGACCAATTACTGTCGTCAAATATGGCCAAGTTACTGTGTGAATGGGTTTAGGTTCAAGTCAACAAATGCTCCGATCAGAGACAGCTTTCTGGATCTTGATTCCATGAAAAATAGTTGTTTTTGTATCAAATCATCGAACTACAAAGACGTCGATCTAGGCAATAATTTCTTTGGCATCTTACGAGAGACTTTGGAGTTGACATATAATTATGGCACAAAACCTGCTAAGATCGTGTTATTCAAGTATGAATGGTTCGATCCGATTCAAGATCAAGGTTGAAAAATTGGCAAGTATAGTCTTGTGGATATAAACTACAAGTATAGATATCAAGGCTACGAACCATTTATCCTATCAAGTCAGTCTCAGCTCGTGTACTACACAACTTATCTTAGACAGAGAACAACGAGGTCAGACTGGTGGGCAGTATACAAGACTAAATCTAGAAATACCTTTGACATTGACGAAAAAGCTTATCAAGAGGACGAGCTACCTTTCGTAACAAATATAGTTGATGTGGATACAACGAAAGTTCCTCATTACACGTCTAATCATGTAGAAGAGATAAAAGTATCTGAAGAGGAAGACGAAGACGAAGTAGATGAAAGTGAAGATAGGGAGGACGAGGAGGACGAGGAAGACGAACAAGATGAATTTTCTGAAGATGAATAAAAATAAAATAACATTTTGACTTGTGACACTACTGTAGAATGTATATCCATTTTGATTTGTGACACTACTGTAGAATGTACTATCCATTTTGACTTATAATACTACTGTAGAATGTACTATCCATTTTGACTTATGACACTACTATAGATGTACTATCCATTTAGACTTGTGACACTACTGTAGAATGTACTATCCATTTGGACTTGTGATATGTATAACATTTTGATTGTAGAATGTACTATATATCTGTTTATTTGTTCTATCTGTAGAACCCTAGAGGGGGGGTGAATAGGGAAATAAAATATAAACTACAACAATTGATGCAATAAAGACAATTTAAAGTAAAGAGTAGAAAGATCAAACGCAAATGCAAGGATGTATTCTGGTATCCTCTTTTGAGACAATCCAGTCCCGGAACTCTCTCCGGCTTTAATCCACTATTATCCAAATAGTACACACGAGTTTGGATCCGAAGAACTCGCCAACTTCAACACGAGTTTGGATCCGAAGACTCGCCAACTTCTACACACGAGTTTTCTTACGAAGGCTCGCCAACTTCAAACAAAAGAGAATGAGAACTTGTTGATCTTCTAACACGTGAAGATCGAAATGTACAACTCTTTAATACTCTAGCACTTTGGGAGAGGATGACAATGAAAAGCTTTGAAGAGTATTAATGGTGGAGCTCTTGGTTGTTGGAAAATTTATGGAAGAGTTGGTAAGGAAGCTCAAGAGAGAGAGAGCTTCCTTTTATAAGAAAACCAAGAGTAGGTGGCATTTAATGCTCTGAAATGCAGGCAGACCGGCATGCCGTCGGTATGCCGCGGCATACCGCCGGTATGCCGCGGCATACCGCCGGTATGCCGGCCAAATAGTAACGGTCATAATTATGACCGTTCAAGAGCATTAAATGCGGCCATTAATGCGTGTCAGACCAAATCGAAAACTAAGTATTCGAAATTTGGTATACCGCCGGTATGCCGGAGCATACCGTCGGTATGCCGATAGAATGTCACAGAAAGTTTAGAGCTGCTAGAAACGGCATGCCGCCGGTATGCCGCAGCATACCGTCGTTATGCCGACAGTTGATCACAGTAACTTTTGTGTTGCTAAAAATGGCATGCCGCCGGTATGCCGCAGCATGCCGTCGGTATGCCGACATTTCGAGACAGCAACTTTCTAGAGTCCAAAAACGGTATACCGCCGGTATGCCGAAGCATACCGTCGGTATGCCGCTTTTTGTCACAGAACCTTTTCTGGACACGAAAACGGTATACCGCCGGTATGCCGAAGCATACCGTCGGTATGCCGCTCTGAATGACATGTTTTTCGATTTGTGCTTTTAGTTATCATCCATCCTTTAGTGTTTACAGATATACCTAGATCAGTACAGACACGAAGACTCTAAGCAGGGAACGCCGGTAACTGCTACAGTCTTCAAGGAAGAAGGAGGAAGCTCTTGAAGTGAAGAACTCCATGTAGTACATCTTCTGAGAATATTTGAATCTGAAGAACAGAAGACTAAACTACGAAGATGCTGTTAATTACTCAAAATAAAATATGCCAACAAACTCCCCCATTTTGATAATTGACAAAATAGAGAGAGATAGCATCTTCAGGGAGTAGCTCCCCCGTAGGTAGACAGCTCCCCCTCAATACGATTTCTCCCCCTTTGTCACTTAGTCAAAGATGGGGATAATCAATAGAAACATTGCATAAGAGAAAAGACATGAGTATATAAGCATGCATGAATATATTAGAGAGAAAGTGAATACATGCTGGACCCATACATTTCATAGTAAGATAAAAGACTCTCCACAACGAGAGCCAGACACAAAAGACAACCATAGATAATGTCCCCGAAGGACAGCAAAGAACTAAAACAACCATAAACCGGTCCCCGAAGGACCACTAAAGACAACAAACAGAAAGCACACATAAAAACTAGAACCACTCAAGAACCGAAACCACCATCAAAAGGAAGACCATCCCTAATCCTCAGCCGGATCATCATCATCATCACCCTGAGCCTGCTGGAAGGCGCCAAAAGGATCAATGCCGTCAGGGTACATAAACCCATAGGCATTGGGGTCAGAGAAGCGCGGGCCCGTGTACATGGGATCCTGAAGATTAAGATCCAGAAAGGCATCACGGTCTTGAAGAGTGCGCTGAATGAAGTACCCCTGATCGTGGAACCGAGTCTGGATCAGGGCGCCAAGTCCACGAGTGTAGGCCCGCATCTGCTCCTCCGCCTGGGCCATCCACATATCAAAATGCTGCTGAGTGAGCGGCATATAACGGCCCGAAGGAGGAGGGGTAGATGTGGGAGCAGCAGGCGTGGATGCCGGTTGCTCTTGGGAAGATGAGGCACGGGAAGTAGAGGCGCCAGCAAGGGTACGGGAGATAGCAAGATATGAGGGGATGCCATCCGAGGTGCAGAGAGACAGGTCAACCTGCTTGGCCTCCATGAGCAGAGTGATGAAAGAGCCATAGTAGAGATTCTGCTTCCCCGAAGGCATGGTACGCCGGAATTGCAGAAGAAGAGTCTTTGGGAAGGAGAATCGCTTTCGGGCATAGAGATGGTACATGCAGACGAGGGCATCACCTGTGATTGCGTCATAGTTCCCGCCCTTCGGAAAGAGAGTGTGGCACACGATCCGATGGAGCTCGTAATAAAATAGCTCCAGCTGGACAGAGAGGGCCGGAATGGCAGGAGGGTTGGGACCCTTGCAGATGATTCGACAGAATTCGTCGAAAGGGGACGCCGCCGAGGAGTTGAGAGCACCCAAAAGAGGTAACGCATCCCCTTTGTCTGGGATACCTAAGATGGCCCCCACTTCCCGAGATGTGAGACGGAAGTGGCGGTCATTGACCATAGATTGGATGGCGAAAGGGTCGTCGTCATCCCCTCTCATGTTGCAATAGAAAAGGCGGACAGCAGCAGGGTAGACAGGGATTTGGCGCCTTAGAAGAGAGGAGAGACCGGCATCGTCAAACAAAGGGACGTGACCGGGAAAGAGGTTCCAGTTGATCGCCCGTCCTTTGAATACGTTGTGATTGGCGAAGTGCTGGAACCAAAGCTCGGCGGCCAGAGAGTTGGAGAAGACGCGTTGGTCATAGCCGATAGGTAGCACCACGGGGACGAAGGGGTTGAACCCGGAGGAATAGGAGGATCGGGGGCGCTTAGGGTTTGCCATAGAGAGGGATTGGTGTTATGGTGTGGAGAAAGAAGGAGTAAAGAGGAGAGGGAGGAAGGAGGGTTTTTAAAGAGAGGAGGAAGATGAAGAGAGGATTTTGAAAATAGGTAGGAACGGTTGTAGAGGAAGTTTGAAAGAGAAGGAGTAGAAATGGTGGAGGGAAGTTATGATGGTGGAGTAAAAAGAGGAGAGAAAAGGAAGGAAGTGATGGGTAGTTAATGTGAAGAGATAGAGGATAGTAAATGAGAAGGGAGGTGATGGGATGGGAGTTGAAGATTGATGGGATGGATGAGAGAGAATAGAAGAGGGTAAAAAGGAATAAATGAAGGAGTGAAAGAATGTGGGCCCGAATCCAGAAATGAAAGCCTGTCCGCCGCTGTCCGGCATACCGGCGGTATGCCGACGTGTACCGACGGTATGCCGTCGTTCGAGACAGAACCTAATTCTGCCTTGAAAAATGGCATGTCGCCGGTATACCGTAGTATACCGTCGGTGTGCCGGTCGACTGGGACTAAGGATCAAAAGATAAAATACCTAGTTCACGACAAAGGAAAGAGAAGCGATCTTCCGGGAGAGGCTTAGTGAAAATATCGGCTAATTGATAGGTAGTATCAATAAATTCAAGATGGATATCTCCTTTTTGCTGATGGTCACGAAGAAAATGGTGTCTAATTTCAATATGCTTCGTGCGTGAGTGACAAATCGGGTTTTTCGTGAGATTGATAGAGCTAGTGTTATCACATTTAATAGGGTTGCAAGAATGAGAAATGCCATAATCTAAAAGTGTTTGTGACATCCAAAGAATTTGTGCACAACAACAACCAGCCGCAATATATTCTGCCTCAGTGGTGGAAAGAGCAACAGAGTTTTGCTTCTTACTAAACCACGATACCAAGGACTTCCCGAGGAATTGACATGTGCCACTAGTACTTTTTCGGTCAATCTTGCATCCGGCAAAATCCGCATCCGAAAAGCCGTGAAGCTCAAAGGATGAGGATTTCGGATACCAAAGACCCATGTTAATGGTGCCTTTGAGATAACGAAAAATGCGCTTAACGGCACTCAAATGTGATTCCTTTGGATTGGCTTGATATCGTGCACACAAGCAAACACTAAACATGATATCCGGACGGCTAGCCGTTAAATAAAGTAAGCTACCGATCATACCTCTATACTTACGAATGTCGACCGACGTGCCATCTTCATCATTGTCAAGCTTGGTCGTTGTAGCCATAGGGGTCCTCATTGATTTGGATGAGTCAAGGTCGAAACGCTTGAGGAGGTCCTTTGTATATTTTGCTTGATTGATGAAGGTTCCTTTAGGCCCTTGTTTGATTTGTAACCCCAAGAAGAAGGAGAGTTCACCCATCATACTCATTTCAAACTCTTCCTGCATAACTTTGGCAAATTCTACACAAAGTGTGTTGTTAGTAGAACCAAAAATAATATCATCAACATAAATTTAAACCAATAAGAGAGTCCCATCATGTGATTTAATAAAAAGTGTGGTGTCAACTTTTCCCTTTGAAAAATTGTGAGAGACAAGAAAAGAGCTAAGACGCTCATACCAAGCACGTGGAGCTTGTTTGAGGCCATAAAGGGTTTTATGGATGTAGAAGCATGGAAAATATTAGAATAAAGGCATAAATGGCCCATGCGGTTTTGGGTAGCAAGTCTATGCGGCTCATACTGGAGTTGTCCTATGCGGCCCAAAAGAAGACCCTCAGACTCATGCGGCTCGGGGATGAATGCGGTTCAGCAGGAATATACGGCTCAATTGACGACACGTGTGACGCCCCCCCCCCCCACAGTTGGCCACTGGAGTAATGGCCTCATTTAATGCTCTGACACGACTCGACGGCTGTCTCTGACATAAAGTATCATAGTGGCTCTGCCATAATGACAGACTCTTCGGGAAAAGAAGAAAATCTCTGACCCGATCTGACAAAAATCCTAGATTACCGCGTGGCAAAAGTCTCATGCAGCTCGGATAGAGAACAGCTTCATGCGGCTCATTGAGGAGTCACTCTAATATGATTAACAAAAACCCGCCATATGCGGTCCACCCATAGCCCGGTCTATGCGGCTCAACACCACGCTAATTCATGCGGCCTACAGAAACTATGCATATGCGGCTCACGGAAAGTTCGTCCCCTGCGGCTCGATGAGGCATTGACTCATGCAGCTCACGAGTAGTATCCCCCTGCGGTTCAAGTGTTGGTCATCCTATGCGGCCCTGGCAGGATCTTCAATTTAAAAAAACGTGGCACTGAAGATGCAACAGAATCCCAACGAGAATATTCGACATCATCATCATAATTGCCGAGATCAGGGCATATCATTCATCATCAAGCCAATAGGACACGTGGCGAGCAATCAAATATTGGCATAATCAATCACGAAGATTTAAAGCAGTCAGCATTAACTGCTCATAAGATTTGGTGCTATCCGCATTAGTGGCCGAGATTCATTATGATCAGGATCAAGGGCCCAGATAGAATGAAGGAGCGCCGACATTCCAAATAGATAATCATCAGCAAACCCTAATGATCCCACCCCACTCTTATAAATAGCCAGCATCATTCCCATGTAAAAAAGGTCGGCAACAAAAGAATAAAAAAAAACAGAGAAGAAGAGAGAGATATACACAGAGAGAGCTCCTCCTTTTCTTGATATTCACAGAGAGAGAGAAGCCAGGAGAGCAACCCGAGGAGAGTAAGAAGAGCCTTTCTTCGTCAACGCCGAGCAGATCTTCCCCGAGCCAAGGCTGCATACCGATCGTCCAAGGAGTAAGGCAGAGCGGCCGTCGCTTTCCCGAGCCTCTATCGTCACCCTCCAGAATCAAAAATAAACAATCGTACTTAGTCTGCTGTACCTAGGTTTTCGTCCCTAGGCTTTCTTTGTACGAGCGAGTTTGTATTGTGAGTCTAAGTTCAGTCCTCCGATAATTGTTCTGTTCTTTTACAATCAATGGCAAACACGATGGCGACTCTGCTGGGGACTAACTTCTCCACGGCTGAGGAGTTGGTGACGCAATCGGATGCAGCCAAACTTGGCTCCACACAACAGAAGATGGTCGTCCGCTTCGACCAACAGGCGTTCGAAGAGATGCTCTCTGAAGGCAGCGCTGGCCCGGTCCAGAAACGCACCCGCACCACGAAGGCTCGCAAAGAGTGGAGGCCAAAGTCATTTGCTCCTCCCCAAGCCCTCGATGGGATACCCTCGGTCGCTCAAGACGGTGAGAAAGATTCTCCTGTGGCCCCACTTCAGATCGCAGACACCTCTGTTGTCCCCAAGTCCGGCAGAAGAAAACACTATGATGCTGGACTTGCAGGGGCAAAGAGGGTCTCTGCTCAACCTGAGCCACAGAGGGGTATTAGCCGCAGAAAGAAAATCCATACGGCCACAACCGTCAACCACACGAAGAAAACTCATGCGGCCACTTCTGTCAGCCGCATAACTTATGCAGCTACAGTTTCCAACCGCATGGATGTGGTTTCTACGGCTAGTAAAGTCAACCGCTTACAGAAAACCCATGCGGCCACAGATGCCAACCGCATGCGGACAGCCTGCACGGCCGTGACTCCTAACCGCATAAGAACTCGTCCCACAACAGAAGACAGTCGCATGCAGATAGCCTGTACGGAACCCAACGCTAGCCGCATAGCGTCTCTACCGCGCTTCTCTCGATCAGTTTTCGACCGACTCTCATGCGGTCCTAACTCTGATCACTTTCTGGATGAAAATCCAGACTCTGTGATACCTAATGTGGACTCTTCCTATTACGCACCCACAAGTGCTAAAAAGAAAAAGTCTTGGGCAGCGCGAGCTCATCAAGTCCAGACAGCTGCCCCAACCTCTGACTATCGGGGCGTCCCGCTGAGTATCACGCGGGCCTCTGACGGGAAGTTGTATAAAACCACTCGAGTCCAGCCCCCGACGGCAAACGGATAAAGTGGTCCCTCTGACCTGCGTGAAGCTATCCTCCACAAATACAAGGAAAGGGAAGGAGCCTCAGCATGCAGAGAGTCCTCACAGGGACGTCACTGCACCCAGATTATCGTCAACTGTTGTTGCAACAACTCGGCAGTAACGGAAGACCGGCCATCCGTCTTCCAAAGATTACAACATCCGAGCTCGGAAGACGAGGCACCTCACGTTGCCTCCTGCAATTCCGCACGGAAAGTCCCCGTGGAGGGGAGAGAGAAGAAGACAAACATCTCCAGCCCAAAGGTGTCAACTATTGCAGCTAAGAAGCCGTCGTCTAAAGGATTATCCTCTACTGGAGTATTCCAACACACCCGTTCAAAGACGAAAACTGCTGCAGTAGGAAGTTCGCCGTCTACGTCATTGGGGGTCGTCGGAACTGGGGGTAGCACTCCTCCAAACCTCTACGACAACCCGACATTCCAAGAAGACGGACTGGAGGAAGCAAATCCTCCGACGGATACAACAGATACCGACGTCCCCGAAGACGTCCTAAACGAAGCAAGCTCTGAAGCTGGGGGTACTGTTCCTTCCGAGTCCGAACCTGAAGAGAATATCCCCACATATCCTGATGATTTCTCGATGCATAAGTATGACTCGGAGAGCATGTCCGCCACTTC
>JANAVB010011796.1:3438768-3583939 GCA_029216955.1 Iris pallida
ACTGGATGCGCGAGGGTAGCACATAATCTGGTAACTTAATATACATCTATTTCTTATTTCTTTTTTTTGCGTTTTTCTGTTCTTACATTTTGTTGCAATATGATATTTGTGCTCTCTTTGATATAGAAAAAGGAGAGTCCTACTGGCGAGGTCAATAGAAGCATTTATACGTGACCACACATATGCCTAAGAATACTAATTCCTCTACCAGCTCGAACGATTACATTTTAAAATAATTCTCTTTTAATGTAATAATAATTTGTTGATTTTGAGTTTCATTAATCATATATAATGTACCGTTTTTATATCTTGTAGGAAAAAATTAGAAAGCTTGTAGAAGATGATCCGTACTTGGGACAAAATGATTTGGACAATGACCCGTTGCAATGGTTTGTGAGATAATCCCCTTGCTATTTATATCTTGTAGAAAACAATCGAACTTGTAGAAGAGTAATCCCCTTGCTATTTATGTTGTTTAGGTACTCGGACGTGATAAAAAGGGTTATGTTGTGGCATGGGTGGAGGTGTTTCAATACAGAGATTCGTGCTTCAGCGGCAAGTAGAGAGATTGCTCGTCAATTGAAGAATAAAAATATAGCTATGGAGACGGATCTAATTACACTTAAAGAAGAAATGGCTACAATCAAAGAAATGATAAAAACAACCATCCAAAAACAAGACAACAGTCATCATCATCACTTCATGGTTCTCTGAGGTATAAATACTTATCTAAACTTTTGCTTCGCACTTATTTGAGTGATACACTAATACTAGTTCTACTCTTGTTATCTACTTTTTGGATACTATCTTGTGGTCATACTTGTCTCCAATTCATTTTGTTAAAAACTGAGAATCAAGGATCTTCAATCCCATTCTGTTATTACATTGCATAGATTTGTTTTCATAAGTTGATCAAAAAACTTTTTTGCAGCATATAAATTAGGAAAATGAGCATTTTTAGTAGTACAGCTCTTAAATTCTTAATTAACCTTAGAGAAGTGCATGCTGTATATAGATTGTGGTTTCATGTTTGTGCATCAGAGCTCATTCCCAACCCGAGCTCATTCCCCTATCTCCATATAACTCATATCCTTCCCATACATCCTGGACTGATTCACCGAGTAGTGAACTGATATAATGTAAGAAAAATGTGGCTAAATAATGCATTCAAAGGGAACTTAGGACTGATACTCTAATGTTCAGTCAAATGAACAACTGAAACTGGCATTAAGGGGATAAAGTATACCTTAGTATACATGAATGAAATGTAAAAAACTAAAATCACGGGGTCGAGGCCTACCCATTTTCCCAAGAGAAGCTGGCGGAGCTTGCAGAGAAGGAAAGAGCAAGATTTGAGGCACAGACCCTGGAGTCCCTTCTTGTTTCAGGGAGAAAGATTATGTCATCAGAAAAGGTGGTGCAAAGGTACGAGTCCAATGTTATGACACAGGAATTATGTCCTTCAACTTTATGTTTTTTATAGGACACTGATGATATAACCATACTGATAGTTGATGGTTAATTAATTGTTCTTAGTTTACATAGAGTGACACTATGAACCATAGTGTATTGCCAATCTTCTTCCCAACTTCCTGATGCTATATAAATATGCTAGAGCAACATTTTGGGTTTTATCGGCAGGTTCACGAGTTTCAGCACATTTACATAGAGTGACACTATGAACCATAGTGTTTGTCAAACTTCCTGATGCTATATAAATATGCTAGTGTTTTATAATAGATACAAGTCAAGATAACGTTATTTACAAAGCACAAATTCCTATGTTATACCCACATTGGGGAATCTACATATTTTTTCCCTTTAGCTTACATTTTAGTCTATATTTTTACAATAGTTTTCCTTCAGCCGTGGGTTGCCATATACAGAGCTATATTTTTTACATAAAAGGTGATAATGTCATGAACTCTGCAATTAGACAATTGGATTATAAACCTGGATTTCCAATTCTCTCGAACCAGACAATTGCATCTTTCTATGTAAATTCAGTAGTAATACTGTATTTTTGTGTTTCAATGGTTGTAGGTACCGGAACAATCTGACTGCCAAGACATATTTCTAAAGGACTTCAAAAGAAAACACATTGCTTTTGGACACTTAAATTCTAGCACCGCCAAAGGAAGATGTTTATAGTATCATCGTCGATAAAATATTTGACCGCAGTGCATATTTGTTTGAAGGGGATGGAAAGTTTGAAGACATTATGCTTGGTGATATGATCAATTGGCCAAAATTTCGTTCAATTTATTAGGATTTGAATATTAGCATTAGTTTTTTGTAGTGAACTTCGTATGTATTCTGAAATACTACTACTTTTTTTTTGTTATGTGTGACAATTGCAAGTATTTGGATGCTACAAAAACAATTTCTACTTAGTGATATTCATATCAATTGAGACTTTGAATCAATTGTCAGTTATGTTCATAAGTTATGTTCATTTTGATTGAATGTGTTCATTTTCAATTTTGATTCGTGAATGATTTGTGTTATATTCATTTTGAATCGAGTCTTTTGATTTATATTCAGATTCAATATTTGTGTACTGGTTTACAACAAAAATAGGTTTAATTAATTAAAATAATTTTAGTGAATATTTTGTAGAATTTTGATGGATATCACCTGTCAAAAATAGACAGGTATGTCGAATTGTGTTAAGCGAGATAATTGACAGATGAAGTCCGTCGTTTATTATATGACGGACAAAATCTCGTTTTCTCCACCTACATATCGACAGTAGAAACCATCATTTATAGTAAACTACATTTTTATTTTGACGGACCACGTGACGGTCCAAAACCGTCAATAAACACAATTTTTGACGGTTTTAGTCTGTCGAAAAATGCGAATTCTGACGTAGTGAATTGCACCGCCCCGACCGACCGCCGAGCCTAGGTAAACATTATTCTTTCCCAAGTATAGGTCGATCCTTAGAATTCTAAGAACGACAGTGTTCGTCTCGACACGACGATCCTATTACCCCTATTTTCGAATCACCCCGACACTTGTAAACCTAGGAAACCGAAACCCTAGTTTCGGACACGGTCCGACTTTGTATTTGGTGACACAAGAGCTACCCCATCATGTCAAGAAGACACTGGGACACCCTCTGTGGTCTCTGACATGAGTTTTCGTGTCATAACCTACCGGACACACCACAGGATACGGACTGCTGTGTCCACTCATCATTGATACGAAGAAGGTGACCCGCTTGGGCTTTAAACTCGAAAACCCTTCTTTTCTTCATAATATATAACAAACCCCCCCCCACCACCCACTTAACAGCAGGCCGCTGCGGGCCTACTGTTAGCGCAGCATTTATGCGCGCATGGGGAGCCTTTGGCAGACCCGGATTCGATCCCCTGTGTGGAGTTGTTTTTTTTAATTCTTTTGTATTGTGTATATATATATATATATATATATATAATATATAGATATATTATAATATATATATATATATATATAGATATATATATATATATAGATATATATATGTAATAAAAATAAATATTTCTGTAAATACTAATAATTTGTGGAAATTGCATTTTTATATATATATTGTTTAACTTACTAATACTTATAAATATATATATATATATATATATATATATATATATTTTTATATACATATATATATATATTTAATATTATATAGATATATATATAATATATATATCTATATATATTATATATATATATATATATATATATATAATATAATATATATATATAATATATAAACTAGGTTATATATCTATATATGTTTAATACATATGTATATACATAAATTCTCTCTAAATAAATTATGATAAAAATATTAATAAATATTGGTTTTCTTTGTGTTTTTGATAAACACCTCATATTATATATATTATATATATATTATATATATATATATATATATAATATATATATATATATATATATATATATATATTATATATTTTATATATCAATTATGTCATTTAAAATTCTGTCATTTAAATTATGTTATTTAATTCAGTCTATTATATAATATATAATTATATATATATATATATATATATATATATATATATATATATATATATCAATTATGTCATTTAAAATTCTGTCATTTAATTCTGTTATTTAATTCAGTCATTTAATTTATGTCATTTATTTAAATTATGTCAATAAATACAGTGCCTATACTGTAATATATATTTTAAATTATGTCATTTAATTATGTCATTTAAATTATGTCATTATAAATACAGTGCCTATACTGTAATTGTAAATAAATACAGTGCCTATACTGTAATATGTATTTTAAATTCTGTCATTTAATTATGTCAATATAAATACAGTGCATATACTGTAATATGTAAATAAATACAGTGCATACTGTAATATGCACGCTTTCAATTTCTGCAATTTAAATTCCTTTAAATTACATGTATTTAAATTCTGCATTTATTTACGATTTTTACGTACTTTGTGCAAACGACCACTCTAAGTCCAAGCCTAGCATGGTTTGATCGGACTTAGGTGAACCTACCCTATTCGGGATCTAGTGGAGTCATGTTGGACTCGATTTACGGCTTCGGGTCCCGTATCTGGACCTCGGTTCAATTTTAAATACGCGAACAAATACATTAAATAATTATTTTATTTAATTTCAGAATCTGTGATTTATGAACTTTGAATTTTCAGACCACTTTTTAATTCTGAATAAATTCTATAAAATTACTATAAAATACTATTTTAATCTAATTTAATATAATTTTTTCATGATTTAATCTACTGTTTTGACACTGTTTAAAAATAGTAAACCAGAACTCATTTTTAATGCACACTTGTATTCTGATTTTTAATAAATACTTACACTGGATCATAAATTCCAGAAAATTTATATTAAATTACTATAATTAACAAGGATCAATTTGGTATATTATTTCATATAAAATAGTACTGTATAGCTATCTTAATAATTATTAGAACATAATGTACAGTTTGATTAATTAAATAATTAATATTGACTTGTGTGTTTTGTGTGTTTATGGATATTTTAGTATCGGGACCTTACCTTATCTTAGTTAGAGACCACTTGTTAGTCTAGATGTTGTAACATCTCACTTTGGACTACTAGAGCTTCACATAGCTAGTGCCCTATTAGGAGCTGTGTCACACACTAGTGTAATCTTAATCATAACTTAGAGGCTGAGTTGTATATCATTTTGACAGGAAACCGGACATCTGTACCTTCATATTATTACTCTTGCTTTGCTCAAGGCAAGTACCCTACAAATTATTTACTGAATATTAAATAAATTGTAAATGAATCATGTTAGAACACTGCTTTATGATAAACTGCAAGTCATATCTTCACATGATTCTTACTGGTTCTCAGTATATGACATGCTTTATGGTATTCACTCACATATTATAAAATAGGTTATAGGGAAACTGATAGTTGAGTACATAATCATGCCCCTTCTTTCGTACTTATGTACTGAGCAAGGTTGACATTTTATATGTATACCTTATCGTAGGCATACCAGCTGTATTTGTACGTATGTACAATCTATCACTTGCTTACTTGTACGAAAGTATATTTTATATACTTGTACCGCAGTACATTTCATACCTATTGACGATCACATACCTGTTCCAGTTTTAAACTATATATATGCATGTGTCGCCATGACAAATGCATCCTTGCCATGATAGTTGTGATTTTACATGACAGATTATGCCATGTCATGATTACAGTTATTTCATCTCTTACAATGTCATGATCAGTATTATATGTTTGTAGTACAAGTACTTGCTCCCGTCCTGACAGGATAACGTTGTAGGTATACTTTTCGAGGAGAAAATGCTATGTGATACATATTATGGCACTGCATTTGAGGACCTGGCCTATGCTCCAGAAGAGGCCCCAGCGGGGAACCTTGCTTAGATATCTTTTATGTATTTTAAGACTTAGACTTTGGCTTGAACTTATATTTGGATACTGGACTTTGTCTCCAGTCTCATACATTTGAAGTGTAATAACTTTTAACACTTGTTACTTTCGTTAATAGAAACTGTGTTGTGATAAAAATCTTATTTGGCTTAATGTTAGCACACTTAGTATCATTCATGTATAAACTCTTAGAACAGCTTACTACGCTTTTAGCAAGCGTAGGCTGGACATGGCTCGGCCTGGCCCAACAATTTGGGTAGCGGGTCGTGACACTTTCTGCTACTCTGTTAGATTGAGGAGAGTACGGAGCAGTCTCATAACAATTTCATATTCTTTGCAGAACGATATGAATTTATGAGACCGGTACTCTCCACCTCGATCACTTCTTATTCTCTTGAGTTGTTGTCCAGTTTGCCGTTCAGCCTCGGCCCTCAACTCTTTGAACTTCTCAAACGCTTCGTCTTTAGCCTTCAACAAGTAAACGAACGCGTACTTTGAGAAGTCGTCGATGAAGGTTATGAAATACTTCATCCCAGCCTTTCTAGAGAATTGTTTGAAGTCACAGATATCGGAGTGTACCAACTCCAGAAGATCTGTGCTTCGATTAACTCGATGAAAGGGTTTCCTTGTGATCTTCGTCTGAACACATACTTCAAATTTCTTTACCTTACCCCAACATTTGGAGATAAGTCATAGAATAGACATTCTGTTTATTTTTTTACAATGAACATGTCCTAGTATATTGTGCCACAACTCAAGAGTATAACCAGAATGAGCGACTGCATTAATTATATTTGACTGATTTACAAGCTGAATCTTGAACATTACTTCGGTATAAAATGCTTTCCCAAAGTATGTTCCTTTCATGGACATCACTATCTGGCCAGCATTGATGTCCATCCTTAGGTCTGTATTACAAAGTAGGCCTTCTGAGATCAAGTTTTTTGCGATTGTAGGTACATGCTTCACACCTTGAAGTGTCAGAGACTTCCGTGAAGTCAGCTTCAACACCACCGTCCAGATCCCTTGCACTTTAGCTTGTGCCTGGTTCGCCACCATAACAACTTCAGAAGTTGATGTGTACGTGGTGAACCATTCCTTGCCTGAGCAGACATGACAGGTGGCAATAGTGACTGCCCACCAGTTAGAGTCATCCCCCACTGCAGTGACCTGTGCAATCATTGCAACAACGTCAGTGATCATTGAAACCTTACTAGGTTCACCTTGCTCTGATTGCTTGGACTTAGATTTGTATTCGCTCTCGAGTTGTATAGAACTTGCTCCACCCAGCGGGGAGCTTAGAGACGATCCCTCAAACAACAAACTTGTCGGTTAGAGGCATCCCCTCATCATCCAAATTCTGTCGCATCTTCAGGAACTCCTTCACCTGCGGCAGCATACTCTTCTCGTCTTCAAAGAGCAACTTATGATATTTTTCAATGATAAATATCTTACTCCTATTTTTCTCATCTTCGTATAGTTTCTCCAGAGACTCCCAAATCTCTCTGGCAATTATCTTCTTAGAATATGATTCTACCAGGGAGTCCTCCATAGAATTTAGAATGAGAAGCCTACAGAGGTTATTCTCTCTTCTCCATTTGGCCTGACTTTTAGTAGCAGCAGTAATTGCGGCTGCAGATCCAGTTTCTGGAACAGCCGGTTCTACCTCGGTTAGCACGTACACTACTAAAATAAGTCAAATTAGCGACGTCATGATACGTCGCTAATAATGACAATTACGTCGCTAATCGTAATTGGTGACGGCTTTAGTGACGTAAAGTGAAGGTCGCTTTTAAGCTAGTCGCAGATGGCAAATTCGTCGCCCTACGTTGCTGTTTGCGACGTCCCAGCCGTGTCGCTAGGTCATCGCAAAGTTAGCGACGTAGCGCGACGAAAACTTTACGTCGTAAACTTAGCGACGTAGTACGACTTCTTAGCGACGTTTAGTTCTATTGACGTGATGATGTGGCATGTCTGCCACGTCAGCAAGATGGCGACGTACAGCGACGTAACGTCGCTAATTAGCGACGTATAGCGACATCCACTTTCCGTCGCTATACGTCGCTATCCGTCGCAGACTACTGAAAAAAATTGAAAAAATATAATGTGTATTTTTGTTATGCTGTGTGTCTGTGTTTACACTGTGTGTGAAGTGCAGTGTTCGAACCATCGACAGTTTCGCTTACTATTCTATGTTTTATCTTGGATAGAAAGAGCAACAGTTCATGGTGCACTTCTCAGAGCTTCCTCTTCACGTCCTTCACCTTCTCGGGATCCTGTACGACGTTCCGAGAGAGTGAAGGATGTGAAAATGAAGCTCTCAGAAGTACACCCTGAACAGTTTCTCTTTCTATCCAAGATAAAACATACAATAGTAATCGAAACTATCGATGGTTCCAAACGCTACATTTCACATACACTGTAATCACAGACACACATCATCACAAAAATACACATTATATTTTTTTAAAATTTGGGCAGCACCTCCTTTGTATATCAGATCATCGCTTATAACCCAGCGTAGGTATATTTGTCATCCCCGTCACAGATATCATCATAATTAAGTCTCCTATCATAACAGTCTATAACTAATAGATGAATAACAGTCTCCCATCATAACAGTCTACAACTAAATATCATACATGTACTCAATAAAAATACTAACAAATTAAATATCACAAACATACATGTCCAACAAACATACATGTCCAACAGAGTCAAAAAATAATGAAAATCAGTGTACAGAACAGTCAATGGGCCAATAGGGCCAATACATACAAAGATGATAAAAAAAATATACTGGATCACTGAGGACCCCTGCCGCGCATCTGGGATAGAATGTACTCATACTGCTCCTGGGTGAGCTGTACCGTAGGGGCAGTAGGAGGCAGTACAATCTCTGGAGTCGGCGCCATCGATGGACCAGGAGGACATATCTGCTCCAGCTCTCGCAGTCGCTCACCATGCGCAGCCAGGGTACTCACCATCCTCTGAGTACTCTCCTCAATCGAAGCCGATACCTGAGTGAGTGAGGAAGACATGGTCCTCTGCGATCCCTCCAGCTCGACCTGTCTACGCTCTGTGCGCTGCGTAGACTCGGTGAGCGTGTGCAAGCTGGCAGCTGTAGCCTGCTGCAGACTCGTCAGCTCCTGTATACTGCGCTCGACCGCATCAAATCATCCGGTGATCATCGAAGGGTCGGATCGTCACTCGACTGCATCAGAAATCTGCTGCTGCAACTCGCGACGCAGCTCGTCGATCTGACGATGAATATCCTGAGCTCGTGATGACGCCTGCGAAGCCGGAGACTGCGCACTGACAAAGGGGGCCGAAGCCAAATACGTGCCGTAGGATCCCGTACCGTAGTACGTACCGTTCTGAAGACTGCCAACGGCGGTCATCCAGAGGTCGTCCGACGATGGAGCTATAGACGGCTGGGAGGAAGTACCAGCCCCTCCCTCTGCTGGCACACTAGCAGCAGCAGCCGCCTCCTCTTGTAGCCGAACAAACTCGGCCTAGAACAATGTTTGCTAACGTGTAAGTGTTTGCTAAAGTCTATATTGATATCTATTTTCCTGTTTTCTAAATTATAGTAAATTAATATAAAGAATAGAACGTACATATGCCTGCGTCGCCCTCTCGTCAATGAACTCCCCAGCCCTCCGATGGGTGACCAGAAAGACGGTCACCATGTTCGGGTCCTCACCCTTTTTTACCTATTAAAATATATTATCTATTATTAGTATTAAACATTCTATCGAACTATATATAAATTAATGTCCATCATAGGAAACGTACCAGACGACAAAAATGCTCCGTCATCGGAATGGAGCCACCACACCACTTACTGGCGCTCGACCGCGCCACCTTGGCCTTGTCAGACCGCTCCTGGTAACTAGCCTCGGCGAATCTAGCCTTCATCGCAGTCCACTGCTCTGGCGTGATCCAACCATGAATCGGCTTTTCGGAGCGATCACGAGACTTTGGTCGTGGATCACATCACGGATGAGCTTGCCTGCAACGACAGAAAAATTGGGCCTCGATCTTCGTTGCCCGGTATGGTAGATAGAAATAGATCCTCTACAAGAAGTAAAATAGAAAAGTTATATAATATACACAAATGAATATTAAAATTTAAAAATAAACAAATTTTTTACCTTGAAGTGGGCCAACCAAAAGGCCTTCCTATCTGCGGGAGCATCTGAGTAGTTAATCCAAGGCCCACCATAGTTCTGCCTCAGAAATAATCCCAGCTGTCTCTGTACTGCAGGAGACCGATATCTATACAATAATAATTTTTATGAATATATATGTAGATATAATCATTTGAGAAATCTATATTAACTAATTAACTTACTTCGTAGGCCCGTCCGTCCAAATCTCCATACGCGTCTCGCCCGGGGGGAGCGCATGGAGGGTCGCTCTCACCTCCTGCCTGGGCCGGATCAGTCTGATCGCCGTCCTCCATATGCTCGGCGTCGGCTCCCCCCATGGAGCCGTCGACAGGAGGAATACTGTACGCGGGATCAGGAATGCTGGACGCGGGATCAGGAATGCTGGACGACGAGGGAGGAGTCGCCAACCTATTGGAACTGCCCTGTCCCGGTAATGGACCGGGAACAGAACGGTACAATGGCGTACTCGGAGATGAGGATGAGGGTACGGAATCTCCATCCCCAGCCTGAGGCTGACGGGACTGCCTAATATAAAATCCTCCACATCGTCCAGATGGTCTAGTCATACCTGATAATAACATATGACAATAAAACAAAAATACATATTTATATGATAGACATCACAGATTTTTGAAAAATATCATAGTCACAGATAAAAGTGTCACTAAAGTGTCACAAATTTATATGATAAAAGTGTCACTAAAGTGTCAAATATGATGATAAAACAAACGTACAGATTTAATCCTCTTCTAAAAATTCATCTAGTTCGTTTAGCTCATCTTCTTCTTCTTCTTCTTCTTCTTCTTCTTCTTCTTCTTCTTCTTCTTCTTCTTCTTCTTCTACATCTTCACTTTCATCTGCATCTTCCTCTTCAGATAATTCTACTTCTTCTACACAATTAGATGTGTAATGAGGAACTTTTGTCGTGTCCACTTCTATAATATTTGTTACAAGAGGTAGTTCATCCTCTTGATAAGCTATATCATCAACCTCAAAGGTATTTCTAGCTTTGGTCTTGCATACTGCCCACCAGTCCAACCTTGTTGTTCCCCGTTTAGGATAACTTGTAAAGTACACGAGCTGAGCCTGACTTGATAGGACAAATGGTTCATAGGCTTGATATCGACGTCGATAGTTTATATCAATAAGACCGTGCTTGTCTACTTTCCAACCTTGACCTTCAATCGGGTCGAACCAATCACACCTGAATAACACAATCTTAGCAGGCTCTATTCCATAACTATATGTCAGCTCCACGATCTCCCGTAGCACGCCATAGAAATCGTTGCCCGTATCAACATTTTTGTAGTTCGAAGATCTGATACACAAATAGCTATTTTTGGTGGAGTCGAGATCCACAAAGTTGTCTCTGATCGGGCAAGTTGTTGACTTGAACCTAAACCCATTAACACAGTAGCTTGGCCATTTTTTGTAGCATAAATTGGTCCCTTGGCTAGCATTCTAATAGACTCATTCTCAAGTCTTGCGTATGGACGATCGACCTAAATACCACGAAATAAGAAATTAAGCTCATTATCAATCAAGTGCATATACAGAAAGGTAATTACAGAGTTCTCAAGTCTTACATATGCACTCAACCATGATGGAAAATAACGCCTCATTTTTTGTTCTAGTTCTTCTTCTGTTATGTGTGGCCTACCTGACCTCACATCATCATTAAATATGCTGAAAACAACATCGTTCAATTAATGTAATAGTATAATAATCAACACTATTAAAATAATGTAGACGTATTAATTACTTACCCCTCCAGTTTCTCTACTTCCTCCTCGTCGCAGTTGAGTAATACATACACCTGAGCAGCCCTTAGCTCATCATCGTTCAGATATCTCTTCTTTATTTTATCCGATGGCTTTCCTGGAGCATTGAATACCTTCAGTATTGTATCATTACTTTCATGATCTCCGTCGTCGTTTCTGGAAGCTCTCGTTCTATTAGTTGCAACATGAGACTTGAAATACATCGAACAAAAGTTTGTAATCTTCTTGAGAACATAGGCTTCACAAATAGAACCCTCGACCCGTGCCTTATTTTTTCCCTTTCTTTTTAGGTGATTCAAATGTCGCTCGAACGGGTACATCCATCGATATTCGACGGGTCCACCAACACGTGCCTCATAGGATAGATGAATCGGCAAATGCTCCATAGAGGCGAAGAATCCAGGAGGAAACATCCTCTCTAGCTTGTACAGTATTACCGTAATGTCCTTCTCTTGCTTTTCTAGACGATCAACGAGCAATTTCTTAGAACAAAGATCCCTGAAGAATATGCTAAGCTCCGTCAATGGATCCCAAACTGCCTGCAGTAAGAATTTCCAAAATACAATCGGAATTAACCTCTCCATGAATACGTGATAGTCGTGGCTCTTCATACCCGTCAATTTATTTTCCTTCGGATCGACACATCTTCTCAGATTTGACACATATCCGTCTGGAAATTTTAGGCCCTGGATCCACCGACAAAGTCTCACTTTATCCTCCTTGTCCAGCGAGAAAATTGACTTCGGCAGGAACTGTTTTCCATTCTGCTCTATCAAATGCAATGCAAGGCGTTTGCATATTTCTTCTAAGTCCAACCTGGCCTTGGGATTGTCTTTCATTTTTTCCTTTACGTCCATCACAGTATTAATTATGTTATCAAACACATTCTTCTCAATATGCATAATATGCATGACATCAAGATTATGTCTGATCAGATTGGTACTCCAGTATGGCAGATCCCAGAATATGCTCCTCTTTATCCAGTTACGATCTCTACCAAATCCATCGCACTTGTACCCAGTTGTAGGATCTTCGATGGCACTTGGAAAATCTCTAACCTCCTCCCATATCGTGGCTTCGCATCACCTTGGCGGTGGATCACCCTTCTCTACAACGCCGGCACGGAATGCATTCATGTTCCTTCTGAACGGATGATTTTTTGGCAGAAATTGCCAATGATAATAAAAGAAGCATGGTTTTCCTCCGTATTTTAAGCGGAAAGCCTTACTACGGTCCATACAATACGGACATGAGAGACGGCCATGAGTGCTCCATCCAGATAATATTCCATAGGCCGGAAAGTCGTTGATGGTCCACATAAGGGTTGCCTTCATCTGAAAATTCTGCTTCCTGGAAACATCGTACGTGTTAGCGCCTACTTCCCATAACTGATTCAACTCATCTATCAAAGGCTGTAAGTACACATCAATGTTCCTCTTGGGATTGTTCGGACCAGGAATTATAATGGTTAGAAACATGTACTGAGTCTTCATGCACATCCAAGGCGGTAGGTTATACGGAGTGAAAATCACAGGCCAGCACGAATACTGGGATCCCGAAAGACCAAAAGGAGTAAAACCGTCAGAAGATAGCCCCAACTTGACATTACGCGGATCTGAAGCAAAATCATGATACACTCGATCAAAGTGCTTCCACGCTTCTCCATCGGATGGGTGATCCAACACTACTTCAATCTGTTCTCGCATATGCCAACTCATATTTTCGGTCGTCTCTTTCACTATAAACAATCTTTGCAACCGCGGCATTAAAGGCAAGTAGTGTATTGAATCGGTCGATCTTTTTGCACTGGTAGACCTTCCTGTACTAGTTGTCTTATAGCGATCAGTACCACAAAATTTGCACACATCTGCGTCCTTGTCGTCTTTGTAGTACAGCATGCACCCGTTGCGACAAGAATCGATTTTCTCGTATCCCATCCAGAGCGATCTCACCATCCTCTTAGACCGGTAGAAGTCTTTAGGCAACTTAGCACCCTCAGGCAATATTTCTATAAGCAACTTCATAAGACGGTTGTAGCAATCTTGCGACATGTTAAAATCGGACTTGATGCTGAACAATCTTGTAACCACCTCCAACGGTGAATGATCCTCACAACCAGGATATAATGGAGTCCTTGCATTCTCCAGCAACTCCATGAACTGTGCAGCATCGGCGTTTGGTGCCTCCTCAGGTGCATCATGATCGTCCGGATCAAAACTAGGCCCCGCCGCGTCAAAAATCATGTTCACCAACCCATCGTTGTAAGCAGCGTTGTTGTTGACATCCACATAAGACTCATACTCCGATGCTAAAGACATAAGTTCTCCATGCGTGCTCCACTGATAGTAATTCGGCGTGAAATCCTTCGAGTATAAATGATACGTGACTTCCACTTCTGGATGATATTTCAAGTTGCGACATCTCACACACGGACACTTAATTTTGGTACCGTCCATGTACTGAGGGAACGCCTTGGCAAACTGCAGGAACTGCTGTACACCCTCTATGAATTCATCTTGCACACTGCACATGTCATCAGGATGACGGTTATACATCCACGAACGATTACGTAAGTAGTAATTCATATCCATATCCAATTGAGGATAATTCTGTAAGATAGATACATGCACATTGCAGTCAGTGAATGAATGTTAAGACAGTTTAGATATGGGTGCGCAACATAATCTGTTCATTCATTTTAATATTACAAACAAAGAATTTGAAGGAAGAAACAAAAACAACCGTGTTGGGACTAAAACAACTGTTTTGTGTCAAAGTGTCGTATCCGATAGACCGATACTAATCCGATACGGTCGATACTAATCCGATACCGATTCTGATACTCATCCCAACTGTCCAATATCGACCCTTTGGGTCTACAAGAGTTACTTCACCCAGTTTGTCAAGAAACGTCAAACTTTTTAAATTAATATCCAATATCGACCCTTTGGCCTGTGCTTGAGCAGTATCCTAAATCAAACTATCTATCCTAACTAATAAATTAATATCCTACTTTAACATCTACTAACTCTCATATTCCTTCTAACATAAACTAATATCCTAATCTAAACTAACCCTTTAACTGAAACTAATATCTAAACAATGCTAATCATGAACTAGCACCCTAACCTGGAAGTCCACACTGCTCAAGCACAGGCCAAAGGCCAAGTTATAAGGCAAAATGCAGGCAACTGCCTGTAGCTACAAGACAAAACTAAATGTTGACGGTATATATACCGTCAACATTTAAAAAGTTTACTTGTCTTGACAAAATGAGTGAAGTAACTCTTATAAACCGAAAGGATACTCTATACACTCTATGTAATACGATATACCAATCATACCTACACTTCTAGGATACTCTATACACTGTAGTAATGAATTTCCCTTACTAATGATGCTCTTAGGTAACATATTTAACAGATAAGATTTTCATGTTACACATACGCATTTGTAGCTATAAACTGCTTGAGCAACAACATATAGGTATGGGAATCAGTATCGGACTATTCCTATGAGTATTGGTATCGACGATATCAGTAGTAGACTTACTAGCTAGGGTTTTGGTCAAACTCTAGTCCACAAGTTCAATTAGCCTATTGGGTTCATTTCTAGGTAATCCTATAGATATATCAGGGTATAGGCTAAGGTACACTAGGTCAAGCAAATATGTATACCATATATATACAATAACATATATATATATATATATATATATATATATATATATATATATATATATATATATATATATATATATATATATATATCCTCTCATAAAATTACATATATCCTCTCAAAAAAAAATACATATATATATATATATATATATATATATATATATATATATCCTCTCAAATCCAAATATAGCAAGCCCCTATATGTGTCCAAGGGTCGTGTCAGTGTCCAAACAACTTCACAGACAGTGGGTGTGTGCGGGGTGGAGGAGGAGGAGGAGGAAGAGGAGGAGGAGGGAGAGGAGTTAATTAGGTTAGGGTTTACCCGAGCTCGAGGAGGAGGAGCTCGACGGGGGGGAGGGGTAGGGGTCGCCGGAGGGAGAGGGAGTCGCCGGAGGGGGGGGGAGGGAAGCTCGAGTGAAAATTGGAAATTTCGAGTGAGGAGAGAAAAATGAAACGCTGTGTCCTAAGTAAAAATGTTAGCGACGTCAAGAGAGGCCGTCGCTAACCGTCGCAAACTTTTAATAGATGGCAACATATTTTAATAATATGTTGCTGAACATCGCTATTCAGCGACGTAATTTAACTTCTGTCGCTGAACGTCGCAAGTCAGCGACGTTTTGCGATGTTTATATAAAGGAGTCGCTATATTCCATAGTTAGCAATGACTTTTTATGCCGTCGCTAAATTACGTCGCTAATAGATGATATTTTAGTAGTGGTAGTCAACTTTAGAAAGTTAAAGATTAAGACTAACATTTTTCTTCCAGACTTGATAGTGCACTCCATCAAATTTTTCTAACTTATAGAAGTTAGGATCGATGAGTGAAGCATGAAAGTTTTTCATCTTGTGAATTCAAGCTTTGAGATTGTTAGACCTGGGGCATAATTTTTTGATGGAAAACTGAAATTATGCAACACTTCAAAGAAGGTACATGAGAGACATCCCGGAGGATTCTGAGAAACGAACACTAATGTGTCACTTCGAAGAAGATACAGAAGAATTCGTAGCAGCAGCAGCGATGAAGATCCACTAACGTTTTCTAATTAGATCAGAAACGTTCTCGTTTAGAACGAGATAAAAGTGACTGAACAGAAATGGTGAAATGGCCTGCTGGGATGAATGATCACCGGCGCTCAAAATTTGATTCGTCCCACACGAACAGTTTCCAGGAACCATCAAGTTCGACGGAGAATTTTGGAACACTCCGCTCTTCTGACTCCTCGGATGGCGCGAAACTCTGCTCACAAAGTACCTCTCTTCTTTGCTCTGAACTTAGAGAATTTCGTAAGAAAATTTATGATACTTCGTACTGTTCCCTGAGAGAGAAGAGAGAGACTTTATATAAGTGCGCCTAGTAACTGCTCGGTATGCAGAACGTTCAGGACGTGGGAAAAACCGCTTCGAACGTTCCGTAACCGCTCAAATCGTGCACAAACACGATTGAGCCAACTTGCGCACAACGCACGCCAATTAGCGCATAGAGCGCGCTAACAGCGCACAGCACGTGCAATCGCGTACCGCAAAGTGTGCCAACAAAACGCCACATTACGACTCATGAGTCCGAGTCCGAGTAGCTAAGTTCCTACGGGACTTCGCTTCAATGGAAATTAATTCCCAAGAGCAAAAAGTATAAATACTTTACCATGGAGTCTTAATCTTACCTTCTAGTAAAATCACACACATGGTTTTCTCCTAGGGTCACCACGCCATGTGCACATTTTAACAACATACTAAGTATATATTGAGATACAACTCATGGTACTTTTTCAATGTTGGACTAAATAATACTATGCATGTGTTGAGAGCAAGCTCTCTCTAAGAAAAAGCTCCAACAAGTTCTACCGTGCAAATAGACCCATTACCTATTGACACTTTTAACATTCTGATGAGAAGAATGGAGATATCAATCATCACTTTCACACGGCCGAATAAACTTCAGTTAGTAGCATCAGCTGAAGATGGTAGCCTAACAGCGCCAATTCTTGCCGCGGGCCGTGAGATATATACTCCACATTTAGTAGGTTGACTGAAAGTCCGTGGAATTGAATATAAAATTTAGCTTTGTTGAAGAGATACTAACATGGAAGCTTAGTTGGAACACATCACTAAAATATCAGGAGATAATTTATTAATCTTCCCTGGACCATTATCCAACACATAATCAATGTCTTCCAGTATGTCAAATTTTGCTGAGAAGGATACTTCATTATAGTCTGATATTTTCAGATTTCCTTTGATTTTCCACATCTTCTGTATAATCTTTGAGAAAATGTGGAGGGGATAAAGTTTTCTACTTAATGGTTTGAAGAATAAAAACCTTTTCCAATCGGCTTGTAGATTTAATGCAGCAGATGATCGAGAGTAAGGATCATGTAATTTTAAAGATGAAAGGAGATTTCCTAATTTCTCAAGAATCTCCTCAAATGCAGCATCAGTGGATGAATCCCTGAAGCAAAGAAAGGAAATAGATCATAGAGGGAATACGGGAGAATTGTAGGAAGGAGAAGAGAGAAAGATATCTTGGCTTAGGAATTCGCCAGGGGAGTATTCGGTTGAATAAGATCCTCAAATAAAAAATTTCCCACTAGAGGTGAGTATTTGGTTGATTTGATTTAAATCGAATTGAAATACTCAAAATCGAATAAACAAAAATTTCAAAAATTTAAAATTGAAACTGAACTGAAATTAGGCAAAACTGAAATGAAACCCAATTATCGATTCGGTTTGTTCATTTGGACTAAGCTATTTTTTAATGGGTCCAGTCGAATGTTGGGATCAAGATTAAATTATATTAAAAATTATAATTTTATACACACATTTGATGTATTTCATAATTGAGTCTAAAGTTGGACTAGTTGTTAAATTATCAAAGTTGGACTTCAAAACACATACATAGAATGTTATTTTCAAGTATACACATTTTAATCATAAAATATGCATATAATTATGGATATTGATATAATTTTATGAGTTCTATTCGGTATTCGATTTTGGACCGAAATCGAAACTCAAAAGCAAAACCGAAAAAAATTAGTATTTCAAAACCGAAACCAAACCTTTTTTTTGTCAAACGAAATCGAATCTCTTATTAGGTTCTGTTTGATTTTTGGTCCAAACTCGAATAATGCTCACCCCTGTTCCCCACATACTCCTTATTCTTTTATCCCTAACTCTCTATTAACCTCCTTAGCTAGGCGAGCAATCTCGGGATCGAACCGCAGGAAAGATGTGGATATGTGTTTGTGTGAAAATTAGAGATGCTGGATCTAAATGACATGCAACACAACATTCACAAAAAAATCGTACGTTAAGTCGACATCCAAAAAAAAAGGTTCCTTATAAAGGCACTTCATTTTTTGATCAGGGCTAGCCCATTTTAAACTTTGTATTATTTACAAGTTTGCCATTGAAGAAATTGATCAGGGCTATCCCACTCTTTGGTATAAGTCACTAGTGCAAACAAGGACTGCCCAAATTTCTGGCAGCCCTACATACAGTAAGGACTGCCAGAAAAATGGACAGTCCTTTGTTTCACATGCTGTGACTTAGGACTGTCCAGTTTTCTGCAGTCCATTCAGTTTGTAGAACTGCCAGAAAATTGGACAGTCTTTGTTTGCACTAGTGACTTATACCAAAGAGTGGATAGTCCTGATCAATTTCTTTAATGACAAACTTATAAATAATACAAAGTTTAAAATGGACTAGTCCTGAACAAAAAGTGAAGTGCCTTTATAACTAACAAAAAAAAAACTCTATTAAAATCCATCATCCTATTACACATATATTCGCGATGTTGACTAGTCCATAACAAGAAAGATACCCACCATCATCTCTGCCAGAACCGCTACGACCACCGCACACCTTCCTATCCTTCTCTATTACGCGAGCGCACAGGCTTAAAAAAACGAAATTGGGCTGGGCAGAGTGCCCTGTTTCATGGCCTCCAACAGCCAGAGGAGCGCCGCCACCCCCATGCTAAGCGATCCTCGTCAACTCCCCTCATTCCAGGGACCAACCCATGATCACCGACGACTCATGGTGACGATCTGTCCCCGACAGACAGAACCGAGCGCCTGCCACTGTTTTTAGAAAATCTCCTACGATCGAGAGTACTCGCCCCATTCATCGAGACCGCCTCGCCCCATTCATCCAGACCGCCTCGCCTTGTGTCGTTTGCATTGAAACGTGCAAAACGAGATTCCCGACGTGGCCTTTGAGAATTTGATCATTTTCGTGTTGTCTATTTCGTCGTGACTCGTGACCATGTAGACTCATATTTTCTCACGCGATTGCCATTGTCAGCAAGACTTTTTTTAAGTCCACAACATTGAATTTTTTCTACGGTTAGAATATATTCAAGTCATTTATGGATCCAAAATTCGACGCACTACTCCGTTTCGGCAATCCGCAACTCGGAGTCCACCTATATAAGTTTTGTATGGTCATCTTTGGTCTATTTACTTTTAAGTTTGTCTATTTCCTTCATTTTTTTGCACCTTATGGGCCCCCGTCTTGATCTATTTTGACTTAAGTGGCTATTTTTTCACAACCAGTATTCTGGACTTCTAGTCACTCCCTATTTATTATTCATAGTATTTTGGACTCATGGATATCTTTAGATCAACTTTCGATGATTGTTGACTCATATCAGTTCTCATATTTTGTCTATTTCCGACACGTCGACTCGTCCCAAAAGTAATTTATTTTATTTAAATATTATCTTTTTCTTATCGTCAGTGTTATTATTTTTGTGCTTGTCATCTCGTGTATCGGTATTCTGAGTCGAACTCAGGTGCCATCGACTGTGGGTTGATCATGATTGAAATTAGCTTTAGAAGGCATTGATTAGAATCAGTGTTAGTATAGTTGTTGTATATATTAATTGATACATACTTATCCCTAATACACTGATTACTTGTGAATCATGCTAGGGCACGTACCCTATATCCGATTCATCATCGGGACAATTAATGAATTTGATTCTTGGATTTGGTATTGTGTTTGATTTTTTGATCCTATAGTGTTCTCGATAGTATCACTCACAAATTCGTTCATTACCTGTGGACACTTGCAGATATTTGATTCTTGACTATAGGCGTTGTAGACTCGATTCATGTAGTATCAATGGATGAAAGGACAATTATTAGATGTTGGGCTACTATACACATGAGCCTTACCGACAATTGTAAGCCCGCAAACGGCTACGATAGAGATTTCATATTGAATGTGAGCCACACGATGAGATGAGGTACTATATGATGTGACCCTCGCGAAGAGCTATGGTAGTTATTTACCCTTAGCCTGACAATCCAAGCGTACAAATATTGTCTTGAATTACGTTTCTCATAGATGATTAATATAGTTGTACCTTGACTCTGAGATGATTATTTTATATACTGCTTTTATGTATCGTATATTAATACGTCCCTCTAAGGACATGTTTCCTTCCAGGTTAGGTGAGAAGGATTATCGTAATGCTTACACCTAAGGAGCTGTCATTGTTCTCTACTTGTATTCAAGTATCATTGAGTAAATACTTGAACCTTGTTATCTCTTGCATTTTCATGTTTCATTTATGTTCTTATTCTACTTCTAAAGTCTAAGTATTTTTTGGCCAGGTTATTCTTTTATGGTATATTCAAACAAGTATTTTTACTACAAGAAAAAAGATTTTTTTTGACGGTTAATCATCATCAAGAATGGTTATCTTGACGGTTGTGGATCCGTCAAGAATGCCAGAGTCAAGAAAAGTTCGCACTTTTCTTGACGGTCTCTGATAGGACTTTTCTTGACGGTTATTAACCGTCATAAAATATTTTTTTGACCATTTTTAGCCGTCAAAAAATCAGTTTTGAAAAACCGTCAATGTAGTTGAAAACTTTTCTTGACTTCGGCATAGATGACGGTTAAAAACCATCAATGAAAGGCTCTTCAGCAGCAGGATTGAGTTAATTGTTAACGTTTTATAACTGTCAAGAGAAGCTAAATTTTGTATAGCCAAAATTTTATTTATAATTATGTATTATGAATCGAACACACACATAATATCAATAATCCAGAATATATACATACATCAATAACTATAAAATCTAATTTTTATATTAATAAACTGTATACTATTCATACGTACCACAAACTTCCAACACGTCCAACCACAAACATCCAACACTTGTCTAACCACAAACATATCCAATCAAACTATGTAGTTTCCATACATCTTAAACTGATAATTATATAAAGAAAACCAAAATAGGTAGCAAACCCAGTCGGAGCACATCCCTTCCATATTCACAACACCTTCATTTTCCATGTAGTTCTTGAGAGAACAAGAAAAATAAATTTAATCATTATGTATATGTTTGTACAAACTGATATCAACTGAGAACAAAAAGTTTCAAAGAATTTAGGATATACCAACTAAGAACAAGATTCATATACTATGGACATCAACTGAAAACAAGATTCAAGAACGTAATTGTATACGAGTAACGAATATAATCGATATCATATATATCCATAATCTAGTTAAAAAGAATTTTTCATAATTTGTGCTAGACTAACCCATTTCATATATGATTTTCTTAGATAATTTGTTGAGGTAAAATTTCTATGTTCCTTACCCAGCTCTCTAAGACAGGTCAAAAATTGGTCGACATAGTCAAGGCTGGTTATGTATCAGTAGATGGAGTCAAGGCAGCAGCATGTATCAACTAGCTACAGTAGTACAAACTGCAAGTGCAACAAAAGCAGTGTGAGCAGCAGCTGCTAGGTGTAGTGTATGGGTATAATGTCCATGTGTGTATATTTGTGTTCTTGAGTGAGATGGGTTAGTTCCTGCGGGACAATGTAGGTGTGTATACATGGTATTCAGTTAGTGTATTGCAGTCCCAGATACATATATGCTAGCAGCTACAAATAGATGGATCTTGACTTGATACATAAGTTCCAGAAGGCTACAAATACATGTGATCTCTCTATTTCTACTCAATACAAACTCCTAGACCTATATCGACATCTGCGAAAAAATTCTCACTTACATGCCATCTAGAGACACTTGTCAAGAAAAAGCAATGGTAATTTGTAGCATGAGAGAAATTTTGTCGACATAGGATATGTATATCTAGCAACCGGTGTATGAATCTATGGTACAAGATCTAAATGTGAGTAGTGAGGAATAATTTTGCAGATGGACAGGACTAGACATACGTAACGTTGCCATAAAGAAATTGGAAGTACACAACCCACATGTTATACTGGAACTTCCCTAAGCAACTAACATATGTACACTACAAGAAAAAATGCTTTTCTTGACGGGTTTTCTCCGTCAAGAAATGGGTATCTTGACGGTTGCGGATCCGTCAAGTAGGCCGGAGTCAAGAAAAGTCCCCCCTTTTCTTGACGGTCGCTGGCAGGATTTTTCTTGACGATTTTTGGCCGTCATATGAAGTTTACTGTTTTCAGCCGTCAAGATAGCAATTTTTAGAAACCGTCAACGTAGACAAAAAAATTTCTTGACTCTGGCCTAGATGACGGCTACTAGCCGTCAAGAAAAGCCCTCTTGCAGCATGATTGAGTTAATTGTTGACGTTTTTTAACCGTCAAAAGAAGCTAATTTTTGTATAACAGAAATTTCATTTATAATTATATATTATGAATCGAACACACACATAATATCAATAATCCATAAGATATACATACATCAAATAACTACAAAATCTATTTTTTATATTAATAAACTGTATATTGTTTATACACCATAAACTTCCAATATATCCAACACGTCCAACCACAAACATCTAACACTTGTCCAACCATAAACATATCCAACCAAAGTATGTAGTTTCCATACATCTTAAACATCCAAAACTGAAAATTATACAAATAAAATCAAAATATGTAGCAAAACCCGGCCGGAGCACATCTCTCCCATATTTCACAGCACCTTCATTTTCTATGTAGTTCCTGAGAGAAGAAAAGAAATATATTTAATCATTTATGTGTCCATGTTTGTATAAATTAATAACTGAGAACAAAATAAAATAACCATGAGGCCTACAAGTTAATACAATAATCAAATTCTAGTTCAACAATTTAAAAAGAAATTAGGATGACTAATAAAATGTGATATCAGTTGAATCAACCAAGCCACCAAAAAGTCCAAGATTATAGTATCAACCATTTGGTACAGGAAAATTCCATTTATCTCCATGACACAATTGAAAAAAGAGAAAAGGAATGGCATCCAGAAGGAGGGATCTCCCCTGCTATACTATTTATATGCATCCAAAAAACCAAAGAGTAAAGGAACTTTACTAACAGAATATCGCATGTTGAAGACTTCGATCAATATGATTCGTTCTTGTTCCATATATTGAAGCCTAGTCAACATTATGATTGATATGCATGCAGTAACTAAACTTGTTCATAATCAAAAGCGCGCCCACCACAAGTACATGTGCGCCCGTGTTATGTGTGTGAGTGTCATGTGTGCATGCTTATTTATCGTAATGACAAGTGATGGTTTACAGATTTTATTCAGTGACAAAGTTAACTACCCTATATAAGAGTGCATATGTGCAACAAAAACATTAAGCAATGTCAACATATTCGAGAACAGAAAATCAAGACAAAACTTATGAAACTTCTTTGAAATCTAACTTCTGTTGAGAAATTTTTGACTCCACGTCTGCTGCAATTGCCTCTTATTTAAATTTACATGAGACAAGCACGCTCATAAAATAGAGAGAAAAAAAGATGATTAAAAGCCTTCCTTTTTTATCTAACAAGTTTGAAACAGTACATGAATAATACAATAAAGAAAAGATTGATGAGAATGCAACTATAAAGAAAAACTTTCTTACACAACACCATCAACAGTCGAGGAAGTTTTAGCTATATTTGTGGCAACAATAAACCGCCTGCAGTTTGGTGGTGCTGGACTGAAAACACGTACCTAGTTGGAAGAGAACTGTATTGTATCAACATAAATTATGAAGAACCTTTCAATAGACATATCTATCAAATAATCTTTGCCATAACAGAATACATGAAGCAAAGAAGATAATAGTAACAAATTTGCAAAAAATATATCTTATTACATTATATTTCTTTTCAAATGGAGAAGCTAATACATAGAAAAAGACTTAAAACCTTTGATATGTTTAGTAATTACATGTCATTATGCACAAATAAGGGCAAAAACCCCAATTTTAATATTGCTTGAAGACAAAGGGTTCAAACATAAGTATGCAACAATGGAGACCACCTACAGATCAAGGTTCTCACAAGTTCATAATACAATATTATAAAAAGTTAAAACTTAATTTTAGGGAAAGAGGAAACTCCAACTTAAGGTGGCTTTAAAATTTGATGTTTAGAGAATATTGGACCAATTAGTATCAAAAGAGCCCTGGTTAAATGAACAAACAACTAAAGAGTAAAGACAACAGCCGATGTTTGTACCTTTACTAATAGCCTCCCTAGATACCAAACGGGCTCGCTGTAATTTGCTTCTTCCACGAGTATTAAAGTACATTAGCCACCATAGTATGCCACCTATTTCATCCTTAATTGAGTGGTACACTGACAAATGATTCAATCAGGTAAGCCAAGACCGACCAAGAAAACATGCCGAAATTGTTAAGTGCTTCAGTGCCTGTTAAACTAGCTTCATATACGTTGCCGGCCAAAACCTGCCAGCACAAGCTTTCGGGCGCAATCATAGATTCATAATGTAAGAGTTCCAATGCAGACAAAATGGTTCAATTGGATTGACCATACTCAAAGAAGGGACAGTGTGCTGCAAGCTGGTGACTTGCACACCGTCTTCATTTGGAATTCCTATCAATATGAGAATATGCTGACAAGAGAGAGATTTCTAGATTGAACTGTGACACAACAATAAGCTAATCCAAACCAACTTCAGATCGTTTGACTCTACTAATGATTGTTAAAGTCAAACAGTGCAATGGTCCAATTACTGAAGCAATAGATTTTGGTGTGATAGTAGCCATCTCATCCTTAATATTCATAATTTAACTAGGGATGTAGCTATCTCATCCTAGATATCCAGTGACTTGTCTCAAGTAAAATCTGAATGTAACTAAACTTGTACACAATTCAGTAAATTATCGAAACAGATCCAATATATTTCTCACACCTACAAGCATGGTGGAAAATATATGGATAAGATTGTAACTATACTTGAGGCCGTGATACTCTTCGGCCAGCCTTAAAAAATCTCTCTGACAAAAATCATTTGATGTCTTGACTTTTAGTAAGAAATTAGAAAATGAAAGAAAATGTTAATGTAAGGTGAATGCAAAGCCATTGAATTCTACATCTTGTCAAAACTGTGTCCATCAGTATACAAATAAAATGTGCATGCTTCCACTAAATAGACTAGAAATTAAATCTATAAAACCTTGCTAAACTTTAATAGTATTCTAAACATAAAAAAAAGCCACATTTTAAGCATCTCTGATGTTGTAACATACATCAGATATATTCAAGTGTATGATATGGCTGTAACGGTAAAATGATTTGTTTATTGATCAAAGTTAAACATTCTCAATTCAAGACAAGGTTTTAAGTATCATCTGATAACTGATAAGGAAACCACCAAAAACCAGCAAACCACTGAAAACACCTAAAACTGTTGAAACCAAAACACTTGTAGGAAATATCCGAGACATATATTGGAACATAGTTTTTGAACCATGATTCAAAATGGTAATTCTTTTATCATCTCTTTCCTACGTATCCTAAGTCTTCATTGCTGAAACTTCTGATATAAACTAAAGCCCCTATGACTTATTGTTTGAACTTTCACAATCAACCCGGGTCCCTCCGCCTCTTACTCTTTTAAAAGTATTTTGTAGAAAAATTCCATTTCTGCTATCTATTTATAAAGTTAGTGTAACCAACTAACTTAAATATCTGCGATACCACAATTTGCAACTATCTATTGCAATCCCTTACTGCAGACCTTTATCATTGATAATCCTACATCTTTGGAACATAGTTAGTTTTTTTGAAAACCAAAACACAAAAAAGTTACAAAGTTGGTACTTCATTCTTTTATTTTGTTCATTCTAAACAAAATTTTGGGCATTATCCATTTTTTTTTTCAAGATTAGAGCTTTACCTTCCCATATGAACATGGACGAGATCTGGTTCCTGGTAACCAAAGGATCCTAAGAAATTTACAAAAAAATTAAAAAAATTCAATTTTTGATATAGGAAGACAAAAATCATGCAAAATCGGACAGAAATTCTGAAGCTAGTGTTTTGCTCACTCTGCTCTTGGAAGCAATCGACTTCGAGATCAGATGAGACTTCGGACGATCGGAGTCTCTGAACCGGAAGCACCCGAAGAAGCACCCCATCTCGTCGAAAAACCTCTCGGAAACCTAATTCCACCTCGGTCCGACGAAATTCCGGCGATGTAAGGATCAATAGAGGTTTTTGAATGGGAGATCGAACCCCAAATTCCAACGGAGTCGAAAAAGAAAAATTAGGTTTTGGGGACTGAGCAGCCATGAGCAGCCAGTCGAAGCGGTTGGCGAACGAGAACAGCTCGTGGAACGCCAGGGTCTGCTTCGATTGCTTCTTCTTCTCCGGCTCTGCCACCGCCGACGACGACGCCGGATTCGGAACTCCCTCGGTTGAATCCGCCACAATTTTGCGGGTTGCGTCGTAGGTGAATCTCGAGTAGCTCGAAGAACTTGTAAAAAGAAAAGAATCAATAAATTAGAGTTAGGGTTTGTGATCAAGAAATTAGGATTAGGGTTTTGGTTTGGGGATTTCTGTACCCATGGCTTGGATTAGTGTGAGGAAGAAGAAGACGAAGAGGATTCTTGGTCATTTTCTTGGGGTTTCAGCAAAATTAAGGGTAGGATTTTTTTGAGGAAGAGAGAAAAAAGTCATGGGCTGATGGGGGGAAATTGAGTTGTGTGGATGTGAAATAGAAGAAGGGAGATAGAGAGGATGGAGGAATTTCCATGGTTTGGGTTCTCCTTCTACATCACAACAACATCGATGGAGAAATAAAGTAGAGAGAAAAGAATCGGGAAATAAATAGAATGGAATTGAAGGACAACCGTCAACATAAAAATGCAATAAAAATTATTTTTAAAAAATTACCAAAATGGCAGCTGAAAAAATCTCGCCAAGTTTTTCGCACATACATTAGTTGATGGCTATCACCAAACCGTCAATAAATAGAATGATGTTTCTTGACGGATCATCTAAAACCGTCAACTATTATGCTATAAAATTGTTAAATTAACATAAAACGTGTTCTTTCTTGACGTAAGGCTAAATTCGTCAAGTTAACCCATTTTCTCGACGATTTTTCACTACCGTCGAGAAATAAAGAATAGCTATTTTTCTTGTAGTGTGTTTTTCATCATCAACTTTTCCCTGGTGATAGAACAAGCTACACAAGCTAAAGAGTGTCTCTTTACTCTTGGAATGGTAGTATTCTAATCCAAGTTACTGCAATAGTTTTTGTTAGAACAAAAAACAAAAGCTACTAACATTTAATCTTCCATTGGATAGTCTATTACCTTTGTCAGAGAAATAGATCAACATGTTAAGGAAAACTTACAAGATTTATGTAGTCCATCAGACCTTGTTGCAGATTTATTGCTATTATGTGTTCAATTAGTATGATGCCAAAACTAATACCTTGATTTTATTTGTGTACTGATTACTTGGTACATAGCCAGGATCCATGTAACCATGTGTCCCCTAGAGTATTGATGTTCTTCCATCAAAAACTTCCTTTACAAAAATCAGCCACATGATTTCATGAAATCCATCAAAAAAACAACAAAGCCAAGCCTCTATCCTACTTTTTAGGGTCAGTTAACGGGATGGGCACTAATAAGTCTAACATTAAAGGATTAGGTAGCAAAGCAGAAAATATATTAAAAAAAACTAGTATATCACTTGCTCCATGAAGGGATGACTAAGCAATATGTCTAATATCCGGTTAAAGGCGAAATACAGTGATCAACCAGTAAGGAACTCCACATTTGCATTGTTATTTTTTATACATCCATGCATAGTTGGCAACCATATACAATTAGCATCTAGTGTTACAAACAGTAATTGTTCCTTACTGGACCAAGCAAATACTAGAAATGTTCTTGCAACAATGAAGTACAAAATTGTTTCTTTCCAATTCAATTTCAAAATAAGGAAGATGAATGGATTAGGATAATTTCAAAAATATCATGCAAGAAGAAAATATGACATAGAACAAAATCTGATGGTTAGAGCACACAAACCTCCACAATATCACCTTCTTGGCAACAACTCTTTTGATAAAAACATCATCATCAGTATATCCTACTTCCTGCATTGAAATATACTATATGGCATCTGTGAACAATCATAACAGATTAACTAAGTTGCTACTTGACCTTGGCACACATACCTGCAAAACTGGTGGACTTTTGAAAATCACTATATCATCCACATATGGCTCTCTGAAGTAATATGAGACCTAATAAAGAGAAGATGTTGTGTGTGGAAAGAAATCCTATTAGTACCTATCACGTTAACTAACCCCAGAAAAGTGGATATTTATTACTCAGGGCCGGCCCGGAACATTTTGATGTCCAGGACGAAATACAAAATGATGTCCCTTCTTCAAAAAATATATTGGAAATAAAGTATCATTTTGTTTTTGCATGATACAATAAACCAAAGTGAACCCTCTTAGACTGGGGCCTGATACATGCCAACTAACCTAAAATTTTGCATCAGGAATATATCCTGGCAAATGGCAATACTGCTTTTGTAGTTTAAAAAAAATATCTCCGATGCAATATGTTATTTAACATTTCTTGTTTATGTTTTTTCAGTACCAGGATTGAGATACATGAGCTTGTTTCCCTAATTTATCAACAACAAAAACTCAAGAAACACAAAAAAAGCCAAAATCACAAGGAACAAAAGTTATAAGAGGAACAAAAGTTACAAAATATTTCAGTTTGAAAATCAAATCATTGTGAAATCTTAAGTGCAAAGATTACGAAAATATATTCAATACTAGGAACAACGTATAATTTTAAGTGTAAAATCTTAAGTGCAATGATAAACGAAAAGACTAATCGCCATCGGCTCATCGGTATTCAACACCAACGTGGGATCAATTATAACTCACAATACGTAGTGAGCTAAATATACTACAGAAGCTGACTGAAACTTAGTTACTATGAAAATGTGCATAAATAGAGATATTACGAAAGAAGACCGAAGATCTAATACAAACAATATGTAGCCTAATTTTTAAAAGATGTAAAATTTTAAGTCTGTGCAAAGTAGATTATATGTAAATATAACTTGAAACTTTTGAAAAGTAAACTACATCAATATAACCGCTCATTAAAAAGACGGGGGGGAAAGAGATATTGTCCTCAATCATTAACAACAGAGGGAACTAAAAAATATATAATAAAGCCAACATCATGAGGAACAAAAGTTACAAAATATTTTAATTCTCAAAATGAAAGGCTTGCTAAAATATCAGGTTCAAATTGATACCCCTATCTCACCTTTTCGTCTCTCTTCGGGTCAAGGCTCAAGCACAAGCTTGTCTGCCGTAGTCTTACATCGCAGAATCCTTGTGAAGGATTTTATGAGAAGAAAATTAAAAATTTTGTGTTTCAATTATAAGCAAAAGAGAGAATGAAGAAAGAATTATAATGAACAATTTAAAAAAAAACTTATTGCTGGTCGTCTAGAATCGAAGCGACGTGAAGAACTTTGTTTTTCCTCTGAAATGCAAAAGAAAATCTGAAGCGATGGAAAGACTAGTTTTTTCTTTGAAATTAAAGAGTCGGACGACTATTCAATTCCCGTATGTCATGTCCTATTTGTTGAATTGCTATAATTATTTTCTTCGGACCTTGGACTTTGAAGAAGAAATCAGAGTAACAATGTTTTATTATTTACTACTATTACTAACTTTAAAAAAATTTTGGGGCCCCTTGGAATTTGGGGCCCAGGGCGCAAGCCCTGTCTGCCCCTCCTCCGGGCCGCCCTTGTTATTACTAGTCTTGTGGACCTCTACAAAGACATTGATATCAAAACCACCACAAAATTTCCTCTGGCCTTCACCAAAACATAAAGGGATAAAAGGCAAACACCACGCCGTTAAAAGATAAACAAGCTATAAAATTAAAACTAAGATCCTATATGAAACTGAAATTTGGCTAAGAGAAACCCAATTAAGAGATGTGGAGTGGTCGTCATGATAATAGTGCCAAGCATCTAAGCTAATATGCAGCACAAAAATCAATATATAAAGTGTTTTCGTCCCTAACTTTTTTGTTTGGTCTACAGAAGTTGGGAACAAAAGCATAAACTAAACTAGAAGTCCCAAACCCTTGCATCAGGAATACCCAATACTATCGGATACAAATAATTTTCTATTAACTTCTTTTACACGGCTACGGAGCTATGGGATACAAAACTTATTATACTCCTTGTGAGCATTCGCACTACTAAGAAAACAAAATGTAGGTTCTGTGTAATGTTGGACATGTATCAGACACAAGTTAGCCATTACACAATGAAATATAGATAAGGAGTGAGTGTGGTTAATGTCTGCAATGGATGATGACGATGACTGATAATGTAAACATGAAGGGGTCGACATGGGTTGATGATAGGCCTGGTATTCATTGCATCTTCTCTCAACTTTCAGTTAACCACAACATTTCTTTTGCGTGTATTATATTTCCATAAAACAAAAAAATCTCTAAGAAATCACAATATCAACGTATGAAGTTTAAATTTAAAAACCAAATTTCAGATTCCATTCCCATGAAAAATCATAGGTCAGAGTAGAGTACTGAATAACCTTAGAGTAGCTATTTGCTCCTTTATGAATCAGAAGCATATAAATCCAAAACTATAGAACTTATATTTAAGTAATTCGTTGGTTAGATGCAAAGAACTCTTATGTTCTTTTGAGGGAACTCCCAGGTCAAGCAAGGAACATGGAGAAAACACAATAAGTGAACTTAGGACAAATTCACAAAATACTTAGCACAATTTACTTTTTCTTCTACATATTGTAGATACTCTCATTTCTAGTATCATTTTTTTCTTATGATATTATATATATATATATATATATATATGGGGCCGGTTCAGCAGCCCCGCTCCCAAATCCCCGCTGAAGCCCCGTAAGTCTGAACCGTTCGATTTGGAAAACAGCAGCCGTTGGATTAAATTTGGGAGAGGGGTCCAAAATGAAGAGAGAGAGGGATGAAAAAGCAACCGGTTCACTAAGTTTGGGAGCAGCCGGTCCTCTTTCTTCTTCGTTCGAGAGGTAGCAGACGCACCACTTCCTCTTTCTTCTTCGTTCGAAACTTAGCAAATTTCCTCTCAATCTCCAAACCTTTCTTGTTCATTCTTCTCTTTCTTCTCTTCATCCTTCGAAAGAGAGATTCTGAAATGAATTTTTTTTTCAAGTTTGATTTAGGGTTCTGAATGAAGACAGGGGTCGAAAATATTGAGGGTGAAGTTGGTATTGAAGTTGAGACTGAAGTAGGACAAAGTATTGAGATTGAAGTTGACAAAACATCGACACCAACAAGGACTGATAACATAAAAGAATTATGGGTTGGTAAAATATTCAAATCAGTTGAAGAAGCAGAACATTCATATAAAGAATATGGTGCAAACAATGGATTTGGAATTCGTAAAAGAACACAACATAAGGATAAGAGCAATACCGAGCTTGTGTCGGTCACTTTCTCATGTTCTTGCGAAGGGACGTACAAGAAAAAAGATGAAGTTGTTGATCACAGACAGATAAAAAGAAGCACATCTACAATAAAGACAGGATGTACTGCAAGAATGCGCGTCGTACGGAGGGATAGTGAAGTGTGGTTGATCACTATATTTTCAGATGAACATAATCATATGTTGGTAACCCCGAGCAAGCGTATTTTAATTAGATCACATAGACAAGTGCCTACAGCAGCTAAAGCATTGGCCGAGAGTTTTAGTCAACAAAATCTCCAGCTTAGTAAGGTTCCTGCAATATTTGGTGGTAATGTTGCATTCGACAAAAGAGATATTTACAATCATATGAGGAATGTGAGGTCTGTGTATTATGAAGATGGTGATGCAGAAGGTGTCAGAAATTATTTCAAGAAGATGAGCTCTGAGAATCCTCATTTTTTCTATTCCATTCAATGTGACAGTGAGGGCAGAGCTGCAAATTTTTTTGGATCGATGCACGCAGCCGTATGGCGTATAGTCGTTTCGGAGACACCGTGACCTTTGATACGACGTACAGGACAAACAAGTACAAACTGCCATTTGCTCCATTTATAGGGGTGAATCATCATCGTCAGTCGATACATTTTGGTTGTGCTCTTCTAGAAAATGAGGTCGAAGATACGTTCATTTGGTTGTTTGAGACATGGCTTGAAGCTATGGGAGGTGTGCCACCGATTTCTATTATCACCGACCAAGACTTGGCCATGACAGCTGCGATTAAAAAGGTTTTTCCTAATACACGCCACCGTTTTTGTTTGTGGCACATTAAAAAGAAATTTGCAGAGAAAGTATCACATATTTTTTTCAAGAAATCTAAGTTCAAACAAGCGGTTAAAAGCTGTACCCGCTTTGTAAAGACAACTGAAGAGTTTGAGGTGAAATGGGGTGCTCTGATGAGAGATTATAGTTTAGAAGACAATGCATGGTTGAAGCATTTGTATGAAATTCGAGAGTCTTGGATACCCATATATTGTCGGAGTACTTTCTTTGCAGGTATGAACTCGACACATTTATGATAAAATTCAAGAGTCTTGGATACCCATATATTGTCGAAGTACTTTCTTTGCAGGTATGAACTCGACACAAAGAAGTGAAGGCCATAATGCATTCTTCAATCGTTTTGTAACTTGCAAGACAAATCTGAGAGAATTTGTAATGAAATATGACCAAGCATTGGAGTCGTTCTATGTTTCTGAGCGCAAAGAAGATTACATTTCAATCTATAAGAAACGTGTTTTAACAACCACTAGTCCAATATTGGCCCACGCCGCGAGTATATACACAAGAAACATTTATGATAAAATTTCAAAAGAATGTGTTCATGTGCCGCAGCTTAGGGCGGATGAAAGGAAGGTTGATGGGGATGTTCACACGTTTGAAGTACGTTACAGGTCGGGTATCCCTGACGAGTGGATTGTCACATTCAATATTGTGACAAAAGAAGGCTTTTGTGGATGTCAATTGTTTGAATTTTCTGGCATACTATGTAGGCATATGCTCACGGTGTTCGATCGATATTACATAGATGATATTCCAGCTCATTTCATTTTGAAGAGGTGGACGAAAGAGGCGAACCGATCTAAAGTGGTGGCTTCTGATGGTTTAGAAATGCAAGATGAACATTTTGGATCACAAGCCGCGAGAGTCAGTGACTTATGCAGGAGATTTACACAATTGGCTTACATGGGGGGTGAATCTACAAAGGGATACAAAGTTTTATCAGATTTGATTGATAAAGCTTATGAAGAAATCCGGGAGATAAATGATGGTTTGCTTCAAAAAGTAAACGAAGATGAAGTGAGAATTCAAGAAAATGAAGGTACTCCAGGTCCTATAGCCCCTGCCGGTAGTAGGATTGATGTACCTATTTTATTAGATCCGCGAATTTCTCAAACAAAAGGAAGGAAGAGGACTCAAGGAAGTCAGAGTGGCACAAGTTCGAAGGATGCCAGAATGAAGAGTGGATTGGAGCTTTGCACTGAAAAGAAAAAACTGAGAATTTGTAAATCTTGCAAAGGACATGGTCATGATAGTCGCAACTGCGCCACTGCCCCCAAGATAGTTCAAAACACCGGTTCAAGTATGATTTTTTATTGTAAATCTGTATATATGTTTTTGATGTTTCATATTGTTATTATTGAACTCATGTTATATATGTATTCCATATAGGAGATGATGGTGGTGATAGAGACCAAATTATTGGATAATGATATATGCACTTTGAAAGTTTTTCAGGTAAATATTGAAGGTTTTATCCTTATCAAGTGTGGTTCATGTTATAACATTTCAATCAAGTTGAAATTATTATCATGTTTTTTTCCTTATCAGGTTTTTTTCCCATTTCAAGTTGAAATTATTATCAGGTTTTGTTTCAGTCTGTCTCAGTTTGTCTCAGTTTTTGTTTCAGGATGTGGCTACTGCAATTTTGCTTCCTAGAAGAAATCATATACAATCCTTATCCAGAAGGAGACTTGAGCACGAAAGGTTTCCAGCTTTTTGCTTTTTGCTTGTATAGTGCAGCTATAAAGCTCCCAGCTATAAATTTCCCAGCTTTTTGCTTTAAAGTTCCCAGCTTTATACTAAAGCCAACCATACAAGAGTACAAAGTTCCCAGCTATAAATTATACTTCCCAGCTATAAAGTTCCCAGCTATAAATTATACTATGCAAATTTGTGATAAAAAGTTCCCAGCTATAAAGTTCCAAGCCTGTGAAATCAATGTTCAAAGCCAACCATTTTTCGTTCTTTATCTCCAGATTGCAAATAAAAAAAAGTCAGAATTCATTCCAAAGCCAACGTTCCCAGCTTGACAATAAAGTCAGCGTTCATATATCTCCAGAAGCCAACATTCCAAAGCCAACATTCCCAGAAACCATTTAGCTTGACAATAAAAAAAAAAAAAGGCAAGTTTCTGCAAACATTCAGACAGCCTCCAAGTTTCTGCAAACATTCCCAGAAACCATTTAGCTTGACAATAAAAAAAAAAGCCAAGTTTCTGCAAACATTCAGACAGCCTCCAAGTTTCTGCAAACATACCCAGAAACCATTTAGCTTGACAATGAAAGGTTTCGTCACATTTGCACATTAACCTGAATCCCCTACAATCTATTCCCTATTGTTTGAGAACATGATCCAAAATACAACTAAATTATGTACACAAGTTTTTGCAAACATTCAGACAGCCTCCAAAGAGCATATAATTAGACATATCCAAGAGCTCAAAAGAACTGTTTTGGTCCATCCAGGATTTTCCCTCTACAATTTTTTTACAAGCTTACAAAAGTAGAAACACATCATTCCTCTAAATTTTAAAACCCCCAAATTTCTTCAAAAATGAACCATATAGTTCGACTTGACGTTGCGCCACACGGTATTCAGTTTCGACTTCCAATAGGATCTCCTTCATGACATCCTTGTCCTGCCCCGAAGACGTAGTAGCTCCATCATCCACTAGTTTTTTCTTTGTCTTTGAGGCCTTAGATTGTTGCATCCAACTTATATATTGACAGCCTGGATTTTCCCTCTACACAAATTGAACAAACAAATTACAACTGAAATCATAGTTACACATAAATAACAATTAAATTATTGTGAACAAAGCAAAAAAACATGGTTTAAAGTATCGACCGATACCGATCCGATACGGCCGATACCGATACCGATCCGATATGGCAAAAATCAAGAAAATGATCTAAACAACAACAAAATAAGACCTCATTTGCACATTTCAGAAATTTGCGTCCACGATTCGAAGGCGTATTTGAAGTGAGTAATTTGCACAAACAAATTACTTCACAATAACATGGGATCTTCGCCAAATCCCATTCCGGCTCAGTTGCTTCATTTTGTGCCATGTGGGAGCCTAAACATGTTAGGACATTATAATATCAACACGAGGAACAAAAGGTAACCATAATAGTCAAATAATTGTGTGGAATATGTACCATAATTAGGAAAAATTGGTGAGTAAATGAAGGAAAACCCTAATTTCAGAATAAACAATTTACCTATTGTTTATTGTCTTCAACTTTTATGTTTTTGTTTGGAAAGAAAGTGTTGGGTTCATTGTGATATACCTGTGCAGACTTAGGTCTCAAGTGTTTTAAGGTTTTTTTTGAACAGGCAATGGATCATTTTGATATACCTGTGTAAAGGCCTATGTTTTTAATGACAAAACTAGTTTTTACTTGCAGACTTTCTGTTTTTGTTTAATGTTCTATGATGTTATTTCCATTACAATTTAGATTAAAAGCAAAGCACAACCAACGAAAATGCACAATCAAAGTTAACAAAGTACAAAACTGCATTCATATCAAATTGCATTATAAAGTACATTACATTGCATTTTTCATTAGGAATTGTTTTAAAAAAAAATCATCCAAGGGAGCTTGAATCAACACACCACTACAATCTTATAATTTTTCACATTGGCTTTTTCTTCTTTCTTTAACCAGATCATCAAGCCAGTCAAATTTCCAGCCGATCTTTCAGTCGTAGAAATGTGCAATTTTCTCTTTCTAAACAGTTAGGAAAACCCTAATTTCAGAATAAACGATTTACCTATTGTTTATTGTCTTCAACAATACATATTTTGTTGAGCAAATGAAGAAAAACCCTAATTTCAGAATAAACAAACCCTAAGCATTTTTAATAAATCATATTTTGCAGAAACCCTAAATCTTTGAAAAACCCTAAATCTCGGATTTCTTCGAAACCCTAAATCAATTTTCTGTCCGTGTCTTGTTGTGTTGGAAACGTGTAGGATTTCAGAACATGTATTGGAAAAAATTCAAAAAGGAGGAGAAAGAAGAAGAGATAGAAGAACACATCTCTCTGTGCTCCGTCTCTGCTCCCTCTCGAAGCTTTAGGATCAGAGGGAAGAAGGAAGAGGAGAAAGAGGGAAGAAAGCAACAGGAGAAAGAGGGAAGAAGGAAGAGGAGAAAGAAGGAAGAGGACAAACCTGAACGTCTGCGACTTTCTCTCTCTTCCTCCAAAAGACTGAACCGCCTCTTTCTCTCTCTTCCAGCCCCGTGATTTTGGCTCCTCTCCCAAATACAATCGAACGGCTGAGGTTGCTCCCTGCTTGTTCCAATCGAACGGTTCAGACTTACGGGGCTTCAGCGGGGATTTGGGAGCGGGGCTGCTGAACCGGCCCCTATATATATATATATATATATATATATATATATATCCAGCGCCCGTAGTGCAAGTGGCACGAGGGGGGCTCCCGGTGGGGAGACCCGGGGTCGAGCCCCCCTCCCGCACTAACCCGGCTGGGTGGTGTCGACGGGGTTAGTGGGGATGTCCGGACATATCAAAATATACACACACACACACACACACACACACATATATATATATATATATATATATATATATATATATATATATATATATAGTGGAGGAGAGAGAAGCTCTCCGCGTGTTCCTCTCCTGCGGTTCTCCGGCTTCGCCGCTGACCACCCATGTCAGCGGGTGGTCCCCTCCGCTGCTCAGGTAAGTTGGTGCGGCTTCTCTGCGCCCCTTGTGCGGTTCCCCGGCGGCTTCCTCGCCGTGTCGCGTCTCCTTTGCTTCCATGACGACTTCCCCTGTCGCCTTCCTCCGACGTCATGTCCGGCCTCCCCTGCGAGGCCGGGGGCTCATCGGAGGGGCCTTCCCTGGTGCCACCGGCTGTGGTCGAGCCCCTTCAATCATCCCTGGAGGTCGGTCCCTGGTCTATCGAGCATCTAGCCCTCTTCGGCTTGATCGCTTCGGCGGACGCTGCCCTTCCTTCTGAAGCCTCCGCGATCTTCCGCCCGGGATCATCTCCGGCAGCGCAGGCCTGGCTCTCGGCGGAGCCAACTGCTACCGGAGCTCGGTCTTCCTCCATCTTCGTGAGGCCAGTGGACGCTGCCCGTCATCCCGAGGCCTCCGCGGCCAACCGCTCCAAAACTTCTCCGGCAGAGCTATTCTAGCTATCGGCGGCGCCAGCTGCTGCCGGAGCTTGGTTTTCATCATACTCCGTACGGACTAACGTACCGGATGCTCAAGTTTTGGGTTACGGGTTCTCACCTTCCCTCACTCTATTTCAATTTGAATTCAAAACTGATTTCGTCCAACCTTGCACAATTTGAGGATGTCGCTGCTTCCTCGGGCCCCACCCACTCTCAGCTTGCACCTTGCGCGACCTGTCTTGTACATCCTGGACGGGCGCCTATTCTCCCTTTCTCCTCGGTGCCCCCTCTGTGTGTGGCCTATCCTCCTTCGCATGCTGGCCACGTGCCCATTGCGGGCCATCCCAGCGCATCCCAGCTCGTGGCTGGTCCGGGTCATGTGCATTCTACTGTGCTCCATTCACCCAGTGCATCTCAGCTCATGGCTGCCCCGGGTAGTGCGCATTCATCTCCTGGTGTCATCCAGTCCCTGGGAGAACAGGATCAGGCGCCCTCTGCATCGATATGCGCACCCAATGCTCTCGCCCCCCCCCCCCCACCGACGTGTCTCGGATGCTCCTTTGCCGTCGGCCTCTCCTGTTCTTGGGGTTGAGCCCCTCTCGGTTCCTTCTATGGTCACCTATAATAGACCTCGTACGTTAGACTAGTTCTCCAGGGCTCACCCGCCTCATAATCCCCCCGCGCTGTCTTATGCTGATAAGTTCAGGCCAGATCGCGTAGCTAAGCACTTTTTGCCTATCTCTGAAGTAGAGCTGCCAGATATCGAATACTCTAATTCGGCAGAAATCTACGAGCTTATGGTGCCTTTCTCTTCCGTCAAAATGTCCTCCTTGTCTACCACATTCCCGCATACTTTTGTTCTTAAATTCTCCAGCGGATGTCCGAAGCTGTCGCGGGTCCAGGAAGTGATCGCCAGCTGGGATCTCACTTCGGGGTACAGGGTGGCACCCATGGATCCTAAACACAAGTTTCTCCACCTCTCCTCGGAGAGTGATCACAAGAACGTCTGGACCGAAGGCACTGGCAGGATAGATTCACACATCATGAAAATAGTCAAATGGTCTCCGGATTTCAACACCACAGAAGATTTAGTGATCGTCTCTGTGTGGTTCACCCTCCCGAATCTTCCCCTCATATGTTTTGCCCCCACAGCTATAAAGAGGATCACCAAATCCTTCGGGACATTTATGGCTATGGCGTATGAAACTCGAAACCTCACCAAGGGAAATTATGCCAAAATCTGCATGGAACTTGACCTTTCGAAGGGCCTTCCCAATCATATCTAAATCTCGCTTGGCAATAAGACTTACACCCAATAAATCATATACGACAAACATCATATTCTGTAAACACAATCATATGCATGGTCACTCCACTGAGCATCGTTTTCGTGTGCATCCAGAACTGAAGAAAAAAGTGATCCGAAAGGTGGCCCCTACTCAAACTGTCACAATTTGCACCCTCTTTTTGGGATGCAAGTTCTTGCGCAAGCCAGCTACGTATCAAGCGGACTCTAACCCAACTCGAATATCTATACGCTGTCTAGAATAGGGTATCACATCTAATATGGTAAGCTAAAATATATCTCAATCCACAAAAAGAATATAATACAAGAATGAACATTATGGATCATGGTCTGCAGCCTACTAGCATATATGTCCGATTAGACTCCAAAAAATAACATGAGTCTATAAAACTAGACTAACAAGAAGAATGTATCATGATAAGGAATATAAAGCACGAGAGGATAACAAAGTAATATCACTAGCAAATACCTGAATCCTGCAGATGTAATCAACTACCATCATGATCATCTAACTAACTCCGTGCAATCAACTACCTAAAGAGATCAAATCCTTAGGTGACTAGCAAGATACATAAAACATGCCTATCTAACAGTTTATCATGCATAAGAAAAACCAGGTTAGAAATAGAAAGGACTAAGTAATACGAAAACATGACTATAAGAACAACTACGCATAAATGAACTGCTGGAAAGGAACACGAACACGTGACAAGAGAACAATGGATAACCAAACCCTCACCACTAGTATGGACTCGCAGGTTTGAACAACCACTAACCCTTTCCCCTAGTGTGGACTCGCAGGTTAGCTTAAAGAATCACCCTCGCCCCTAGTGTAGACTCGTAGGTGTGAACAACTACTAACCCTCGCCCCTAGTGTGGACTCGCAGGTTAGCTTCAAGAAATCAACCCTCGCTCCTAGTGTGGACTCGCAGGTTGAAAAATAAAAAACAAGGCGTAGCAGTTCAGTTATGACTTACTCGTCCTACGACATGATACGACTCAGTCAAGATATAGGTGAGAACATATCCAATATGAACTATAATGTCAAACCATGATGGTATATGAAAAAGACCAGTAAACTAGTGTGCATAATATGAAAGAAAATTCATATCAACGATCAGTCAAAGAAACTAGATAATGCATATATCAAAGAGAAAGAAGCATAAGCATGTAAATAAACTGTAAAGGAAGGCAAGATATACTTGCCTGGTGGTAGCACGTAGAACCAATACTATTAGTTGAGCCACAAAAGTCAAATTCTCACAACAGTCTCCGAAGGCTAAAATACATATTACTAACATTTTTAGAATAGTCAAATTAGCTAGGATAGCCTACCACAAGTCCAACTCTGGATATAAGGGCAAAACGGTAATTTTGGGTCAAAATATTGTCCGTCGTTGGACCTGCTTTGCACCAAAAAACGTGCCAACATCTACGGTTTCTAAATTCATCAAACTATATTTCTACGTGTCCAGTTTTTCGATACGAACCCAACCGTATGTCCGAAGTTGAATTTCGGTGGGCCGTACACAAATTCGTCCATCGGATCGGGTCGCGGGCTAGCCAAAACAGCGTTCCGATCGACCTTCTCAGAATCAGACCAAACTTGGCATATATGACCAAAAAAATGATACAGTCCTGTTGGCACAAGTTTCGTCTCGAGAAGACAAACATGCACAAAGTAATTGGCTAGTTTGCAAAGAGGTCGATACGGTAAATTTCGACGGATATGCCTCAAATTCATCACGTACACGCAACCAATTCGAATTTCGTCAAAGCCCACACGTGCATGAAGTCCATACGCACCTGTCGATGCAAGTTGTTCACGACCAAGTCGCCCGAATTGTCGGGACGGACTCCGTATCGGCAAATTTCTTTGTTTTCAAAAAACAGTTTTCCCCAATTTTTTCTCTATTTTTGAATCAATTTTTATTAATGTATAAACAACTATAAATAAAACTAACAATGGGGTTTCTATGGTGTTTAGGTTGTTCCTAATCCTACTCAAGTAGATCTTGAAAATTCATTGTGGTTTGGCATATATTTGCCTTAATTGGGTCCCTGGAATCGAATCCTGTCTTGTTTCAAGACAGTTTATCGACAACTTTGGGTCAATTTTTAACTCTATTTTGGTTCAATCTAATGCTAAACTATCCCATGGATTTGAAGAGGTATAGGTTAGGTTCGAACCTGCAAAATAGGTTTGAAGGATGATCGAGCGAGGAGGTCGTTTCCTCGCTGCGAAGTCGACCTCGCTGGGGCCGCTGCTGCCGCTGATGCGCCTTGCTGTGCTGCCCGCCACGGCTTTGGCCGGCTGTCCGGTGGCTCACACGATGAAGCGAGGTCATGGGGTGGCCACCTAGGTATAGGGTGTGGCAATGGGTCTCTTCGTTAGGGATTGGGTTAGGGTTTTGAGAGGTTTTACTCATGTCTGTCTTTCTCTTTCGATATATATGAGAACAAGGGGTCGGTTTTGGTCTATTGGGGTCGGGGGAATGCTGGGCTTGTCCAGGCTAGACTTTCCTTTTTTTTCTTTTCCTTTTAAGCATGTATAAATATATTTATATCTATATATGCACACATACCTTATATATATGTATAATACTCCATACAGTCCAAAATATCTTAATATTATCTATTCCTAGTGTAGGGCCTATTTGTAGAAGTTTGTACATATGTAATAATATTTATTTCATAATTAATCTAAATTACCAAACGATATGTTTATAATGATAACAATAATAATGATAATAAATCAAGATAAGCAATAATAGGTATAGCTTATGCTGAACGCATTATACTCCTGCTCTAAATGGTCCCACAGAAAATCGTACAATATTCTAAACGCCATTTGATATTAATAATACCTATATTATACATATAACAAATATTTAGAAGATATTTGTCGATTTCCAAAAATAAATACAAAATATTTGTACATACATAAAATACGTCTACATGGGCTTTGGTTGGGTTCGGATCAAGTCTGGGCTGATTTGGTACAACCGAATTTCCTAAAAGTCAAAATATTAATAATAATTAATTAAATTATTTATAGGGGTCATATCACAACTTGACCTGGTTTTCCTAGTTAGATCACACCTATGGCTCGGCCTTCCCTACCATGGCTAATACACTAGTCAAAGCACGCTACTGTACTATCCGTGCCACAATTCCTAGTCATCTTGTACTGTAAATCTTAACCATGACTAAAGCATTCTATCGTAATAACTATTTAATTAAATGTTTATAAAATTTCAGAAATTACCATTTAGTTCAAATAAATAAATAAATAAATATTTTCAAAATTTTGGAAAGAGGGGTTACACAAACGTCCAGGAAATCCCACCAATCCCCACTACTACCTTTACCTAACTCCCACATCCGGTTTGAAGCCAGCACCGAAAACTCCCATACCTAATAATAAGCTCCCCTGGGAAGAGCCATCGTGTCCTACAAATCCCCAACCCTTAACCTTACCAACAAATTTGATATTCTTTCTTCAGCCCTCACAGATGCCTCACAGGAGACTTCCATCACTGAAGACTACACAGGAGCTCACAGTCTAGAAGAGGAAACAGAGAACAGCGGTGCCCCCGGAAGGAAGGTAGATATAGCAACAGAGCCTATAACACCGAAGAACCTTTCAGAATCGATGGGCAAAGAGGACCCCCAACCCCCCGATACAGAAGCACCCTCTACATCCCTTAACGTGGCCGCCATTCGTACGGACGCTCTGGCCATCATTGGACAAGCACTAGTGGCCAGGATGCAACAGGCCATTGACGCTGGTCTCATCAGTACAAACAATTACTTCTGAGCCTTGGCCAAAATAGTTGGAGAGGTCTACATGCACCCGACTGAGGAGAAAGACAGAACCACAAAGGAGGACGGAAAGGCTGCACCCTCCACCAAAAAATCAAAGAAAAGAAGCGCAAAAGATGCCACAGCAATGACCACTAGGTCAGCCGCGAAACTCACCAAATCTCCCCTCCCCAGCAACCTCAATGCTAAACATCCTCTCATGGAATGTTAAGGGCCTCGCGAACAAACCTAGATTGAGAAGATTAAACAGTCTCAAGAAAATCCACAGAATTGACATTTTAGTGATTATTGAACCAAAAATCCCTCAAAAGAGACTCAAGTCTATCTAGTTGTTGTTAGGTTTCTCCTCTGCTATCACCGGCTGCTACAATATCTAGATCCTCTTTGCAGTCGACGTGAAGCTCAGCATCATCCATGACTCGTGACAGGCGCTCTCGTGTTGGGTGGAACACCCCATGCTACATTCCCGTTCTCTCTTGTCCGCCGTCCATGGCAGCTACGAGATCTCTGAACACAAACAGCTTTGGGAAGCCCTGAGGGACACCCATCAAAACTACATCAACCTCCTTTGGCTCTGTGTAGGTGACTTCAACGCTATTACATGCAGAGAGGAGAAGTCGGGTGGTCGACCTCCTCCATCGTCGGCCATGCAGAATTTCACCAACTTCATATTTAGCGCCCACCTGTCACCCCTTCAGTTCCGACAATACCTTCATCTGGTGTAACATGCAGAAAGGTGCTCGACGACAATATTTCTGCCTTGACCGTGCCCTCATCAACATGAAGTGGTCAGATATGGAGATCAACTCCAGTCTATCGCACCTCAATGCGATCGAATCGAATCACTCCCCTCTCATTGAAATTAGCAGCAATTCGAACGAGATCAAGAAAATTTTCCTTTTCCTCGACCTCTGGAGTCATCATCCCCAGTTTAGGAATACCGTAGCTGCAGCCTGGAATGGCACCGACACCTCCGACCCCCTCGTCCGTGTGGCGGCCAAACTCAAAGCCACCAGAAAAGCTCTCACTGTTTGGAGTAAGGAAGCTTTTGGCGACATCTTCCAGGTTGTCCGTACTGTTGAGGACGACGTTACTCTCGGAGATTCTATTCACTATCGACAGATCTCCCGCGGCCCGTGCCTCCCTAAACTTCACCAGAGCACTGCTAAAGTTCTGACTGAAAGTCGAGGCAGAATTCTGGAAACAGAAAGCTAGGCTGACCTGGGACACTGAGGGGGACGGAAACTCTGGCTACTTCAACTCCTGTGTCAAGGGGCGTAGAAAACAGCTCAACCTTCACCAGATCGCGGACGAAAGCTGACACATTATTAAATATCAACGGGGTATCCAATCGGCCGCTGCTAATTTCTATTCCCAGTTGTTCACTAAGGAAGCCATCATTATGGACATGGAATTCCTCGCAGAAATCCCTCTCTTGATAGAAGACAGAGACAATATCCAGCTGTAGCTTCTTCCTTCTGAGCTAGAAGTCAAAGATGCCGTATGGGCTCTGAACGAGCATAGTGCTCCTGGACCTGACGGATTCACTGGTGTCTTCTTTAGATCTTGCTGGGACATCTTCAAGTCGGATATTCACGAAGCGATTACTACCTTCTTCCAAGGCGCCAGATATCCTAGATCAATATCCTGCGCTAACCTAATTCTTATTCCCAAGCAAGAAAACTCGTAGACCTTCAAAGATTTTTGCCCTCTGAGCTTGTGCACCTTCACTAACAAAATCATCTCGAAGATTATTGCCAACCGCATGACCGGGCTACTTTCCAAGATTCTCTGAAGAGCAGAGCAGCTTTGTTCGTGGCTGGAACATTTTAGACAACATCCTACTGGCTCAGGAAATGATCACTTGCATAAAATTTTGGTCTAGGGATGGAAACATTGCTATCAAGCTGGACATAAAGAAGGCGTACGACAGACTAGACTGGCAATTCATGATATAGGTGTTCAGGGCCTCGGAGACCTGGATAGACTTCGTGTAGAGATCAATCAGTAATTCGTGGTTCTCCACGGTTGTTAAGGGCCAAACTAAGGGTTTCTTCTAATCTAGTTGTAGAGTCAGACAATGAGTCCCTTTATCATCCACCATCTTTATCATAGCCACTGAAGCACTAAGCAAAAATCTGAACAAAATGGTTGGTACCCCCCGTTTCCAGCATTTTTATACCACTAGCGGTTGTCCGATCATTACCCACCTGGCATATGCCGATGACATCCTCATATTCTCCTTCGGTGGCATCGGGTCCGTAGAAGTGGTTCACAGCATGCTGCAGAGATACGCCAGATGCTCTGGTCAGCGTGTCACCCCCAAAAAGAGTGTTATCTATGTCTACCACTCGGCCAACAGAGACCACTCCTCTACTCTTACTAACATTACTTCATTCTCAGTTGCGTATCCACCTTTCTCGTACTTAGGGTGCCCGTTGGTGTACGGTAGATCCAACGCGGGCATTTATGAAGGGTTGGTGGGCAAAATTAGGGAAAAAATTAAGGGATGGCACAACACGATCTTTTCGTCTAGCGGGAAGACGATTCTGATTCATTACGTGCTCTCTTCCATCCCCATTTACACCCTAGCCACTTGCTCTCCCCTAAGAAGGTGCTCACTACCATTGAAAACCTCTTCGTCATCTTCTTCTGAGGGTACTACGACGACAAGGATAAGCATTATTGGGCCAGTTGGGACTTCATGGCCAAACCTACTGTCGAGGGCGACCTAGGTTTTTGTAAGCTGTCGCATGTCGTTGATGCATCCTCGATAAAGATGTGGTGGAAGCTTCGCGAGAGCCATACTATCTGGGCTCGGTTCATGAAGACCAGATATTTCAAGCATACCCGTCCGACAGCCGCCGATTTCAATAACATATCCTCCGCGTCTTGGCGCGCCACATCCTGCATGGTCGACGTCTCGCCGAGCCTCTGATCAATCTCCAATTGGGCTCGGGCGAATCGTCCCTCTTCCACGAACGATGGTCTGGGGAAGTCCTTCTCTCCCATTTTTCGGTTGCTCCTCCCAACAGCGCGATTAGAGAGATGTGGGGTAGCTCGGGTGATTGGAATTAGGAGAGGGCCCGGGAGTGGATTGGGGAGGAGGCAGCAGAACCGTTACTCGTTTCTGGGTTGAAGGTTAGGATGGACCCTGACTCTCTAAGGTGGTCCCTCTCGGCCAACGGATCCTTCTCTTTAGCATCTGCTAGAAGAGTCATCCATTGTATTGGAGCGCCATCATCATTGGCCCTTTCTGGCAGTCTTGCATTTCTAAAAAATGGTGCTTTCTGATTTGGAGAGCGTTTTGTAAGAAGCTTCCCACTGATGACGCTCTCATTACCATTGGCTTCAATTTAGCTTCAACGTGCCATTGCTGCTCGGAGCTACAGTCTGAAACTGTCGACCATATTCTTTATTCAGGAGACCTGGCTACGCTGGTTTGGACTACGCTCTCTCATCGTTGCAGATAGGACCAGGTTGGTGGGAGCTTAAACGATCTTCTAGCCACATGAGGTAGCGCCTCGCACGGCCACCAGATTATTGCAGCCGCCATTACGTGGGTTATTTGGAAGAACCGCAACAAATTCAGATACGAGGGCTACCAATATACCACCAACCAACTGATATGGGAGGTTCTCAAACCGATTCTCAAAGTCAGCAGACACTGCAAGCTCGCCCAGGAGGGATTCTGGCACTCCTTGTCCAGCTAACTTGTTTATGGGTGAGCGGGAGTTTGCTCCCCTTCTTCTTTTCTTTTTTGTGTTTCTTTTATAGCTTACTTGTAAAGGCTTCGACATTTTGCGCCTTACATATGAATAAAGTTTTATGGGTAGGGTATATATATATATATATATATATATATATATATGGCCAATCCAAATAAAAAAAAAAAAAAAAAAAAAAAAAAAAAAATATATATATATATATATATATATATATATGGCCAATCCAAATAAAGTTGTAGGCATACTGTAAATCTGAGTCAACAACAGAAATCAACCAACCTATTAGTCAGATCTACTCAAACATACATGTTCTGAGTGATTCTTGAACCTGACCCTAATTCTCAACCAGAAGAATCTGTGATACAATCCATCTATATTAGGAAATCAAGCAAGCACCCCTCACCCATTGCATATGGAGAAGACAATCAAATTAATTAATTCTCATCATCAGAAGCTATGGTTGAAAATGCACATATGAGCCAAAGTAACAAGAAAATAGACAAAGGCCCAAACACTAGATAATCTAGACTCACAACTCAGATATTTGTTAGAAAAGTAGAAATAGAGATTGACTTACAATTAGAAACTTGTGTGAAATCTATACAAAGGAAGAAAGAAAGAAAGAAAGAGCCCACTGCTGCTGCTGCGAATATTTTATCTGCTGCATTTGTGTTGTGCCTCCTTTTTTCCTCAATGATGCCACAACTAAAAAGAAAGAAAAGATTGACGGATGAGATTAATTGTTCTTCTGACTATATCTCCTCCTCTCCGCCTTTCTTCCTTAAAAAAACATAAACAAGCAAGTAATCATGGAAGAAACTAGAACAAAGAAGGAGAAAAGATTTAGAGTGAAAAACAGAAACCTAGATTTAGAGTAAAAAATAGAAGGATTAATAACAATAAAAAGAAGAACTTACTGATCTTTTGATTGAGAAGATCTTTATTCTTTGATGCTCGATCGATTGGTAAATTTGATGCTCGACAGATCTAGGGAACGAGATTGATACCCCCTTCATCCAATTTGGCTCAAAATGAATTTTGACCTAAGCACCTCAGAAAGATTTCGATCGATAAGGATTTTGTAGAAGAATATAAAGTCAAGGTGAAGCTGGGGAAAATTAAAAACCTTGATTCAGAGTTAAAAATATAATGATTAATAACAATAACTTTAGTATACTTGAAGAGAGAGATCAAAAATTTGTATATGATGAAAACTAGGGCTCTAAGTTATGTGATGCAAAATCTAGCTATTTCCCTTACCATCAAAAATTTGAACCTTCTTTTGACCTGCGGTAAGCACATCGGTCCTGCTAATTCCCTTATCCATCGAATCACCAACGGATACAACCAACGATCAATAAATCATTTCTCTCCTCCATCTCCGACAGAAACCCTAGAAAACTAGATTGATCTTCGATTAGGAAACCCTACCCCTAATTTCGGATCCATAGCAAGCTCGAGACATACGTACTTATAGATCAAAGAAGAAGATGGGTAAAATTAGGTTTTCCTTCTTCTTCTTCTTCTTCTTCTTCTTCTTCAGGGGGACCGACGTCGCCCAACTCGAAGGAACCCCCAGAGTGGCGATGGCGCTTGGATGATATGGAGGTTGGAGAAGGTTTTTTCTGAGATGGTTTCTCGAGCATACTCTATGGAGGGAGAGTATTTTATGAGATTAGGTTTTCTGAAAGAACGAGAAAAAGTTTACCGGATTGCTCGATAAAAAAAGAACTGCAAACCATCAAAGAATATTAAAAGAGTGAAAAATTACTATGATGGTAGCTAAAAAAATTGCGGCAATTTCTCCGCACATATATTAGTTGATGGTTATCACGAAACCGTCAACAAATAAAATGATGATTCTTGACGATTCCTCTAAAATTGTCAACTATAATGGTAAAAATTTGCTAAATTGACATAAAACATGTGTTTTCTTGATGTATACCTAATACCGTCAAGATAACCCTTTTTTTGGCAGTTTTTCATGACTGTCAAGAAATAAACCGTCAACAAAAGACATTTTTCTTATAGTGATCATTGGGCGATCAACCTCACCATATATTCTCCATTCTTGTTATTTTTACTTCAATAGATTGAGATATAGAAATGTTAACCAATTGTAATGCCCCAGTCCCAATATACGTAGGACTAGGCATACATAACATGCCAGCTGTATGTAGACGAAGAATACTCTAATATATGGAATTCCCTTACACACATAAGTTGTAAATAAATCATAATAACAACAGGCCAGGTAGTCCTATATCTCATCCACACAGAGAAATAAAAAAATAGTCCAATAATGAATAAAATATTAAACAAAAATATATAGCCATGTGGAGATAAATCAACTACTAAACAGCTATAAAAAAGTATGAAAATACAGGAGTCCGACATCCTAAAATAAATAAAAAAAGAAGAAATATAGCAAACAAAAATGTAGCAAATATCATTTCAACTAAAGCAAAGATCACTAAAACTCGGAAGGCGAAATCTCCTCAACTGAGAAGGAAGGATCCAAAGCTGAGCCGTACTCCTGAGGGTAGTCCCGGTCGTATAATCCTGGAGAGATCACTATGTCTCAGAGGGATGTAACCAGATACACAAAAATATGCCATATAAAGTGAATATATAAAGGATGAATACAAGAGGGCACTTAACCATTCTACTGTGAATATGCAGTCTAGAATAAACCTTCAATGCATGGGCACTTTTTGGATAAAATGGGATTGGCATAATCCCCCTCTTTGGGCACCAGAGCCCTCAAAGCATGACCTTCCTCGAACGACATAGTCCAACAGGAACAATAAAGTGGTATTCAGGCCCGTATCTCTAGCGGAGCTTCCGGGTACAAAATAGGAAGCGCATACTTGACCCATATGTTAAAAAACTGTCGTCCCCACCCCATGCATATCTGTGTCATCTCTACGACACATATAAACCTCTAATAACTACCAAGTCTATTAATCATGCAAATTTTATTAGCACTTGTACCCTATCCGACGCACGTTCCATACGTATCGGTAGCCAGCCTACTACGCGAGTTTGTGTCCTATATGTGACTCACAACTCGTAGAACTCAAGTGTAAAGGCCATAGGTGATATACCAATATCTCACAATATTGGAGTGGTCCACTAGTACTAAGTCATCATGCATAAAATAAGTAAAAGAACTAGAAACGACTAACTCAGTCATCTACACCCAAGAATGACTTGGACGCACAATTTAAGGTAAAATAAATAAAGAAATAGATCATTACAAAAATAAAGATGCTGAAATAAAAGTAAATAATCAGTAAATAATGACAAGATATCTTCTCTGGAGGTGTTATACAGAATGACAATATATAGTAACTCAAACCGTTAGATCAATGAAGCTATAAAAGTAGAACTTCCAAAAACATCCTCGAATGCTGAAATATGCATCATCATCATTTTTGGAATAAGAGAAATATCTAAGATTGTCACCACCTGCACCCAGTGTAAGGGCACGAGAAGTGGCTACGTCCAGCCTACACTACAGTACCGACGGTAGAACACTGTTCTAGGTCACCATCACAACTAACACTATATGATATAATCTCTAATCGAAGGACAATCACAGGAGGATACAATCTCAATCACAAACTAGAGGTAGATAATCAGCATGATGAAATAGATAAGAAATCTACAAAACGAATACAATCATAAGTGAAATAAGTCAATTGTTTAACAACACAAAATCTCAATATCTAAAATAATATACATCTCTAAGACAACAAAAAATAATATAAATAAAACTCTAGACCTCTACTCCAAGCTCTACTAGTGTCCTCTAGGCTAGCTGTGATCCTCCAAGTTACCTGCAAAATTTTATCAACAGGTCCAATCAGGACAGAAACGAGCACAATACATCTCACACAGTTCATATCATGACAGGAAATGTAAAGCATGCTATAGAATAAGATACATAAAATGTTGTAAGAAATAAACATGAAGAGAAAGAGAGAATCTGATAGACAAAAGATATCTATATATGGTAATAGAGCACTATAAGTGACTATGTGATTTAGAGTATAAGATAGACATGTGAACGGTTTGATCTATACATGATTACACTACAGAGTTTATACATGATTACACTACTTTGGAATTGATCACATGACTACTTCTACTCCCCCGTACCCCAATCAATACACAAGGATCTATACAGGTTACGTTATTATACATGAAATTTTTATACATGAAGCTCATAAGATCATGAGAGTACATGAGAGCACATGAGTGTACATGAATAATAAGAGTCCATGGAATACATGATGTTCGTGAAAAGCACATGACATGATGTGTTTGATGCACCCGAGGGGGATAACATCTCATGTAAAGATCCATATAGTACTAATCTGTGATAACATCGTGTCAGCATCAAGTAGATTAGTCTATAACAAGAATACAATTTCTAGTAAGTATAAAACGGTCAGAGAATGTACTTGTCTGATATCCCGAATGTCTTATAAGAATATGAGTCCGAACCAGAGTATCTGAGTCCTATTTAGAGCAACCACAGGTTACGAAGTGTCTAAAGTGAAATAAGAGTATTCTATAATGCATTCTAAATGATTCTAGGTCCTTCTAGGTCAAAGTCAACCCTTGATCAACTCTGGTCAACCTTGATCAACTATTCTGGTCAAACTAGCTCAACCCTAAGTCAACTAGTATATTATCCCATGTTTAGGTTAAACTTAAGTTATCTCGTCATTTCAAGTCCGTTTGAGTCAATTTAGATCAAGTTTGATCCAAAGTTGACTTTTGTCAACTTGGTCAACTTGCTAGTCAACTATGTCAAGTTAGGCTTATTTGGTCATTTCTAAACTAACTCACAAATCCCTAGGCTATACCTATATCACTACCAATATATATACATACATATACATTCAATATATATATATATATATATAAATATATATATATATATATATATATATATATATATATATATATATATATATATATATATATATATATATATATATTGAGTCAACAGTCAAGCTTTATTGAAGTATCAGGCGCAAAATGCCGAAGCCTATACAAAAAGCGGGAACCGCACAGACTGAAAAGAAAACACAAAAGCTGGGTAGCGAGAAAAGCGTCCTGCTAGACCGAACTTAAGGGTGAACCAACATCCTCCAAAAACTGCTCTTGGAGTGAGAGCAGTGGATGCTGACTTTGCTAATTTGTCTGAGAACCTCTCTGAAAAGTTGAGAGGAACTGTACTGTTGGTCTTCATATCTGAATTTGTTCCTATTCTTCCAGAGAACCCAAATGCCAGCGGCTGCGACGATCTGATGCCCATGAAAAAGATTCCACTTGGCGAGTAGATCGTTGAAGCCCCTAGCCTGTAGGTTCGGGTGACATCTTGTAGAGAGGTTGGTCCACAACTGGGAGGCGAGATCACCTGAGAGAAGGACGTGTTATGCTGTTTCAGCCTTTGGGGAGGAACAACAGTGGCATCTCGAGGCGAGGTTGTTTCCGAGGGAAGTGAGGGAGTCGTCGGTGGAAACCTTTCTGCATTGCGCTCTCTAGGTGAGGATCGACCATTTGATGGGGATGCAAGATTGCCAGTATGGAGTTAAGAAAGGGGAAGGCTCTCCGATACCTCTAGCAGTAATTCTGGCCGAAGCAAGAGTGAATTGACCACCTTCAGTCAGGGTCCACTGTAGAGCGCCGTCGGTGTCTCTAACCATCATAGGTTCTGCAAGGCTACGACCTTGAAGAATTCTGTGACAATTTATCGATGCTCTACACGCTGCCACAGTCGTTGGGTCGGAGTGTTGAAAGTATCTGGCTTTCATGAAATGAGCCCAGATTGAGTTCTCCGTGTGTAACTTCTACCATAATTTCATGGAGCAAGCAACCACAATGTACGCTAATCTACAGAAACCCAGGCCACCGTCGCTGGTGGGTTTGGCCATGGTGTCCCAGCTGGCCCAGTGGTGCTTGTCTTTTCCGTCATTGTGACCCCAAAAGAAATTGGAAAGAAGGGACTCTAGCGATGTTAAGACCTTCTTCGGAGGAGAGCAGATCGCGAGGGTGTATATAGGGATGGAGGAAAGCACATGCTTGATCAGAATCATCTTGCCCTCTGGGGAGAGGGTCGCGTTGTGCCATCACTCAATTTTTTTTTTCTGACTTTCCTGACAAGACCTTCGAAAATGCCCGAATTGGACTTCCCGTAAACCAGCGGGCATCCAAGGTATATGAAAGGCGGGTAGGCAGTGGCGAAAGAGGTCAGATTGGTGAGAGACGCGGAGTGGTTTCTGTTGGCTTTGTGGTGAGTGTAGATGATGCTTTTGTTAGAGTTCACACGTTGCCCAGAGCATTTGGTATATCTCTCGAGCGTTCTGTGGACCTCATCTACCGACCCAATGTCTTCCGTCGAGAAGATGAGAATGTCGTCAGCATAGGCCAGATGCGTGATAAAGGGACTACCGGTGGGGGTATGGAAATGATGGAATCTGGAAGAATTGGCTAGGTCGTCAGATTTCTGCTGAGAGCTTCTGCCACAATGATGAAGATGGTGGCAGAAAGAGGGTCTCCCTGTCTGACCCCTCTGCTCGATTTGAAGAATCCTGTCGCTTGCCCATTGATGATGTTGGAGAACCAGGAATTGCTGATGGATCTGAAGAGGACGTCTATCCACGAATCGGAGAAACCGAAGGCCTTGAGCACCCATATCATGAATTGCCAATCCAGCCGATCGTAATCTTTCTCCATGTCCAGCTTGATGGGCACGTTACCTCCTCTAGAGGGGAACTTCATGCATGTGATCATCTCTTGGGCCAGAAGGATGTTGTCAGTGATGTTACGCCCTTTGACGAAGCCGTTTTGTTCTTCTGAGATAATATTGGGTAGAAGAGTGGACATGCGAGTCGCGATGAACTTTGAAATAATTTTGTTGGTGAAGGTGCAAAGGCTGATAGGGCGAAAGTCCTTGAAAGTCTCCGGGTTTTCTTTCTTGGGGATGAGAATGAGGTTAGCACAAGATATGGATTTCGGGTATCTCGCTCCCTGGAAGAAAGCAATAGCTGCCTCATGAAAATTATTGGCGATGATGTCCCAGTAGGTTCGAAAGAATACCCCAGAAAAGTCGTCGGGTCCGGGAGCACTGTGCTCGTTTAGAGCCCATACCGCTGCCTTGATTTCTTCAGCGGTTGGGGGGACCTGAAGTTGCTCGTTCTCTCTGTTGCTGATAATGATAGGGATCTTAGATAGGAGATCGACATCTTTGAAGATTGGGTCTTTGGTGAATAATCTGGTATTGTAGGTGGCGACGGCCTCCTGGATACTCCTTTGATCTCTCTGGAGGAAGCCGTTGTCATCTGTAATTTGGTGCAGGTTCAGATGGTGTCTCCGGCCTCTAACGCAGGAGTGGAAGAAAGCTGAATTTCTATCATCCTCAGAGTCCTAAGCCAGCCTGGCTTTCTGCTTCCAGAATTATGTTTTGACCTTCAGCCGAGATTTGAGGATCGCCCTGGTGAGGTTCAGCGTAGCACGGTGCTCCTACGATCTGTTCGAGGCAACAGAACCTCTGCATGGGTCACGTCATCCTCCGTCTTCTTGATTTCCTAGAAAATGTTACCGAAAGCGTTCTTGCTCCAGGTCGCCAGCACTCTCTTAGTTGCTTTGAGCTTAGCAGCAATACGCTGAAGGGGGTCAGGCTCTGTGGACATTCCCCAAGTGGTTGCTACTATGTTCCTGAATTGCGGATGAAAGGTCCATAAGTCTTGAAACCGGAACACTTTCTTGATCGGATTGGGATTGCAGCTAATAATTATAAGGAGCGGTGAGTGATCCGATTACGTGGTGTTGAGGTGGAATAGCTTGGAGATGAGGCCCGTGTCTGCCCAGCGATTGTTGACCATAGCTCTGTCCAAACGAGAATACTGACATCTGGCACCTTCCTGCATGTTGCACCAAGTGAACTCGTTGCCTAAAAATGGAAGGGGAGACAAGTGGGCATTGAAAATGAAGGTATTGAAGTCATTCATGGCCGTCTGATGAGGGGGCGGCCACCTGACTTCTCTTCTCTACAAGAAATGGTGTTGAAGTCTCCGACGCATAGCCACGGGAGGTTGCTGTGCTTATGGTGGGTGTCCGACATAGTGTACCAAAGCACTTTACGCTCGTTAATGTCACAACTGCCGTGTACTACGGATAAAAGGGATCGGCACCTGAGGGTGGGGTGTTCGACCCAGCAAGATAGCGCCTGTCTGGAGTCATGGATGGAGCCAAAAATGATGTCGGGGCCGAAGAATATCCAGATGTCGTTGCACCCTGCGATCGCGGCCGGGAATCCTATCTTGAGTTTGAGGGCTTTGAGTTTTTTTGAGAGATTTTGGGTTCAATGATGACTAAGATGTCTATGCGATGCATTTTCTTAAGGCTGATAAGTCTGTTTATGGTGGGTTTGTTTGCAAGCCCACGAACATTCCATGAAAGGATGCTAAGCATTGAGTGGGGGGTGGGGGGGTTGTGTAACTTTTCGGCTGATCTTGTGGTCATGGCCGTTGACTTTTTTGCCTATTTTTTCTTTTTGTTGTTGGGTTTTCTGAGGTCTTTCTGGGTGGCTTCCGGGGGGTCTTCCTTTTCCTGTCTATGACCGTAAGCTGTTTGGTCATAGTCTAGCTCTTCGGCGGGGGCCTCTTTCTCGATCTCTCTCAGCGCGCTGAGGGGTTTTGAGGGGTCAAGGAAACCTGCTTTCGAAGCTAGCTGTAGCCTGATGGCCGAATCTGTTCCCAAATTGGCGAGGGTGACTTCTGAGGGTAGTGAGAGTTCAATCTCTTTTTCTTGTGGGAAGGGGGCCTCGGGCTCCGCCAAAGCCCGCCTCACTGATCCCTCGTCGGTAGGACGTTGTTCTGAACTCTGACTTTGATCGTGTTCCTTCGATTCAGTGACTTCTGAAAGGGCGAGAATGTCGAAGAAGTTGTGGAGGTGTAAGTCCTCGGGGGTGGATGATGCAATAGCCTAAGTGGATTGGAGAAGAAAGGGCACTATGGCCTGAGTGGATTGGGGAATAGTACGCTGGCTGGGAGAAACCTCTCTGATTGCAAAGAGGCTGTGGAGTTGGGAGTAGATGGGATGGGTGCTGTGGGTAGAACTTGAGTCTTCTTAACAGATGGTGTCTTGCGGGAGGCTAGCTTCTTCAGATCCGGGTGGGCTTTGTAGCAGTGCTTGGTGAGGTGTCCTCTCAGCTGACAGTACTTGCAGAAAATAATGTTATTATCGTATACCAGCACTTGGATGTGTGTCCTGTCCCCAAGTTGGAGCTCGATATGATCTGAAAGGTCTGAGGACAGATCCAGTTCCACACATATCTTAGTGAAATTGCCTTTGGAGAGGTTTCGAGTTTCTTCGACAACGACCACTAGGGATCCGAAGGAGCTGGTTATTCTTTTGAGCGTCGCTGGAGCGAAACAGACTAGAGGTAGGTTGGGGAGGGTGATCCACGATGATATGATGGTCGAGTCGACCTTAGGGTGAAAATTAGGCGACCATTTGACGATCTTCACACTTTGTGATCCGACAGTTGTAGTTCCTTTCGCCCAAACAACAAAGTAGTCTACTACGGAGGAGAGGTGGAGGAAACAATGTTTAGGGTCAAGCGGAGCCACCTAGTAAGCCGCGACAATCCCCCATCCTGCAATAGCCTCTCGGATAATGGTGAGCTTTGGGCAGCCCGCCTGGAACTTCAAGACAAAAGTCTTCGCGAAGCTGCTGGCGAGGGAAGAAATCTCTTCAGGGAAGAAGGGGATTTGGATGGCCTGACCGTCAGACGGGGCCTGGAACTCTACGTCGCAGAGCTCGACGTCCTTCAACATAGGGTCCAAGTGGGCTAAGCGGTCCGGCCTCAAGGCGTCCGCGAAAGAAACCTGCTTGGCTGGCCGATCAGCCTGTACAGAGGGAGGTACTGCAGGATAAGGAGGAGGGTGGGACGGAAGCTCTGGGGGAGGATGGTCCAGGCAAACCGCTCTGCGAAACGGAGCTCGCCGCAGGTGAACTGCTAAATCCTGGGGGAATGGAGGAGCAAAGGGAGGTGCCGTATGCGCCCAATGAAGAAGGCGCACAGCGCCCGCCAAACGGGGCTAAGCGAGGCCTCAGAGGGAAAGGTGGAGGCGCATAGGGAGCTGACCGGATAAGGGGCGTAGGACCCGAGCCCCGCTTAGCGGGCGCAGAAGAGCCTGAACCCAGAGGCGGGGGCGCATAGCCATCTACGCGGCTGGTGGGCGCATAACCCTGCCCTGTCGAGGCACAAAGGCCGGGCAGCACTAGGCCTGCCTGCTCGGCGAGGGCGCATGCCCCGATGGCGCTTAGGCCGGGTGCATGGGGCGAAAGACTCGCCTGCTCGGAGAGGGTGCATGCCCCGTCAACTGGGACTTGGGCGCATGACGACCTCTTCGCTAAAACCGAGGGGGAGGGGAGCGGGACCGAAGCCAATTTCGAATTCGAATTCGAAACTGAGCGGTTAGCAGAGGGAAGGGGGCGGGAAAGCACGTGGCTCGAGGCTGGGTCGTCGCAACCAAATCGAGGCCACCGGAGAGGGGGGCTACGCCCAAGGCGGCCGGGGGAGGGGGGGTCGGGGAAACGCCAGAGGGCCATCTGAGCTTACGAGCCACGCCGACTGGAGCTAGGCCTACGGCGGCGAGTTGCTCCGGTGACCAGGCCTGCGCCGCACAACTGGAGAGGGGAGGGCCTCCAGGGGGGCGCGACACCCCGGGCTGAGCCACCGGCGGCAGACGAAAGGCGAGGAGGACGCGGGAGATAAGGGTGCTGGTGGGGGGGAGGGGAAAGCGACCGTACGCATTCGTTGGCGCACCGGACTTGCTCGACCGCTCAAGACCGGGCCGGCGGAGCGCTCGGGCGGGCGCAGGAAGGACCGCGGGAGGGGGAGGAGGGGAGGGTCCTACTCAGCGGGAGGGAGAGCCTTCATATATATATATATATATATATATATATATATATATATATATATTTTTTTTTTTTTTTTTTTGGGGTGTCCTTCTTACTGGAGCTTAGGCGCGTGCGCCTAAGGTGGGATTCGAACCCGGGCCTTCCGCCCGGGGAGCCCCCGTCGCTACCACTAGGCCACGACCCCTTGGACATATATATATATATATATATATATATATATATATATATTTAGAAGAAAATAATATATATATATATATATATATATATATATATATATATATATATATATATATATATATATATATATATTTAGAAGAAAATAATATATATATATATATATATATATATATATATATATATATATATATATATATATATATATATATATATTTAGAAGAAAATAATATATATTTAGAAGAAAATAATATATATATATATATATATATATATATATATATATATATATATATATATATATATATATATATATATATATATATATAGAAGAACGCATGTGTGTGTGTGTGCGCGCGCTGTGATGGGCTGCTGGTAGGCTAAATGTGAGACAAACTTACATATTATTATGTATACATATATACACTATATGTACACTAATATCTATCAATGAATATAAGAAGTTATATATATATAATATATATATATATATATATATATATATATATATATATATATATATATATATACACACACACACACACACATAGGAAAAGAAGGAAGTTGTGTGTGTGTGTGTTTGAGTGTGTTGTCGAGGCTGCCCCCAACCATCCCTATAACACCCTTGAATTTTTGGAAATTTTTTATTATTTATTTGATTTAAATAGGATTTTATGGATTTTATGAATATTTTTTGATTAAATAGTTATTATTATAGATGACCTTTGCCATTGTTAAGATTTGGAGTACAAAACGACTAAGAATTGTGACACGGATAGTGTACACATGTGCTTTGACTAGTGTTTTAGCCACGGTAGGGAAGGCCGAGACATAGGTGTTTTCTAACTAGGAAAACCAGGCTAAGTTGCGACTTAACCCCCACCGATGATTTATTTATTTAATTATTAGATTATTGACTTTCTAGGAGACCCGGTTGTACCAATTTAGCCCCGACTTGATCCGAACCAAATCCAAATCTAAATAGATATGTAGTACTCTCAAATAGCTTCATATTGATATATAATTTGTGTATATATTTTATTAATGTTAATATGTTTTCAATTTTGGAAAGTTTCTATTTATAAAAGTGTCCACGTGTAATCCTAGTGTAATCCTAGTTGGCATTAGTTTATATTTAACCAAAGTCCAACCCAAACCTATGTAGATATGTTGGGTATTAATATATATTAATAAATATATATATTTTTATATTTAATTCAGATTTGGATTATATTTATATAAGATAGATTTAATTAGTCTATATTAGGAAAGATCTTTTTAATCCTCAATCCAATAAATTAGCCAACTCACCAAACAACCAAACCATACCAAGTGGACCCCCACCATGGAGTGTTTGCCCAAGACCGAACATCTCATTAGGAATAGGATTCTTACTCTTTTTCATGCATGCAACCCAAAAAGTCCATATATATACCTACTTTTAGCCAAACCCAAACCCTAACTTAATTCTCCCTTCCTCTTCCTCTCCATAGCCGACCAACCCCCTCTCCCCCTCCATATTTTGGCAGCACCTCCTCCTTCCAAATCCATCATCTTCATCCCATCCATCATACAACTCTTTCTCCTCCATAAAAACTCCTTCTTTCATCCTTCTTCCATCCAAACTCCACCAAACAAATCCTAAAAACTCCATCTTCTCCATCTTTTCCATCCAACCATCTAGAGTCATTGCCAACCCCTCCAAACTCATTAAGAGAATTAGCAAGAAAGGATAGCAATAAAGGTGGGAGCTTTGGCAAGGAGAAGCCTCCACAACTCAACTAGCAAGGACTTTTGGTAAGAAACCCTAATTTTTCTATGTCAAACCTATGCTATAATTCTGTAGAAATTCTATTATTTAATCTGTAAAAAATAGTATTTTGGTACCTTTTTTTTATGTATTTTCACCCATAAAAGTTTCATGATTTATAGTCGTAATATTCATGTTTCGGTAGGATCAAATTTAACCCCGTTGTGAAGGAACTATAAGTTATTGGTGGTTATTTTCAAAATTGAATTTTATGTGTGTTCATATATAAAAATTAGGATTTTTAAGTATTTTTCTACGAATTTAGCAACTCAAATCTGGTCGAGAAAATTATAGGTCAAAACTAGCTATTTTCGGGTAACCTGCTGACCTAGAATGTTCTAAACTTGTAGCATAACTTAACCCTTATACCCATGATGATATTCTATGAAATAAGGTATTTTAATTTTGTATAAAATATATTTTTGGGTATTTTAGCTATTTTGAGTAATTGGCTATTAGAGCTGTTAGGACGGGCCGGCGGGGCGGGCCGGCCCGTAACCCACCATAACCCACTATTTAGCGAGGCGGGGCGGGCCAACCCACCATTTGAACGGGCCTGAAAATCCTAGTCCAGCCCAACCCGCCGGCGGTCCGCGGGCCAGGCGGGCCAGCCCGCTTCACCAATGCCACCGGCCCACCACGAGCCGAGGTCAGTCCAGTCTCCGCCACTCTCGAACCCCCTAGCATCCAGTACTCCGCCTGCCGCCGAGACCCGCATCCACCACCACCACCTCGGTACTGCCGACGTGCCCCAGCCCGAGCTGCCGCCCTAGCGCCGACAAGTCTCCGGCCACTTCCGCGTCTGGTTGAGAGTTTTGCTCCGCCCCACCGGCACGAGCTACCGGCACCGGCCCCGCTCTGGTACGGACCCCTCTCACCCGATCTCCTTTTTCTCCCTCGATGTCTTCATTTGGGATTTTTATGATTGGAATTAGTTTGGGATGGGAAGAGGAGAATGGAATGAGCAGACTCTCTCTCTCCCCTTCAATTTATTTGAGATGAGTGCTTTATGAGCACAATGAACTGTTGTTCTCACTGCAGCAGCAAGCCCGCGGGCTAGCCCTCCCCGCCCAAGCCCACGGCCCGCACGGGTCAACCCACCGAGGCCCGCTGCAAAACGGGCCTCTAAATGTATAGCCCAACCCACCTTTTTTATTGGCGGAGCGGGCCGACCCAACGGGCCTGGCCCGTTTTGACAATTCTATTGGCTATGTTCAGGACGAGTTTCGGGTAGACTAGCTGACGTAGTAGTCAACTAGTCACATAATTCTTTATAAATCGTAATTCTGGAATTTCAGAGATTAATCTGCAAAAAATTAGTTTAAATATTATTTTTATGGATTTTCTATAATTTTTAAGTATATTATTGACGTGGGGTCATAACCGATTAATTGAAAGGTTGAAAACCCTAAAACTGTGTTTCGAGGTCTCGTTGGACACGTATGTATGTTATACAATTTAAGTAGTCCTACGAGATATTTAAATATAGTTAAAGTAGTTTAAAACACTAATTTAGTTAATTAAGTTCTGTTATAAGTTTCATAAGTAGTTAAATAAATTATTTAGGAGCATTGGATTCCGGAGGCGTGAACACGGGAGCGAGACTTCATCTTCACATCACGGAAGGCATGTACACCTTGCCAAACTTTACAGTACTTACATGCTTTTTCTACATCGCTATTTTTCATATCTTACTTAGTTCCATATTTCTCCTGTTCCATGTCATGGTTATTCTTATTTTACGTACACGTAGTTTTTACTCTTTTTTATATTACTTTTCTGTCTTTATTATCTTGTTCATGTCTAGTGATAGTACTGTTATGCCTGTGCCATATTTTCCTGACCTGTTTGACCTGTACTTGACTTGGACATGACTTAGATAGACTTGGCTTCCTAGTACCTTAGGAGAGAATATTTTATTAGCCGTGGCTATACCTCTATTGTCAGTGCCTCCCCGGGCTATGATAGAGAACCTATTATAGGACTGTTAGTGCCTTCCCGGGCTATAGTTTTTAGCCATGATTAATATTATATTCTCATGACATGTCACCATCCATAGAGTTTCTTTGCGTGTTATTCTTTCCTCGATTGGTTATTCCTATATTTCTTGCATGAGGTTTACTGTACAGTAGGCACGTATATTATGTGTCTTGCTAGTCCTCTGAGGACCTGGTAAGCTCTCCAGGCTTAGTTAGAGATGAGGACTACCCGGAGGTATACAGTTCTGGAGTCGAGACTGGTGACGTACCTTCACAGGAGGACGAGATAGCAGTCGAAGACTTCTCTTGAGACATATTTCTTTATTTATAGACTTGCTATTTCATTTTCTTTCTTTTCAGTGGACATGTAATGGATTATTTATTTCTTTATACTGTGGTTTCGGGATATCTTACCTGCACGGTTATTATTTCTAATTCATGTTGGACAGATCTTTCTTATTAGTATCATTTTATTGGACTTGATATCTCGTGTCTTATTTTCTGTGTGGATGAGATTAGCTGTGTACCTATGACTTGTATTGTATTGCTGGATTGTTATCATGATTTACAACTTAAGCATTTTGCTAATGGGCTTACTTTGAGATTTGGCCCACTGGTAAAGTGTTGCTGGCATGTACCGTATCCTGGTCCTATACGTATTTTGGGACTGGAGCATTACATGCTTTTGTGGTGGCCCATGCAGGTCTATGTTAATCATTTCGGTTACGTTACTGTACCGACGTGAGCCTGTGAATAGGATAGAAAGGACCCATAGGAATTCATCCACATACTTGATCTCCTTCTTTGATTCCATTTTCGAACTCTCGTTTGATTGCCTTGAATTGCATCTTACTTGATTCCTTTTCTACTGCGAGTCTTGTTTCTCGTGCGATAGAATTTAGGAAGATGACTCATCCTAGGTATATATGCTCTATTAATTCAGTTACACTATTAGTTAAACTCTTGAAAGTTTGGTAGAAAGCCTCACCAAGTAGCTTCCAATGTCCTTATGACCCAATTAATGAAGTATAGTTCAATGACACTGAATATAAGATAGTGTAGAAGGATAGGCTTACCTAAACACTAGAGTCTTAGAGGCCCATACCCCAATTGGATGACCAAACCCTTAGACAAAATGATAGTAGGGAAACTGTAGAGACACAAACACCGGACGAGTCTTAGACCTTGATGAACTTGAACTACTTGTGCTTTCTTTCAAAGCATATTCTCGCGTACTTATATTATTTGACTATCTTGACTGATGCTGCTATTATAGCCTATTTTTGTAAGCATATTCTTTATCGAGCTTGTTCAGGACATATGTTTTTATTGGGGATGCCCACTAACATGTTGTCTATTTAGAATCAGTGTATTATGGTATGATCAACCTAGTGCACTTGGTTCGCTCTTCTTATGGTTATTCTACGTGGATTGAGATATAGTTAACAAATACTTGCCCTCTAGGATCTCATCCACAACTGCATTAATAACTCTCTTTTTTTTCGAACTATTCAATCACCTTTGAAACCTCGCAATTGTATTCGATCCTTGAACTCTCTATTATTTTTTGTCTTCACCTTTTTCGGGAAGACAAACCCTTGTGTTTGAGGGGGGGGGGGTATCTGCGTGGACTGCTTCCCGACCAGGCGACGCAGTTTGTGCAAGCTAGACAGCAGATAGGAGCACAACGACCAAGACAGGCCTTTTCCATGAGGATTGAAGACGGAACAACGACACAAGAGGCAATAGAAGGTAATAACTTGATTTTGTGTTAATAAATAGAAGTAGATTATTAGTTTACGCTAGTTTGGTGCATGTTTGCTTAGGAATAACCATAGAGACACTACACCAAAATAAGGTTTTCCTAACACACAATTTTTTTAAATCCTAACGGTTTTTTACTGTTACAAATTTCTAACATTAAAATACCGTTAGAAAATTAAAAAACCATTAGTATAAATGGCCAAAAAAATAAATTTAATATTAGCAACACACCCATTTTTTTGCCAATGGTTATAACCGTTTGTAACACGAAGAAAAAAATGTCATGTGAGTTCCACATGACATACCAAGTGTCATATCCCAAACCCCAGGTCCTCTTCCAAATGTGCAACTCCCGCAGCCATCATCTCCTCTTCTTTTCCCCTCCCCCTCTACCGAAATCCCTAACCCGAGTTCGACGCCATCACCCCTAAGTCTCCTTTTATTCCTCCTCAAGCCTATTTCAACCCCTGCTTCTTGCTGCGGTCGATACGGGAGATTCTAACAAAGTCCAGGAATACGGGGCCCTGCCACTTAACGTGGTCCCGAAAGCGGAGGGAGCCGGTGGTGTGGCGGCGGCAGTCCACCTTCTGCCCGAAGTCCTCCAGCAGGGATTGATCTATTGGGGACGGGAGAACATTGCCGAAACCCTAACCCAAGGGTCATGATCAAAATCTGAACTTGGTGGAGAATTCTATTGGTGGAGGAAGAAGCTCCCAGCAATGCTCTGTTCCTCAGGAACTATGCACAATTTTTCTACCAGGTGATATTTCTTTTTTCTTTTCTTTTTTGCGCTTAATTCATATTCTGTCATAATTAGTTGATTTGTGTGATAGTTCCACATATGGATGTATATATTTTCATGTCAGGTAACACCTATATTTTTGCACCGATATGGATAAAAATACGATACAGATACAATATTAACAAACATCTTCAAAGTTACCTAGAATACGAACATGATAACGCTGAGGATCCGTGCAAAATAGGTTTAAAGTTTATCTGCTCCAAGCTATGGTATTGTGTACTAATAACACAGATAATCCTACAACAAAGACTTTATCCCAGAATTCTGGGGTCTTCGTTTTGAATGTTTTCTTCCATTCAGCTATGTTACGCGTCATGTTTGTCCTGTGTAACACTAATAGAAATCATATCCTTCGTTACAGAGCTTCAATCCATGTTCATTTAGGTCTATCTCTATAAAAGTGCTTGTGTATGTTGTCCTACAATTGTTGGTGCTAGTTTTAAGTATTTTTGGATTGAACCAAGCTTATGTTTTAGCAATGTTCATAAGGATGAATCCTAACTCATTAAGACATGTATATTCATGTCTGTTAAGAAGTTGCTTGTTCCAACAAAGCTATTTTGGTAGTCTGCTATATTTTCCAGAATGTAAAGAAAGATCATGTTCTAAATTGGGTAGAAAAATCGTTTGCTTGTTCGCCCTACAATTGGTCAACCTGATTAAGTGATTATACACACAAGAGTAACAAGAAACTTCATTCATTTAATGTTAGATTCTTTTTTTTACATTAGCAACTGTGATATTCTTTCTGACTGGCACATTGTTCGTTTCCTAGTATTGTAGTTTCTCTCATCTAAACTACTAATAACTTCCCAATAATTCGCCCATATTTATTCTCCATTTGATGTAAAATTCTGTCTAAAAGAGTAGGAACATATTCAGATGTCCTAAATCTAAGCAATAACCCCTTAGAAGTTGGCATTCCATCCTTTTTGTCCTCTTTGTAATTCTTAATAATTCATAGACGGATTTTTAGCAAAATAAAAGGAAAATAACGGGTTCTTGCCACAAGAACAAGAAAACTGTTACAACCAAGAACCTTCTACAGGTTTGTCTAAGCGACCATAGAATTGTGTGACTGTGCCACTTTATATTATTGGAATTGTATGTTTGGCTTTATAAAGTAATAATTTTAGATTGTTCTTTGTCTAGTTTCTCCCACCTGATGAACTGTCACTCCCCGTTCCCAGAATGCATATTTTTATACATGTACAACTCATATATATTTATTTAGTATTTATCATGTATCATCCTGTATTTAAATTCCTTTAATTTCATGTTAATTAATTATCTACATTTTATTCCTGCATTTTTATTTCTGCATTTTATTTTCTGCTGTTATTCTCTGCTTTTAGTCTTGCTTTTAGGTTCGGCCATGACTGGTTATTTTTGGTTCATGGTGGTTCATATGAACCGAACCCCACAACCCCCACCTACCACCACCCTTCCTATTTAAAGCCCCCATCTCCTTCTCTCTCCTCATAACTCTCCTTCTCCATTACTTCTTCTTTCTCACCACTCTCTTCCACCAACAAACAGCAGGCAAGTACATCTTGCTTCTTGCTTCCCACTTGGAGAACCATTTTTATGGTTCATTTGTCTTCCTCTCATGATCCTGAGAGAGTTTAGTACTTAGCATTTTTAATTTCTTTGGCTTGTTTCTTCTAGATCTAAGTTATTGTATTCTCGGTTGTCCATGGGTTCTGAACCATGGGAACTTCTGGCTTGGAACGAAGGTTCAGTCACGCACACGTTCTTACGTGCCAGTGTGAATTTTCAGTCACGCACACGTCTTTACGTGTTGGCGTAAATTTTTAGTCACGCACACGTCTTTACGTGTCTGCGTGAATTTTGAGTCACGCTCACGTTCTTACGTGCTGGCGTGAATTTTTAGTCACGCACATGTTCTTACGTGTCTGCGTGAATTTTCAGTCACGCACACGTTCTTACGTGTTGGCGTAAATTTTTAGTCACGCACACGTTCTTACGTGCGTGCGTAAATTTTTAGTCACGCACACGTTCTTACATGAGTGCGTGAATTTTTAGTCACGCACACGTTCTTACGTGCGTGCGTGAATTTTTAGTCACGCACACGTTCTTACGTGCGTGCGTGAATTTTTAGTCACGCACACGTTCTTGCGTATCAGCGTGACATTTTAGTTACGCACACGTCTTTACGTGCGTGCGTGAATTTCTTATCATTTTTCCACGCTCACTTTCCACGCTCACTTTTCACGCTCACGTTATGAGTGCGTGAATTACCCTTCACGCTCACGTTGTGCGTGCGTGAATTATCCTTCATGATCACACTGTGCGTGCCAACGTGAACCACTTTTCACGCTCACTCTTTCTAGACTTGTTGGCGTGACTTGTTGGCCTTAGCATAGACTTGTTGGCGTGACTTCCTGACTTGGGTGTTTCTATTTGTTCTATGATTTATTCATTTAATGGTGGCATGATAGTTCTCCTATTATATCCTTAAGATTTTTGCATGAACTCGATAATCTTAGCATGTTAATATTTTTAATACATATGGTTGTGTAGAACGTGCCTTGTGTCTTGACTGGTTTATGGATACCCAGTAAGACTGGAACTTAACCTTGAGAGTTATAGACTCGACCCCATTTAATACTAATTGACTTTCATGCCTTGTCACCATTGATAATAATGGTTATCTTGACTAAATTGATCATGCGTTCCTAGCTGGAACTAAGAGACTGGCTAGTCGTCTTATTGAATTAAATGAATGAGACACGTTCATGTAATGAACTATTGTAATCAACTGGTTGATCCCGAATATTGACGTACATGCACATTCAGGCTTAAATTTATTTATTTATTTTACAAAAGCAGCATGTGTACTTTATGGTCAAGGCATGATTACTCCGTGGTTAGATTTGATTGTTGCATTACGCTATGTAAGACCTACAACCTAGCCGTACGGGTATCGTTGTAGAGTTGCGCATATCGTACCCCGTACGAAAGTACTCATTTGAATGACCATGATCTACGGCATGGGATTTCACTCAACGTAGGAACTATTAAGTCAAATAAAATAATGATTGTATGGAGAGAATGGATCTCCGAGTTCTTACATGGCAGCCCTCTTGGGACTAGTAGTGCCCGACAGGCCGGCTGGTTCCCACAGATACTGTAAACCTGCCACACGGGCAGGGAGCGGCATCTGCTTATATTATTATTGTATATTGTATATTGATGACGGGCGTCCCGCTGGGACTCGTCTAATTCATGATTGGCGCAATTGATTGACTGGATAGACTAGCCTTGCTCGCACATAGTAAGAACTGAGGAATCCCTAATTGCATAATTCCAGGATAACTTGGGACTCACAATAGCAAGCCGTAGGAGTTGATTGGTCGTTCAAGATGATCTATTTGTGTACTGTACCTACTCTGTTGCCTAACTGAGATGATCAGAATATCAGGACATGACGGGCCAACTTCTGTCCTTGTTTGGTTGGGAGGTTGGTTCGAAGTGTCGTGATGTTATGTAAATCCTAGTAAAAAGCAGAGATCTATTATTATATCCTCTTACTTACTGGTTTAATCCTTCATATCGTGCTTCCTTGTGGTACTTGCTATTAGAGGTCTAACCTCTCTGGTTTTGCATGGCCAGATTTAGAGCCGGTTCCCGAGGATCCAGCTTACTTCTACCTCCAAGATGGTCAATACTAGGGGAATGATCGCAGAAGGACTCGAGTGGGTTCCTTACTTCATCGCTCGTTTTGTTATTTACTTTATACTTAGCCGTTTGGCACCGACATGTTAGTCGGATTGTCTTGCACTTACTTTTACATAATTGTAATTAAGTCAGACTGCAGCTGATAACAATTGTGTATATGTTACTATACAATCTGGCTATGTTTTGTAAAGCCAGATCTCAAGAACATTTTGACTAAGCGTTTGGGACGCCTTACTGCTTTATCTTACATGTTCTCTATTTTTGCTTCTTGTTTGAATGATTGAGACAATAGATGTGGAGTGACCATAGTAAGACTTTCATGTAGTATACACCCCCTCGTCTGGTTAGACAGCATTGATCGTATTATACGGTATTCATCTACCCGTAATACGTAGCTGGCTGAGTCATTCCCCCGCTCTCCAGTATTCTGGTTCTGGGGCGTGACAAGGTTTTAGTGGTGGCCCATGCAGGTCTGATTTCAGACTTGTGGGGTGTTTTGATTTATAGGATGTCTCAATCACACGTGTTCCCCCCATTGATCTCATGATTCGTTATTCTCAACCCTTGCTTGACATTCCGGTATCCTTTGACTTCATTGATCCTTCATGTCCGGTTGTTTGATTGTTCTCTTGTCCCTTTTCTTAGGGGCACTTCGTCCGCATCGGTCAGAGCTGGACAACAACAGGGGCAACATGGGCAACATGACCAGGTTGGTCAGCAACAAGGGCCGGCACTAACTCAAGAGGCTATTCAAGAAGAAGTGATAGTGGAACCAGCAGCTGAACCGCAGTATCCGGATGTTCCACCACCACCAACAGTTCCACCTACCCAAGTGGACACACCAGCCCTTCTGGAGATCATGAGAGCAATGATGGCTACTCAGCAACATCAGATGTTGGCCCAGCAGCGCATGCACACTCAGCTACAAGAGCAGAATGTGTTGCTCAACCAAGGATTACAGACGGCTTTGGAAAGAGGAGTGAGGACTGATTCAGGAGCATCAGCCAGGTTTTGCAAGTACAACCCCCGCCATTTCGAGGGCACGGAGGATGCCATCTCAGCAGATGCATGGCTTAAGGATATGGAGGCTATTCTGACAGCAGCTAAGGTACCGGCAGAAGAACGTGTGGATCTAGTGAAGTTGTTACTTCAGGATCTCGTACGTGATTGGTGGGAATCAGAGGAAGTGGGCATCAGACGTCCTGTGGCTTGGGACAATTTTACTGCAAGATTCAAGACCAAGTACTATGGAGTTGTGGCACGGTTTGAGCTACAACAGAAGTTTATCAACTTCAGGCAGGCCGGCAAGACTGTAGATGCTTATACAGCAGAGTTCTGCAGATTGAGTAGATTCGCCCCAAAGATGGTAGCAACAGAGAGCCAGAGGGCCATGAGGTTTCAACAAGGGTTTCATCTTGAACTCTTGCAATTGATAGAGGGGCACAATTACCAAACTTTTGATGAAGTATTGACGGCAACTCGAAGGCATGAGATCACCATTCAGAGGCTTGCGACAAGGACTGGGGGTCAGAAGAGATCCCACAGTCAGATTGAAGGAGGAGGGGGAGCAGCGCCCCGAACATGTCACGACCCGCACCCACTGTTAGGGTACGAGAACGTAACAACGCCCAGCCTACGCCGCAGTGTCGGCAGTAGAACGCTGTCCTAGGTCACATCATCTAACAATATAATGCTAAGCAGATACAGTCTCAATCACATTTAAGGTAGAGCATGATAAGGTTAGAAAAAACATAAAATCCAAAGAGATACGGGAGATAGAAGTCTAAGTGTCTAAGATACAAAAACCCAGAAATACATCTCAAAACTCAAATACAGTAATCCACAAAGTAAGTACAACTCCAGACAAATGAAATAACTATCTAAACAACCTCTAAGGTGTCTCCTCTAGGCTAGCAGGCAACCTCCAAGCTATCTGTAAAATTTATCAACAGGTCCAGTCAGGACAGGAACGAGCACATCTCATCTAGAAAACCCAAGTAAATGACAGAGAACTATAAAGCAGTTATAGGCAGTTGTATTAATGAAAATGGCAGTTTATATTCAGGTGATGGTAAGAAAGACAGATAAGGTACAAGGAAAGTAAATAACTAAACAAGAGAAGAATCATAGCAATGAAGTCTGTAAAAATAGAACTAGCTGAACTAGAGTAACATAATAAGTTCAGATGGTACAATATAAGTCGAGTGTAATCCCAATGTGAGTCTAATATAAGATGAGTCGAATGTAATTCTAATCATTATTCTAATAAGGTGAATCGAATAAGGTGATACGAATAAGGTGATACGAATAGTGATTCACATGATGTTCTAATAATGATTCGAATAAATTCTCCAAGTGTGTTTTAAAATACTTAGTTAGACATGTAAACGGCTATGGATAAATCCGGCACATCACACACCTGGCCGGGTGTGGAATGGCTATCGTTCGAATATATTCACAGGGGGTGGTTCGAATAGTGGGAATGTTCACATGTCTAATCAAGTATTTCCCCGCCCATCTAATACAAATGAATCCAAAGTCCGACACATCAATCGAATAAAAGTCCAACCAACATATGAAGATACGAATAGGGTGATTCGAATAGTGATTCGTATGGTGATTCGAATAATAGAGGTAAGACGAGTAAGTATGTGTGTCGTATACATGGATTCAGAAATAAAAATACGTGTTTGTAGCAGAGAATCACATACAACTAACTAGAACTGAAGTACAGTAATTGACAAATAAATGAGAGAACTATCAGAGAATGTACTCGCCTGATGTCTGAATGTCCAAAGTAAATATACTGTCCTAGGAGAGGTGTCTGGCTCCTAATTAGAACAACACAAGTCACAACATGTCCAGAAGGGTAATATAAAGTACTACAATGCATTCTACATGAATCTAGGTCAAACTAGGCCAAAGTCAACCCTTGGTCAACTCTGGTCAACTGCACTAGTCAAACTAGGTCATGTCCTAACCCAGTAAGTCTTACTAGGCCTAACCAAGACTATCCTAGCAAGCACACATCAATACAAGGCTATACAAGCCAACATACACCCAACTCTATATAGCATGCAATTATTCAATACTCAAATAGGCAAGAATTCACATTAGATATACACTAGGTAATCTATTACTTTAAGCTATATATGTCTACACATATATAAACATGCATATATTAGTATTCAACATTAGGTCTATAATCATGGCATTTCAAATGGTTATATAAACTTATATATTACAACACAATATACTAACATATATATAATATACATACATAGCTAAGTTAACTATATTCATAAATACTTATTTAAGAGGCTATGTGTGTGTACGTGAACATAGCAAAGGGGCAAGTGAGGGTTAAATGGGCATACATAGTGTATACATATCAAAGAGTGTCAAAGTGTAAGTGAACAATGTGTCAAGTGTGATAGTGTCAACATAGTGTAAGGGGGTACATGAGGTAATATATGATTTGTGTTAACATAGAATATTACATCTCATTAACTTGTATATTGCATACATTACATTTATTATTACATTACATTCATGCTTTCATTCATTCATCATTCATTTATTCTCTTGCACTACTATATGTACCATACATTACATACTATGGAACCTACATATTCATTACAAGCCATACTTATACATGCTTACATTATCACCTCATACATCATTTATTTAACCATTTACTCATGCTTGTATTCTCTATTTAATTACATAATGTATATACATTAACATGGGTTAAAATCAAATAGAACATTATATTACACACAAGGGTGCACAAAATGCATATGCCGAATAGTAACTCCTACTAATAATCAATACTGTACCATCTCAGCATGAATTAAACTCTATGATTAAAGTATGTTATAGATCTATGTGTTAGCTTTCCGAAACTTCAAACGGATCGCATTTTCGTTTCCGAAAACTCCCGGAATTGCGAAAATACCGAGAATGCGTTTGTCTTTCATACAGCTGACACTCAAATAATTCTCCAGAAAGTTACAAAAAGAATTAGGCCTATTAATATATGTTTTTGGAAAGCTAACTTCAATACGCTTCTTTTAAAAAAAATGGGAGGTTAAACCGAGCTTTGAGCTAGAAGTTATGATATTTCGAAGTTAGGGCTGAAATTAAAAATGTGGATAAAAATCATGACGGATTTAGATAGTTTGAGCCAAAAGAATACACAATATATATCCTAATTATCCACAACAATAATAGCAATAATAATATGAGGAACCACACTCAAAAACTTGATTATATAATCATCATGAACCATTTATTACATATATAAATATAGATACACTCTCATTACAATATATATATATATATATAAATCTATATATGTAACATGAACACATCCACAACACAAAGGACACTCCTATGACCTCCAAATGGACACAAAATGGACACAAATGGAGATACAACCATGGGGGTCATTCCTATTGGTTCAAAATAGACCTATATGCATGAGGAAATGAAAAGGAGAAGGGATTTATACCTCCCGGTAGATCGAATCGAAGAAAAAACCTTCCCGGAGCGACACCGACACGTAGAGATTCCAAAAGGACACGAACGAGCTCCGAATCCTCCCAAACTTGGGTAGCTTCCTCCTTGGCTAGAATGGAGAAGGAAAGAAGAAGATTTGGTGGTGAAATGGAAGGATTTGGTGGAGAAATTGCTAGGGATTGCTCTCTAGAAATTTGGGGAAGAACAAGAAAGAGAAAAATAGATGGATAATGGCAAATGGGAGGCTCAACCCTATCCTTATTGTGGCTGGCCATAAAGGTGATTTTGTCCTATTAGGAAAAGTCCAAAAGCCCCTACTAACCTATTCTATGAGTATTAGGAAAGGGCTAATTGGTTGGGGCTAAATTAGTCATTCTAAAGTCTCTAATCACACTAACCTTATCCATAATAATTAGTCTAACCTCTAACTAAAATATTTCTATCATGTGGACTAAAATTAATATCATGTGGGCCATGCCTAACTAGTGTGTAGGTCCCACTAGAGTCAAACTACCCCCGGGTCCCCGTTTCAAGTCGGATTGAGTTGAAATTCGAACCCGACTCAAATAACCCCAAAACAATATCATAAATAATAAAATAATATCAAAATAATTCAAAGAGGTCAAATGCAAAAATATCCTTAGGCCAAAAATGACATTAAAATATCATAATTACATGGTTAGGCTCTAGGTCAAACAGTCTCTAGGATTTCACTAGCAAAACGTCAAAACCACAAGTCATTGATTTAAATAATGTTAAAATGATTTAAAATCACCAAAAATCATATCATGAATTAAATATCATTATTAAAATAATTATAAACACGAAATTTCAAAATTACCCTCAATCAGAAAATTAAAATAAAATGAAAAAAATCAACCCAAAATTTAGGGTGCTCACATCCTACCCACCTTATAAAAATTTCGTCCTCGAAATTAAAATGTTCGTAATCCTTCTAGGTCAAACCCCCACAATCAAATTCCAGAACTTAAATAAATCATACCATCAAAAGGACGACATACAGGATCATGGCATACGGTGGTAGTAAAAGTCTCATCTAGGTATTCTAGTCATGCTAAACCAAAACGGTCATAGGGTATCAAAACACACAAGCAATCTAGGGTGCTAAACAAAAGTTACAAAAACAACAAACCATCAAAACTGTAAGGCAGTCTACCATCCTATATGAAAACTGATACTTATCATAAAAATAAAGAAAAGTAACTAACCATTATCTTTAAAGGGTTCAGAAAAAAAAAAGAAAATCAAAATCAAAGTTAAGGAATGAAAGCCAATTCCATGGAAAATTTTCAATCACAATACGTATTAAGAATATTTAGTCTTGATACGATCTAAGTTGATCAAATTGGGAGAAATCAAGATTTAGGCAATATGGAGGACAGGTTCAACAAAGTCTGAGATCGAACATACAAGGATAGAGATTCAGGTCACAATCAAATTTAATTCAATTAAGTACAACCCAAGATATAAATATGATAAGAAAAGATAATCGAAGTCGATTTGGTCGGATTAAGGAAACTAGGATTCAATGATATTGAAAAACCCCTTTTAGAGAAAACAGGAAAAGATTTCATACGAAGTCAGCAAATCATCCCTCTCTAATACTATCAGTTTATCATTTGCTAAACCATATTTTTTTTTCTCACAAGTCCCATTATGAAAATCAACCTCTATATAACTATCATCGAAATTTTATAACCTTCAGTCATCTAAACCTTTACCACAATCACCATAGACAAAATCTTTAAGTTCCAAAACATTTTCCACGAAACATACCCCTCTTTTTAGGAGTCAACACTTATTCATTTAATCAAAATTTCAAATTCCTTCACCTCGTTTTAAATTAGATCCAAAACCTCTAAATCCAGTTTATGGAATCCTTGGACTTGTTTAAATCAAGTCTCGTATTCACTAAACTCCAATACCACTATGTCACACAAAATTTATTCTTTTTTTATAAATCAACCTTCATATTTTCTTCAACGTTCACCTTCAAATATTTTTTTTTGAATTCTACAATTTTCTTCCAATCATCTAAAATAATTTCTATAACGTAAAATCCTTGTGTTCTCTCTGTCTCTAGTCACCATCTTACAATATCTAATTCAATTTCGCATAATCATTTTATTCGATCAAATTCTCCTTTCCATCTCTAAATTTCTACATAGCCTTGTAATAGTTCCCAAGAATCAATAACAAAGATTTTTAAGTTCTCAAAACTAGGTTGACCTTAAACATCCTCATTAGTTTTGAAATACATCCATGAATTATTCATAACCCACTTTCTGTGATTGTTTCTAAATTGATAACATTTATCCCTCGATTTTATTTTAAACCTTTACCATATCTCCATTTCAAATTTTTCATATTTGACATCCAACACTCTGATTCCTACAAAATTATCATATGATAACCAATTACATTATTTCCAAACTAGATAATTTATATCACTTCCTCAACATTTCTCAGATAAAAAATGATATAAAGATTCAAGAGTTTTCAAGGTATAGCTGACAGAATTATATATGAGACATGGAATTGATATAATCAGGACAGGTATATAAGACAAGGAATGATGGTAGTAAAAATATTGGCAGGAAAAGAATGATAATAGAATCTGTTCTGCTTATCTATTTAAAAGAGGGACCCATTTTTTTTGAAACAAGAATTATAATACCAAATCCAAAATAAGGCCTAGCAAAATCATTGGTTTATTGTATTAAGAAGAAATAAATTTTTGTAAGAAGTTACACAAGGTTTATAAAAATAGCTAAAGCTACATCCTAAGTAAACAATGAGAAACAAAACAAAACAAAACAAAACAACAATAATTCCTTCTCTTTTTTTTTGAATGACTGAAACAAAAGTAGCAAAAACATGTTCGAAAACATTTAAGGTACAATCTGATAATCATATGCGTCTATCCAAAATCATGGTACTCTAAATCCTCGTCATACTAGTGAGCAAGGCTACGATAATCACAGAGTCCTTGACTTATGCACATACCTCTAGAATCATGGTATTTAACATTTTCGCGATGCCGCTAGCTTGGCTGCGAAAACCTTAAATTTCTACACCCGAGAAATATATCCAAAATCAGACTATATGTCCTCACCATGCTGGCTAATGTGACTATAGAAGACAAGATTTTCATAACTTAGATGACCTAGCCCATATAATTTTATCTTGCCAAAAATTAAATTAAATCAACAATGAATACCAAAAAAATCAAATTTATCAACGAACATCAAAATTCAGAAAGGAACAAAATCCTTCAAATCATATAACTACAAACTCGGATGCTATAGCTAACATCAAGATTCAAATTTCAACAATCTTCATCAAAATCAATAAATACAAACTCAAATTCAATAATAATCTATCAAAATCAAATTCAATAGCAGGAAGTAAAGATAAATCAAATCAAGAAAAAAGAAAAGAGTTTTCAAATCGGAGTTAAACAAGATTCTCAAGGGTCGTTCCAGGAATCTCTCAAGGATTCCTATTTGTGATTGAGTACCTTCAAAATATATCCTAATCCTACTGCAGGCTGTAGTGGTACTCTAGTTCGAATACCACTACACAAACTCGACCTGCATGGGCCACCACTAAAAACGTGTCACGACCCGCACCCACTGTTAGGGTACGAGAACGTAACAACACCCAGCCTACGCCGCAGTATCGGCGGTAGAATGCTGTCCTAGGTCACATCATCTAACAATATAATGCTAAGCAGATACAGTCTCAATCACATTTAAGGTAGAGCATGATAAGGTTAGATAAAACATAAAATCCAAAGAGATACGGGAGATAGAAGTCTAAGTGTCTAAGATACAAAAACCCAGAAATACATCTCAAAACTCAAATACAGTAATCCACAAAGTAAGTACAACTCCAGACAAATGAAATAACTATCTAAACAACCTCTAAGGTGTCTCCTCTAGGCTAGCAGGCAACCTCCAAGCTATCTGTAAAATTTATCAACAGGTCCAGTCAGGACAGGAACGAGCACATCTCATCTAGAAAACCCAAGTAAATGACAGAGAACTATAAAGCAGTTATAGGCAGTTGTATTGATAAAAATGGCAGTTTATATTCAGGTGATGGTAAGAAAGACAGATAAGGTACAAGGAAAGTAAATAACTAAACAAGAGAAGAATCATAGCAATGAAGTCTGTAAAAATAGAACTAGCTGAACTAGAGTAACATAATGAGTTCAGATGGTACAATATAAGTCGAGTGTAATCCCAATGTGAGTCTAATATAAGATGAGTCGAATGTAATTCTAATCATTATTCTAATAAGGTAAATCGAATAAGGTGATACGAATAAGGTGATACGAATAGTGATTTACATGATGTTCTAATAATGATTCGAATAAATTCTCCAAGTGTGTTTTAAAATACTTAGTTAGACATGTAAACGGCTATGGGTAAATCCGGCACATCACACACCTGGCCGGGTGTGGAATGGCTATCGTTCGAATATATTCACAGGGGGTAGTTCGAATAGTGGAAATGTTTACATATCTAATCAAGTATTTCCCCGCCCATCTAATACAAATGAATCCAAAGTCCGACACATCAATCGAATAAAAGTCCAACCAACATATGAAGATACGAATAGGGTGATTCGAATAGTGATTCATATGGTGATTCGAATAATAGAGGTAAGACGAGTAAGTATGTGTGTCGTATACATGGATTCAGAAATAAAAATACGTGTTTGTAGCAGAGAATCACATACAGCTAACTAGAACTGAAGTACAGTAATTGACAAATAAATGAGAGAACTATCAGAGAATGTACTCGCCTGATGTCTGAATGTCCAAAGTAAATATACTATCCTAGGAGAGGTGTCTGGCTCCTAATTAGAACAGCACAAGTCACAACATGTCCAGAAGGGTAATATAAAGCACTACAATGCATTCTACATGAATCTAGGTCAAACTAGGCCAAAGTCAACCCTTGGTCAACTCTGGTCAACTGCACTAGTCAAACTAGGTCAAACTAGGTCATGTCCTAACCCAGTAAGTCTTACTAGGCCTAACCAAGACTATCCTAGCAAGCACACATCAATACAAGGCTATACAAGCCAACATACACCCAACTCTATATAGCATGCAATTATTCAATACTCAAATAGGCAAGAATTCACATTGGATATACACTTGGTAATCTATTACTTTAAGCTATATATGTCTACACATATATAAACATGCATATATTAGTATTCAACATTAGGTCTATAATCATGGCATTTCAAATGGTTATATAAACTTATATATTACAACACAATATACTAACATATATATAATATACATACATAGCTAAGTTAACTATATTCATAAATACTTATTTAAGAGGCTATGTGTGTGTATGTGAACATAGCAAAGGGGCAAGTGAGGGTTAAATGGGCATACATAGTGTATACATATCAAAGAGTGTCAAAGTGTAAGTGAACAATGTGTCAAATGTGATAGTGTCAACATAGTGTAAGGGGGTACATGAGGTAATATAGGATTTGTGTTAACATAGAACATTACATCTCATTAACTTGTATATTGCATACATTACATTTATTATTACATTACATTCATGCTTTCATTCATTCATCATTCATTTATTCTCTTGCACTACTATATGTACCATACATTACATACTATGGAACCTACATATTCATTACAAGCCATACTTATATATGCTTACATTATCACCTCATACATCATTTATTTAACTATTTACTCATGCTTGTATTCTCTATTTAATTACATAATGTATATACATTAACATGGGTTAAAATCAAATAGAACATTATATTACACACAAGGGTGCACAAAATGCATATGCCGAATAGTAACTCCTACTAATAATCAATACTGTACCATCTCAGCATGAATTAAACTCTATGATTAAAGTATGTTATAGATCTATGTGTTAGCTTTCCGAAACTTCAAACGGATCGCATTTTCGTTTCCGGAAACTCCCGGAATCGCGAAAACACCGAGAATGCGTTTGTCTTTCATACAGCTGACACTCAAATAATTCTCCAGAAAGTTACAGAAAGAATTAGGCCTATTAATATATATTTTTGGAAAGCTAACTTCAATACGCTTCTTTTAAAAAAACGGGAGATTAAACCGAGCTTTGAGCTAGAAATTATGATATTTCGAAGTTAGGGCTGAAATTAAAAACGTGGATAAAAATCATGACGGATTTAGATAGTTTGAGCCAAAAGAATACACAATATATATCCTAATTATCCACAACAATAATAGCAATAATAATATGAGGAACCACACTCAAAAACTTGATTATATAATCATCATGAACCATTTATTACATATATAAATATAGATACACTCTCATTACAATATATATATATATATATAAATCTATATATGTAACATGAACACATCCACAACACAAAGGACACTCCTATGACCTCCAAATGGACACAAAATGGACACAAATGGAGATACAACCATGGGGGTCATTCCTATTGGTTCAAAATAGACCTATATGCATGAGAAAATGAAAAGAAGAAGGGATTTATACCTCCCGGTAGATCGAATCGAAGAAAAAACCTTCCCGGAGCGACACCGACACGTAGAGATTCCAAAAGGACACGAACGAGCTCCGAATCCTCCCAAACTTGGGTAGCTTCCTCCTTGGCTAGAATGGAGAAGGAAAAAAGAAGATTTGGTGGTGAAATGGAAGGATTTGGTGGAGAAATTGCTAGGGATTGCTCTCTAGAAATTTGGGGAAGAACAAGAAAAAGAAAAATAGATGGATAATGACAAATGGGAGGCTCAACCCTATCCTTATTGTGGCTGGCCATAAAGGTGGTTTTGTCCTATTAGAAAAAGTCCAAAAGCCCCTACTAACCTATTCTATGAGTATTAGGAAAGGGCTAATTGGTTGGGACTAAATTAGTCATTCTAAAGTCTCTAATCACACTAACCTTATCCATAATAATTAGTCTAACCTCTAACTAAAATATTTCTATCATGTGGACTAAAATTAATATCATGTGGGCCATGCCTAACTAGTGTGTAGGTCCCACTAGATTCAAACTACCCCCGGGTCCCCGTTTCAAGTCGAATTGAGTTGAAATTCGAACCCGACTCAAATAACCCCAAAACAATATCATAAATAATAAAATAATATCAAAATAATTCAAAGAGGTCAAATGCAAAAATATCCTTAGGCCAAAAATGACATTAAAATATCATAATTACATGGTTAGGCTCTAGGTCAAACAGTCTCTAGGGTTTCACTAGCAAAACGTCAAAACCACAAGTCATTGATTTAAATAATGTTAAAATGACTTAAAATCACCAAAAATCATATCATGAATTAAATATCATTATTAAAATAATTATAAACACGAAATTTCAAAATTACCCTCAATCAGAAAATTAAAATAAAATGAAAAAAATTAACCCAAAATTTAGGGTGCTCACAGAACAACAGCACCATCCACTGGCATTCGTATCCACGATGTGGCGATACGATGACCAGCACCACCACCACCACCCAGGCAGCAGCAACAACAACAGAGGAAGAATCAGCAACCCCCGGCGGGCTGCACTTATTGTAGAAAGATGGGGCACACTAGAGATGTGTGTCGAACATTGAATAGACTGTGTCTGATATGTGGAAATCCAGACCATCGGGTTACCACATGACCCATAAATTCGAGGTCAGGAGGACCAGGGCAACAGTTTCATGCTCTGCCAGCACCAGGGGCAGGCCAGTATCGAGGACCAGCGGTGGCAGTTAGGCCATTGGCACAACGTCCGTTAATGCCGCAGGCTCAGATGTTTCGGCAGCAGGGGCCGCCGATGCAGCAACACCAGCATAGACCACCCCAGCATCATTAAGGAAGGGGCCAGCAACAACATCAGGCTAGGCCGCAGCATGAAAACCAGCAAGGAGATCGAGGGCAAGCATTCACTCTGTCCTTGGAGGAGGCATTGGTATCGGGAGATGTTGTGGCAGGTAACATTCTCGTCGCCTCATATCCCGCAGTATCATTGTTTGATTCGGGAGCATCCCATTCATTTATATCTGCACAATTTGCGACACGACTAGGAATGGAGTTCAAGGCATTGCCAGGGAGGTTGAATATACTCACTGGTAATGGGCTCGTAGGAGTTAGTAGAGTTATTTTAGCATGTAGCATTGTAGTTTGTGGGCATTCCTTACCCGCCCGGTTGATAGAATTTTTTGTTGGAAATTTTGACGTTATCTTAGGCATGGACTGGCTGAAAGACAGTTATGCGACAATAGATTGTCGTAGAGGGAGTGTATCTTTTGATATTCCAGGCATGGAGCAGTTCACCTTAGTCAGATCAGGGGTAACTCAACAAGAGCAGGAAGTAATAACGGCAATAGAAGAAGTTCAGATTCCGAAGGTAGTTGAAGAGTTTCTAGACGTATTTCCTGAAGAACTTCCAGGTCTACCACCGGTTAGGGATATTGAGTTCAGTATAGAATTGGCACCAGGAACCAAACCAATATCAGATCAAGTTTACAGAATGGCGGATTCAGAGCAGGCCAAGGTATATCAGCATATAGAGGAACTGAAGGAGAAGAAGTCCATCCAAGCTAGCGTGTCACCATGGGCAGTACCAGTGGTACTTGTGGGAAAGAAGGATGGGTCATCCAGATTGTGCATCGATTACAGGAAGCTTAACGCGGCAACAGTGAAGAACAAGTACCCATTACCCAGGATCGACGGCTTATTTGATCAGTTGAGCAAAGCTAGAGTTTTCTCCAAGATAGATCTTCGTTCAGGGTACCATCAAGTGAGGGTTCGGAAGGAAGATATTCCCAAGACAGCATTCAGGTCGAAGTATGGGCATTATGAATTCTTAGTAATGCCGTTTGGTTTGACCAATGCTCCAGCAATATTCATGGATTTGATGAATCGCATCTTTATGCCATACTTAGACCAGTTTGTCGTTGTGTTTCTTGACGACATTCTCGTATACTCTGCTAGTGAAGAGGAGCATGAAGACTACCTCAGGAAAGTGTTGCAGGTTCTGAAAGAGAACCAGTTGTATGCCAAGCTCAGCAAGTGTGAGTTTTGGTCGGATCACATTTCATTTTTGGGTCACATCATATCAGGAGCTGGAGTAGCAGTAGATCCCAAGAAGATAGAAGCAGTAGAAAGTTGGCCAGTACCCAAGACCGTAGCAGATGTACGGAGTTTCTTGGGATTGGCAGGATATTACAGAAGGTTTGTGTCAGACTTTGCAAGGCTTTCAGCACCCATGACCCGCTTGACCCGGAAGGATGTACCATTCGTTTGGTCGGCAGAATGTCAGGCATCATTTGAGACTTTGAAGCAGAAATTGATATCAGCACCTATTCTTACATTGCCAGTTGGACCCGAAGGTTTTATAGTATATTGTGATGCATCAGGTAAAGGACTTAGATGTGTCCTTATGCAACATGGGAAGGTGATAGCATATGCATTTAGGCAGCTTCGGGACCACGAGAAGAATTACCCAACTCATGATTTGGAGTTAGCGGCAGTAGTATTTGCTCTGAAGCTATCGAGGCATTACTTATATGGTGACCGAGTAGACATGTAGATAGACTATAAAAGTCTGAAGTACATCTTTACTGAGAAGGAACTAAACATGAGGCAGAGAAGATGGTTGGAGTTGATTAAGGATTATGACGTGGAGCTTCAGTATCATCCAGGCAAGGCTAATATAGTAGCAGACGCTCTTAGCAGGAGAGGTGGCGCATTTATGTTGACAACACAGAGGCATATCTTAGAAGACCTTCAGGAGATGGGCATCAAAGTTATACTTCCTAGTGATATAGGAGTTCTAACAAGTCTGCAAGTTCAATCTGACTTGGTAGACAGAATCAAGGCAGCTCAGGCACAAGACCCAAGGATTCAGAAGCTCAGGGCAGAATGTAAGTCAGGACTCAGGAAGGAGATGAGAATTCATGAAGATGGTACACTTAGGTTTGGATCACGTCTATGTGTGCCTAGTGGAGATATCAGACATGAGGTTATGGCAGAAGCTCACAGTTCTCAGTATTCTATTCATCCTGGAGGGACCAAGATGTACCAAGATATCAAGCAGCATTTCTGGTGGAACGGGATGAAGAGGGAGATAGCTAGATTTGTTTCCCGTTGCTTGGTATGTCAGCAAGTGAAGGCAGAACAGCAGAGGCCAGCTGGGTTATTGTAACCGCTTCCTATTCCGGAATGGAAATAGGAGCATATTACAATGGACTTTGTGACCGGTTTACCGAGATCACCAAGTGGTAAGGATGCTATTTGGGTAATAGTGGACCGACTTACGAAGGTAGCACACTTTCTTCCTTTCAGAGTAGGGCAATCTACAGAAAAGTTGGCAGAGTTGTATATGCAACAGATAGTCAGGCAGCATGGAGTCCCTGTCAGTATTGTGTCGGATCGAAATACCCGCTTTACATCATATTTCTGGAAGAGCTTACATCATAGTCTGGGTACCAAGTTAAGATTTAGCACGGCTTACCATCCGCAGACGGATGGACAATCAGAAAGAACGATTCAGACTTTAGAAGACATGTTGCGAGCTTGTACTCTAGATTTTGGAGGGTCTTGGGAGAGTCACCTGTACTTAGTCAAGTTCTCATACAACAATAGTTATCAAGCCAGTATCCAGATGGCGCCATTTGAAGTACTATATGGTAAGAAGTGCAGGTCACCGCTTGCATGGGATGATATCGGGGAGAGGAAGATGTTAGGTCCAGAAATAATTGTTCAGACGGTTGAAGTGGTTAAGGGAATTAGAGAACGACTTCGAGTTGTGCAGGACCGGCATCGTCATTGGGCGGACCAGCATTGTAGGCCGTTAGAGTTCTCTGTTGGGGACCACGTATTCTTGCGGATCTCACCTACTCATGGGGTCATTAGATTTGGCGTTCGCGGGAAATTGAGTCCGCGGTACGTGGGCCCATTTGTTATCCTTGATCGGATAGGCGATGTTGCTTATCGTTTATCCCTCCCACCTTCGTTACGAGAGGTGCATGACGTGTTTCATGTATCTCAATTACGTAGGTATGTATCGGACCCAAGCCATATCCTCGATCATTCTGAGCTGATTGTTGGTACTAACCTGTCTTACGAGGAACAACCTGTGTCCATTTTGGACCGAAGAGAGAAGATACTCAAGAACTGAACAATTAGTCTTGTCCGTGTAGCTTGGGGTCATCACTCCTTGGGAGAGTCAACATGGGAACGTGAGGATGACATCCGATCACGGTATCCACACCTATTTGACTCACAAGGTATATCTCTTTCTGTATACCTTAATTGTCCTGATTCTTCATGCTTATCACCTTCTGGATAGAGCTACTTGATATCATGGAATGATGAATTTATATATATAGTACTTGCTTTTGATATGGTAAAAATGATTGCTTGCTCACTAGAATTGCTTGTATTAGTTTAGCTCCGGTATTTCTACCTGCTTGGATTTAAAATTTCGAGGACGTAATTTTTCTAAGGAGGGTAGAGATGTCACTCCCCATTCCCAGAATGCGTATTTTTATACATGTACAACTCATATACATTTATTTAGTATTTATCATGTATCATCCTGTATTTAAATTCCTTTAATTTCATGTTAATTAATTATCTACATTTTATTCCTGCATTTTTATTTCTGCATTTTATTTCCTGCTGTTATTCTCTGCTTTTAGGTTCGGCTATGACTGGTTATTTTTGGTTCATGGTGGTTCATATGAACCGAACCCCACAACCCCCACCTACCACCACCCTTCCTATTTAAATCCCCCATCTCCTTCTCTCTCCTCATAACTCTCCTTCTCCATTACTTCTTCTTCTTCCTCACCACTCTCTTCCACCAACCAATAGCAGGCAAGTACATCTTGCTTCTTGTTTCCCACTTGGAGAACCATTTTTATGGTTCATTTGTCTTCCTCTCATGATCCTGAGAGAGTTTAGTACTTAGCATTTTTGATTTCTTTGGCTTGTTTCTTCTAGATCTAAGTTGTTGTATTCTCGGTTGTCCATGGGTTCTGAACCATGGGAACTTCTGGCTTGGAACGAAGTTTCAGTCACGCACACGTTCTTACGTGCCAGTGTAAATTTTCAGTCACGCACACGTCTTTACGTGTTGGCATGAATTTTTAGTCACGCACACGTCTTTACGTGTCTGCATGAATTTTGAGTCACGCTCACGTTCTTACGTGTTGGCGTGAATTTTTAGTCACACAAACGTTCTTACGTGTTGGCGTAAATTTTTAGTCACGCACACGTTCTTACGTGCGTGCGTGAATTTTTAGTCACGCACACATTCTTACATGAGTGCGTGAATTTTTAGTCACGCACACGTTCTTACGTGCGTGCGTGAATTTTTAGTCACGCACACGTTCTTGCGTATCAGCGTGATATTTTAGTTACGCACACGTCTTTACGTGCGTGCGTGAATTTCTTATCATTTTTCCACGCTCACTTTCCACGCTCACTTTTCACGCTCACGTTATGAGTGCGTGAATTACCCTTCACGCTCACGCTGTGCGTGCATGAATTATCCTTCATGATCACACTGTGCCTGCCAACGTGAACCACTTTTTACGCTCACTTCTTCTAGACTTGTTGGCCTTAGCATAGACTTGTTGGCGTGACTTCCTGACTTGGGTGTTTCTATTTGTTCTATGATTTATTCATTTAATGGTGGCATGATAGTTCTCCTATTATATCTTTATGATTTTTGCATGAACTCGATAATCTTAGCATGTTAATATTTTTAATACATATGGTTGTGTAGAACGTGCCTTGTGTCTTGACTGGTTTATGGATACCCAGTAAGACTGGAACTTAACCTTGAGAGTTATAAACTCGACCCCATTTAATACTAGTTGACTTTCTTGCCTTGTCACCATTGATAATAATGGTTATCTTGACTAAATTGATCATGCGTTCCTAGTTGGAACTAAGAGACTGGCTAGTCGTCTTATTGAATTAAATGAATGAGACACGTTCATGTAATGAACTATTGTAATCGACTGGCTGATCCCGAATATTGACGTACAGGCACATGCAGGCTTAAATTTATTTATTTATTTATTTATTTATTTATTTATTTTACAAAAGCAGCATGTGTACTTTATGATCAAGGCATGATTACTCCGTGGTTAGATTTGATTATTGCATTACGCTATGTAAGACCTACAACCTAGCCGCACGGGTATCGTTGTAGAGTTGCGCATATCGTACCCCGTACGAAAGTACTCATTTGAATGACCATGATCCACGGTATAGGATTTCACTCAACGTAGGGACTATTAAGTCAAATAAAATAATGATTGCATGGAGAGAATGGATCCCCGAGTTCTTACATGGCAGCCCTCTTGGGACTAGTAGTGCCCGACAGGCCGGCTGGTTCCCACAGATACTGTAAACCTGCCACACGGGCAGGGAGGGGCATCTGCTTATATTATTATTGTATATTGTATATTGATGACGGGCGTCCCGCTGGGACTCGTCTAATTCATGATTGGCGTAATTGATTGACTGGATAGACTAGCCTTGCTCGTATATAGTAAGAACTGAGGAATCCCTAATTACATAATTCCAGGATAACTTGGGACTCACAATAGCAAGCCGTAGGAGTTGATTGGTCGTTCAAGATGATCTGTTTGTGTACTGTACCTACTCTGTTGCCTAACTGAGATGATCAGAATATCAGGACATGACGGGCCAACCTCTGTCCTTATTTGGTTGGGAGGTTGGTTCGAAGTGTCGTGATGTTATGTAAATCCTAGTAGAAAGCAGAGATCTATTATTATATCCTCTTACTTACTGGTTTAATCCTTCATATCGTGCTTCCTTGTGGTACTTGCTATTAGAGGTCTAACCTCTCTGGTTTTGCATGGCCAGATTTAGAGCCGGTTCCCGAGGATCCAGCTTACTTCTACCTCCAAGATGGTCAATACTAGGGGAATGATCGCAGGAGGACTCGAGTAGATTCCTTACTTCACCGCTCGTTTTGTTATTTACTTCATACTTAGCCGTTTGGCACCGACATGTTAGTCGGATTGTCTTGCACTTATTTTTACATAATTGTAATTAAGTCAGACTGCAGCTGATAATAATTGTGTATATGTTACTATACAATCTGGCTATGTTTTGTAAAGCCAGATCTCAAGAACATTTTGACTAAGCGTTTGGGACGCCTTACTGCTTTATCTGACATGTTCTCTATTTTTGCTTCTTGTTTGAATGATTGAGACAATAGATGTGGAGTGACCATAGTAAGACTTTCATGTAGTATGCACCCCCTCGTCTGGTAGACAGCATTGATCGTATTATACGGTATTCATCTACCCGTAATACGTAGCTGGCTGAGTCATTCCCCCGCTCTCCAGTATTCTGGTTCTGGGGCGTGACATGAACTTTGTATATGATTTGGCTTTCAGACCAAAGGAGATTCTCAAAGGGCAGAGGAATACTACTCTTGCGCCATACTTGCAGAACCTGGGGGTAAATCTTGTCACAATATGCTAAACTAGTGTGGGAATTGCACAGCGATCTCTTGTCACGATTTCTTTCAATCAGCCATGTTCTTGCAGCATACGCCAATTTTTTATGGAAAGCAGAGGATGATTACGAAGGAACTAGAGACAAGGGACAATTTCAAGACTACTTTGGTTCTCCAGTTCATCAAGGAATCTTGAGCAAACATTTAAGTTTTAAGCGATGATGGATCTTAGGTGTGAGCTTGGGTTAACACTTTCTTACGAAACTAACATGTTTCATATATTTTATGAATAGAAGAGAGTAGTGTAATGAGTTCTTTGGCCGATTTGCTTAGGTGATTGAAACAGACGAATTTAGTATGGAAGATCATGAAAAAGGGAGTCTAGTGTCAATGATGTATAAACTCCAGGTATTGTAGTCCGGTTAAAAAAATTGAAGCAGAACAAAATCAGGAGCAGATAGCAGCCTAGTAGTTCTTGTGTTTCATAGTCATGATTAATATGAATAAGCATTTGATTTCTTCAATCCTTGCTTCGTTCAGCGCTCTTGTTCTATCACCATAGCAACAGCAACTGAAGAATCAATATAGCCCTAGATACAAAAATGACTGCTCAACCAGTCGCCCAAGGGGATACCCAAAAGCATCAAGGTGACAAACTCTCTCCATCAACTCTAGTTTTTTTTGCTCCATGGATTTTCCTTTCGGCATTAGTTTTTTTGCTCCTACACTGTGCCATATTTCTTTGAAAAGACGAACAAGAAGCTCCCACCAATCGTAGGCACCATTTCCACCAGTTGCTCAATTTTTGGAGGCTCCATGATTATCATCCCGAACTTTCTCGCAAGTAAAAGACTTTCAGGCTGCTTTCCCTATCAATAACCAGATATGTGTTATGGATCCTGCAAGTGTCGAACACATACTTAAAACAAACTTCAAAAGATATGGCAAGGTACCTATTTTCCTTTCATTACCTATTTCCCTTTGCTGACATGCTTGATGCTTCCATATTTGATACTCAGGTGAAAATTGATGTTTCGAGCCCAGAAGCAGGGAAAATAGAAAAGGTTAGCATCTTAAGCTTCTAATCCTCTTTGAGATATTCCCTTTGATTAATTGGACAGTTGAAAGGTTCATGGCTATTGTTATGCTCCTATCTTATGTTTTTTAACATTATTGCCTGAACATAATTTTTAGTAAGTTGCCAGCGAAGGCAATACTGTAATGCCAGGAACTAAGGTCGCAATAATCTCAAAGTCTGCTCCCATTGATACCCATGTTGTTCCTTCAGAGAAGTCAGGTAAAGATGCTCCTCATCCACCTCCATCTGCTAAAAAAAAAAGATAACCAAAGGCTAAAGTCGAAGTAGATGTCATGGAGTCGCCTAAAACGACTTTTGCCACTTCTAGGGTTTCTGCTTCTGAACCTCAGCTTCCTCCCAAGGAGAGGGAAAGACGTGTAAGTCTTCTAATATGTATCATTTACATCTAACTGTATATTCTTATTGTCATTTTTTTCCTCTCGTCTGTGGCTACTCTTTGCTCCTTGTTTGCATGGATCTTAAAGTGCATGATCAAAAAGTTATTCAATGCTTATGTATATGTAGGCAACTAAACATGCCCAACAGGTGTATGTTGGAGGCTTTACTCCTTTAATGAGCAGGTACTTCCTCAATGCTCTTGATTCGGTTAGCATTCAACTTTTTGTTTAACAAAAATATGCAACGCCTCGCAATTCTATCAGATAGAAATTTACACAAATTGACACAGATTTCCAAGTTTTTTATGGACATTTCAACCTTGTTATCTTTTGCATCGAAATTGAATGAAAACTTAAATTTTTTGTCTTGTTTCAGAACTTGGCTCTCTTTGGTTCACTTCTCTTCTATCTTGGAATGAAGCAGACAACTCACCCAACTGGAGAAGTGCTCTGTACTGCATATTGGAGGAGTCTACATGATCTCTATTTGCTCTCATCATATGTATCGGATTCATTTTGTAGAAGTCACACTATGATTTAATATAGGACGTCATTTGTGTGATTAATACTTCACTTGTCAGAGATTTGTTACAAACTACATAATTGTTTTCTTTCTTCGTGCTTGCAATTATTTTGGGAGCATAATTATCTTGTTATTACGAGATTGTGTAGACTTGTTTTATGTGTGACTATTGAATTGTCTTTGAGATCTGAAAGCATTAATTGTGTTGTGGATCTGTGGCTTAGTTGGTTTTCTAGAGCTGAAAGCTCAGCCTCAAGCCATCACATTTTAAAAATATTTTTTGTCCATTTGTATTGGTAAAAAATAGTTGGGAGTAAGAAATTTATAACAATAAAAAATGTTACAAATGAGAACTTGTAATCGATAAAAAAAAACCTATTTTCCAACGGTTTTTTTACTTCTAGAAAATTTTATTTTCCAACGTTTTTTACAGTTAGGAAATACTATTTTTCAACGGTTCTTTACTGTTAGGAAATTCTATTTTCCAACACCTTTTTACTGTTAGGAAATTTTATTTTCCAACATTTTTTTACCGTTCGGAAATTCTATTTCCTAACGGTATTTTACCGTTAGAAAAATTCCCCACACTATACTACCAACGGTAAAAAAGCGTTAGCAAAATTTTTCCTGACGCTTATTGTCGTTAGGAAACGACAGTTTTGGTGTAGTGAGACAAACCACACTTTTGAGACATCTTAGAACTATAGACATGTTTTCCTTTACCTTAGTGAATTATTTTAATTTTGAGTACGAAATTCTTTTAAGAGGGTAGAATGTAACACCCCTGAATTTATGGAATTATTTTATTATTATTTATTTGATTTAAATAGGATTTTATGGAATTTATGAATATTTTTGATTAAATAGTTATTGTTATAGATGACCTTAGCTATGGTTAAGAGTTGGAGTACAAGACGACTAAGAATTGTGACACGGATAGTGTACACGTGTGCTTTGACTAGTGTTTTAGCCACGGTAGGGAAGGTCGAGCCATAGATGTGTTCTAACTAGGAAAACCAGGCCAAGTTGCGACTTAACCCCCACCGATGATTTATTTATTTAATTATTAGATTATTGATTTTCTAGGAGACCCGGTTGTACCAATTTAGCCCCGACTTGACCCGAACCAAATTCAAATCTAAATAGACATGTAGTACTCTCAAATACCTTCATATTGATATATATTTTGTATATATATTTTATTAATATTAATATGTTTCAATTTTGGAAAGTTTTTATTTATAGAAAGTGTCTACGTGTAATCCTAGTTGGCATTAGTTTATATTTGACCCAAAGTCCAACCCAAACCTATGTAGACATGTTGGGCATTAATATATATTAATAAATATACATTTAAATTTAATTCAGATTTGGATTGTATTTATATAAGATAGATTTAATTAGTCTATATTAGGAAAAATATTTTTAATCCTCAATCCAATTAATTAACCAACTCACCAAACAACCAAACCATACCAAGTGGACCCCCACCATGGAGTGTTTTCCCAAGACCGAACATCTCATTAGGAATAGGATTCCTACTCCTTTTCATGCATGCAACCCAAAAAGTCCATATATATACCTACTTTTAGCCAAACCCAAAATCTAACTTAATTCTCCCTTCCTCTTCCTCTCCATAGCCAACCAACCCCCACTCCCTCTCCAAATTTTGGCAGCACCTCCTCCATACAAATCCATCATCTTCATCCCCTCCATTATACAACTCTTTCTCCTCCATAAAAACTCATTCTTTCATCCTTCTTCCATCCAAACTCCACCAAACAAACCCTAAAAATTTCATCTTCTCCATCCAACCATCTAGAGCCATTGCCAACCCCTCTAAACTCATCAAGAGAGGATTAGAAATCAAGGATAGCAATAAAGGTGGGAGCTTTGGCAAGGAGAAGCCTCCATAATCCAACTAGCAAGGACTTTTGGTAAGAAATTCTAATTTTTCCATCTCAAACCTATGCTATAATTCTGTCGAAATTCTATGATTAAATTTGTAAAAATAGTATTTTGGTACCTTTTTTTTATTTATTTTTATCCATAAAAGTTTCATGATTTATAGTCGTAATATTCATGTTTCGGTAGGATCAAATTTAACCCCGTTGTGAAGGAACTATAAGTTATTGGTGGTTATTTTTGAAACTAAATTTTATTTGTGTTCATATATAGAAATTAGGATTTTAAAGTATTTTTCCACAAATTTAGCAACTCAAATCTGCTCGAGAAAATTATAGGTCAAAACTAGCTATTTTCGGATAACCTGCTGACCTAGAATGTCCCAAACTTGTAGCATAACTTAACCCTTGTACCCATGATGGTATTCTGTGAAATAAGGTATTCTAATTCCGTATAAAATATATTTTTGGGTATTTTAGCTATTTTGAGTAATTGGCTATGTTCATGACGAGTTTCGGGTAGACTAGCTGACGTAGTAGTCAACTAGTCACATAATTCTTTATAAATCATAATTCTGGAATTTCAGAGATAAATCTGTAGAAAATTAGTTTAAATATTACTTTATGGATTTTCGATGATTTTTAAGTGTATTATTGACGTGGGGTCATAACCGATTAATTGGAAGGTCGAAAACCCTAAAACTGTGTTTCGAGGTATTGTTGGACACGTATATATGTTATACAATTTAAGTAGTCCTATGAGATATTTGAATATAGTTAAAGTAGTTTAAAACACTAATTTAGTTAATTAAGTTCTGTTATAAGTTTCATAAGTAGTTAAATAAATTATTTAGGAGCATTGGATTTCGGAGGCGTGGACCTGGGAGAGAGACTTCATCTTCGCATCACGGAACCAGGCAAGTACACCTTGCCAAACTTTACAATACTTACATGCTTTTTCCATATCGCTATTTTTCATATCTTACTTAGTTCCATATTTCTCCTGTTCGATGTCTTGGTTATTCTAGTTTTACGTGCACGTAGTTTTTACTCATTTTTCATATTACTTTTCTATCTTTATTATCTTGTTTATGTCTAGTGATAGTACTGTTATGCCCGTGCCATGTTTTTCTGACCTGTTTACCTGTACTTGACTTGGACATGACTAGATAGACTTGACTTCCTAGTACCTTAGGAGAGAACATTTTATTAGCCATGGCTATACCTCTATTGTTAGTGACTCCCTGGGCTACGATAGAGAACCTATTATAGTACTGTTAGTGCCTCCCCTGGCTATGGTTTTTAGCCATGATTAAAATTATATTCTCATGACATGTCACCATCCATTGAGTTTTTTTGCGTGTTATTCTTTCCTCGATTAGTTATTCATATATTTCTTTCATGAAGTTTACTGTATAGTAGGCATGTATATTATGTGTCGTGCTAGTTCTCTGAGGACCTGGTAATCTCTCCACGCTTAGTTAGAGACGAGGACTACCCGGAGGTATACAGTTCTGGAGTCGAGACTGGTGACGTACCTTCGTAGGAGGACGAGATAGCGGCCGAAGACTTCTCTTAGGACCTGTCTCTTTATTTATAGACTTGCTATTTCATTTTCTTTATTTTTAGTGGACATGTAGTGGATTATTTATTTCTTTATACTGTGGTTTTAGGATGTCTTACCCGCACGGTTATTACTTCTAATTCATATTGGACAGATCTTTCTCATTAGTATCATTTTATTGGACTTGATATCTCGTGTCTTATTTTCTGTGTGGATGAGATTAGCTGTGCACCTGTGACTTGTATTGTATTGCTAGATTGTTATCATGATTTACAGCTTAAGCATTTCGCTAATGGGCTTACTTTAAGATTTGGCCTACTGGTGAAGTGTTGCTGGCATGTACCGTATCCTGGTCCTATACTTATTTTGGGACTGGGGCATTACAATCCTAGACTCAACTAAACCCATAACCCATATCTATATATATATAAGCCTATGCATATATACTATCATATATATATATAACAAAGTATATATGTAGTTAATTTATATATAGAGATACACACAAGGAAACTATATATAACTTGTATTTTAAAATACGAACGAATGTAAACCTTAGGTCTAAGTACAAAATTGAACTCATAAACTAAACTAAATCCAACTCCAAACTCCGATATCTGAGTTTTATCTCAGAAATCCAATCTCAAACCAAAAATCAACTCAAAAAAACAACCCAACCGAAATACCAAACCCAACTCGAAACCCTAATCCTAGAATACACAACTAGAACTCGTCAAACTTGGCAAACACGAAGGTATACATGTGTGTGACGTGCTCGGATGCTAAAAGGGTCGAACCCGTGTTCGTATCGTGTCCTGTCAGTGCGTATCGTACGGGTACGTGCACGCGTGAATAGAAACGTAATCGTGGGCACGTGCCGCGCTCAATAGAACGCCACACGCAACACGAGGAGACTCGTGCTTGTGCACGTAGCTAGGCGGGGTCTAGGTCTAGGTGTACACCATACTGACACATCACCACGCCGTGTCCACGTGTCGCAGGACACACGTATCCGTGCGGCTGTGCGCACGTGCGGCCTCGTGGGCGTGTATCGACCCTCGTAGGTCGTGATACGGGCCACGTCGTGCCACGTGGTCAAGTTTAGGGGTAGCCTAGGTCTAGAGCTTCGTGTCCGTGTCCCTGAATCGAGTTTTCGACGCGTCGTGTTCATGCACGACGGCCGTGTCAGCGGCAAAATTCTGCCCGCGCGTGCACAATGGCTGAACAGTACGGCCTCGATTTCTCCGCGCACGTACTACGAAACATCGTAAAATTTTATGTGCACATGGGCAGAGGTTGCCACCACGCGTCCACAAAATTTTACGACCAACCGTGTCATTTTTATCGAGTTATGGCACTCGAACAGCAGGGCATGTACGAAGCTGTGCACAATTTGGATATCGAAAACATGTCAAATCAAGATCCGTCTTCACGAAAGTTGTTTCAAATATTAACAACAACTTCGTTAGAACATAACTCAAAAATAAGAACTTTCGATTCTAAGAGGCATTTCGTCGAACACGTGTTCCAATACAACGATACGTATCCGATACACCTATCAAACGAATATGAAATCCTACCAAACTATATGTACACGTCCGGGGTACCTATATGGATGCATCTAGGAAGAAAAATTAGAATTTATAGGTGTTTAGAGGGGTTTACCTATCGAGAGTCAATATCTCAATGAAACGAGCCTGCAAACGCGTCAACGCCGATTTCCTCCGGTCCAACGCCTCCGATTCCTTGCTAGCAAGTCTCCATCAAGTTCCTCTCGCACTTTGTTTGGATGGATTTGGATAAGAATTGAGAAAATTGGACTTTTAGAAGATGAGGCCATTTCTAGGGTTTTGAAACTTGGCTACAAAACTATACACCTAAAGAGGGGGGATGCTGTTTGGGCGGCCAAGGGGGCTTGCTAGGATTAGTTAGGGTTTAGGATGGGCCACAACTCATCTAGAGTTTAACAAAAGCACATTAGCAAAAAGGCCAATATGCTACATGCTAAAATAGCCTAAAAATACATAAAATGGTTTCCTAATTAGGACTAAAGCTCCAAATTGAATTCTAATTAGCAAAATAAGTCTCTAATCACATGGTTAGTCTTCTAATCAAGGTTAACTAAGGTTAAGCCATCTGCTAATACCAAAAGCACTAATCAAAACTAAAACACCAATCTATTTAATAATAAAATAATCAAAAATATCAAAAATCACACAATTACTAAAATACCCTTATTTTAAGAAGTGGTGGTTACAAAGATCGCCTACCCACAAGTCCAATTTTGGGTCAAAAGGATATCCGCCGTTGGACACGCTCTGCACCAAAAAGCGTACCAAATTCTATTGTCTCTAAAGTCAACAAGTTATATGTCTACCGGTTCGGTTTGATGATACGAACTCAACCATATGTCCATATTTGGATTTTGGTGAGCCATGCACAATTATTGGCGATGATGTCCCAGCAGAACCTCTGCACGGGTCACGTCGTCCTCCATCTTTACTTGATATAAGAAAGCAAAGCTAGCGACTCCAAAGATGGTTTTACTTGATATAAGAAGCCTCACCTACACTAAGAGGCGAAGACTGGTATCCAAAACTTAGATCCACATTTGTTAGTCTTTGGTATCCAAATATATACATTCATGTCTACAAGTATTTTAACTCTGTAATAATATGAGATGTGTCCGTGTTTACCACAATAATTGCATATAGCAGAGTTGTTGGTGCTAGGTATCTTTGTGTAGATATGTGACTTTTGTGTTTTCTGTAGATATTTGTATAAGAAAGCCTAATGATGTGTAGCATTTGGCTTGCGTGCTTTCTTTGATTGTGTCCTATTATGTGTGTGATGTGTCATAGGAAAGATCATTGATTGGGTAGTAGGTAATACCTGTTTTCTCAACCTAATCTCTAACTTTTTAGGGATTGCACATACATCATCATATTTGGCAGATATAACATCTACCATCTGTGCAGCTATACAATACTTCTTCTTTTCTAATTCATATAAAGCATTGAGCTCTGCATAATCCTGATATCTCTTTTTAATATTTTGAAGAGCATCATGTAGACTGAGCTTAAGAGTCGACATTTCTTCCATGTTGATAGTGGAAGGTGACTCCCTTATATCATTTACTAAGGTAGACAACCTTTCAATCTCAGTCGTATATGCTTTGATCTCTTTTTGAGACTGTTTGTACTTGTCAAGTAATTTCTTGTGTTCATCAAGTAAGTCAATAAAAGCATCATAAAATTCATTGAAAGTAAAATCATCATATCGAGGATTAGTAGTTACTTGATCAGATGCCATTAAGAAGACACTTGCAGTACTGCTTGATCTATCTTCTTCCTCTAAATGACTTCACTCTGGTGACATATGTTTGTATTTGTGTAGTTTTGGGATGACGACTTCCTGTTTGAACGATCGTAGCAAATTTCCATCATAACAATTGGACAGTCTTTCTTTATATGTCATGTCCTTTTGCAGTTGTAACATAAAAGCTCTTCTTCAAATAAGGGGTTGTGTTGTACCTTAAACCCTAATGCTATCATGCACACATTTGCATCATTATGAGGACTATCCTCATCTTTGGAGTCGCTAGCTTTGCTTTCGTACCTGCACTCATAAGTAGCTTCAAAAAGTTTCTAAATTTTATGAGATGTGTGCAAGTAGTAATAAGATTGAATACATTTATGTATACAACACAATAAAAAGCATGCATTGCTTTTGTACCAAGGCTTGCTAACTTATTCTCTTCCTCTGTGTACCTATAATAAGGCTTACTAATAATAGAGGAAGGGAGAATAAAGGTGATTGTATGCTTTTTGTAGCAACTGATAATAATTAACCAGAGGTCAAAATCTAGAGACTTCAGGTAGAAGCTCATTTGTGTCTTCCAATAAGTATAGTTCATTCCATCAAATAGTGGAGGTCTATTTGTGGATTACCTTTCACCTGTGAATATATATTTCACGGCTGTTATATATACTCTCTGGGGTGTTATATATGAATATAACCTACTCTGGTACCAATTATAGGAGCACTTTGTATGAGAAAAAATTCTTACATAAAGAGCACCTGCTCTGATACCAATTATAGGAAATTTGAATCAGGGGTAACAATTGATAATAAGGATCTACTCTAAGGATGTTAAGCCAAATAATATAGTCCTTGCCCTAATGCCAATTATAGAAACGTTGAGCACCTCTAGAGAGCGGTGAATAGAATACGTGTGTGTAGTGGAACAAAAATCATCAATTAAAAAAATTTATGGCAGTAATCAAACTGATGTGAAGTAGACGATAAAAATAAATACGTAATATAAATAAGTTCAGAGAAGCAAATGCAAATACCAAGGTTTATACTAGTTTCTCTCTTAGAGGACTAGTCCAGTTTCGAGTACTCTAGCTTGATGTTGGATCCACTATCTCATGAAATACAAGCTTTGAATTCGAAGTGCTTGCAGCTCCTTACAATATGTGCTTTTTATCTGAAGAGCACTACTTCAACTTGTAAGACTTTAATCCGAAGAACTTGTCGACTTCAATAACAGGATAAAAACTAAGATATTTTCAAGCATTCTTTACAACTCGATCCAACTTCTAGATCAAACTGAACTAGCACTTTCTTGGCTAGGAGTCATAAAGGCTTAGATAGGAAGGTTAAGTAGTTCTGAGAACTCTTAAGGAATAGAAGAGAAGAGAATGGAATGAAATAAAATGAATGGGGAAATCTCTTCTATTTATAAGGTTCTGGGGGACCAAACTAGGGTAGAGTTCGGTTCCCTAACCTTGATAAATTTGAGCGTTGGAGTCGATTCAACTGGGTGATCTGATCCAATGGGATACTGGATCAGGGAGGACCGAGTTCGGTCCGTGTTCGGGCAAAACTCGGTCCAAGTTCGGTTGCCCTGTATTCAGGTTGGTAGGCTTGTTTTTAGTAGTTTTGGGCTCCTTTTTGGGTGGGCTTTTTCTGTGGACTTTTTATGGACTGAATGAACATGATTGATATAGACTTTTTGTAGGCTTTTTAGTGGAGTTTATAAAAAACTAAGCCAAGTGCCAAATCAGCCCGATGTACAAATTGCCTAGACTCAAATAAAGATCAAATACAGAAATAAATATAAAAACTAAAAGCACTTTTATGATGCCTTTTTTGACATTTGAGCAAACTTGAAGGCACCTTTTTCCCCCCGAGTGCGAGGTCCCGGATACGTCGTTGGGCGGTTCAGAGAGATCTTCTTGTATAATGCCACATTTGGCCAATCATTAATTCTTTATTGCATATGTGCTGGTTTGATCATGCTTGTCGCTTGTTTGCAAATACATGTTAGATGAACAAAACGATATAAAATTATGACAAATTTAATGAACAGTTGGACAATGCTAAGTTTTTGTAGCAACATGATAGTGATTACATTAATATTAGTGACATCATTATGTTAAACTTAATTGATTAGTCATATTCAAAAATATGATATAATCATTGGGCCTACAATTGAGCACATGACAACTATCCATCACGTATCTTCTTAGTTAAGATGTATGATATATATCATGCACCCCCTCTAGTGACGGTGGTAATGCCAATCTGTAGGCAACTTCTCCAATTCGCTCCAAGACATCAGATGGGCCAGTGTATCTTGGGCTCAGCTTGCCCCAACTCTGAATCGAATCGTACCCCTAGTAGGTGATATCTTCAAGAAAATATGGTCTCCTTTCTTAAACTCCGAAGGACGGCGATGAAGGTCTGTCCTCTGCTTCTGTCTGTCCTGTACTGCTTGTAGGTGGCCTTGAAACTTCTTTACCTTTTCTACTGTGCTTAGGACCAATCTGGGCCTAAAATCCATCGCTCTCCTGTATCACTCCAACGAATAGGAGACCGTCACTTCTTACCATACAAAGCTTCAAACGGATCCAACTAAATGCTCGCTTGGTATCTATTGTTGTAAGAAAATACCACAAGATGAAGGTGGTCTTCCTATGACCCACCAAATTATAGCATACATGCTCTCAACATATCTTCCAACGTCTGAATAATATGCTCTGACTGCCTGTCTATCTGGGGTTAATAAGACGTGCTGAACTTCAGACGGGTACCAAAGCTTTCTTGCATTCTCCTCCAGAAATGAGATGTAAATATCGGATCCCGGTCTGACACGATGCTACCTGGAACACGATGCAGCTTTTACTATTTATTTTAGGTACATGTCAGCTAAGACTTCCCTGGACTGGCCTACTCGAAAGGGCAAGAAGTGGGTTGACTTAGAAAGCCTATCCACGATCACCTACTACGTCTCATCCACTTGGACTCTGAGAAAACTTCGTGACAAAATCCATGGTGATGTGCTCCCACTTTCACTCAAGAATGGAAAACGGCTGCAACAATCCAACTGATCTCTAGTGCTCTGTCTTTACTTGTTGACACACCAAACACTTGGCCACAAAATGAGCTTTTATCGAGTCATCCCATGCCACCAATAGTATTATCTCAAATACTGGTACATCTTGGTTCCTCCGGGGTGTATAGCGTAGATTGAGCTATGTGCTTCAGCCATCAATTCTTGATAAAGCTCTCCGTTTGGAATATATAGACGATATCCACATCTTAGTATCCCATCCGGATGAATCCTCAATCCAGTCTGCTATTCTGCTCTTGTCGTCTTTCTAAGCCTTCAGAATCTGGCTTCTGTGGGTAATGATACCTTGATTCTCTCTACTAGTAGTGATTGCACTTGAAGATTGGCTAGTGTCATGACCCGTACCCGCTTTTCGGACGCGAGCTCGTGAGCAAGCCAGCTACGCATCAAACGGACTCCAGCCCGACTCGAGTACGTAAACGCTGTCACGACTAAGGTAAGCTGCCAAATCATGACAAACAAATCTATATCTCAATCCACAATAAGATAATAAACATGAATGAACACTATGGGTCGTGGTCTACAGCCACTAGCATAAATGTCCTATAAGACTCTAAAGGAAATAACAAGAGTCTACAACTGAAACAAGAAGCAGGATATCTCATGATAAGGAATGAAAAGCACGAGCGGATAATAAACACAATAGCGATACCTGAATCCCGCAAGCAATATCATCATATCCGGACACCACAAGTGTCATAATCATCCGCCATCCCGAGCTGCTAACTAACTCCACGCAATAACTAACCTGAAGAGATCATCAGGTCCTCAGGAGACATAGCAAGATACATAAAAGCATGCCTATCTAGCAGTTTATCATGCAATAAAGGAAATACAGAAAATAAACGGGGAAAGACCAGTCAGCACAAAAACACGACTATACACGGCTGGAAGAACCACTACGCCTAAACGAACTGCTGGAGAAGAACAAGAGAACACGATATCACGATGTCAATGGATAACAAATCGAATACTCAAACCCTCGTCCCTAGTGTGGACTCGCAGGTTTAAACAACTACTAGCCCTCACCCCTAGTGTGGACTCGCAGGCTAGCATCACCCTCGTCCCTAGTGTGGACTTGCAGGTGTGAACCATATACTACTAACCCTCGTCCCTAGTGTGGACTCGCAGGCTAGTATCACCCTCGTCCCTAGTGTGGACTCATAGGTGTGGACAGATAACTACTAACCCTCACCCCTAATATGGACTCGCAGGTTAGCTTAACTACTAACCCTCGCCCCTAGTGTGGGCTCGCAGGTTAGCTTCAAGAATTTCAAGGCAAGGAGGTAAAGCAGTTCCATTATGACTTATTCATCCTATGACACGATGCGACTCAGTCTAAGTACAAGTGATGAAATGATACAAATCAATTACGATACACGAGAAAACCAATCCAATATGAACTACAAAGGTAACTATGAACAAGAACTATATATACGTATATCCAACATGAACTTCAAAGCTAATTATAAACAAGGCTATATATACACTAGCAGGCATGATATACCAATCATATATCAATGATCAACTAGAAAAACTGTATAATAATATATATATGCATGTAAATAAACTGTAGAGGGAGACAAGGTATCTTGCCTGGAGGTTGCACGCAGATCCCACAAAATATAGTCAATTGGTAAGCCACGAAGTCCAAGTCATAACAACTGTCTCCGAAAGCTGAAACAAACATTGCCAACATTCTCAGAATAGTCAAATTAGCTAGGATTGCCTATCCTTAAGTCCGATTCTGGACACAGGAGCAAAACAGTAATTTCGGGCAAAAACGATGTCCGCCGTTGGACCCACTTTGCACCGAAAAACGTGCCAGAGTCAATGGTCTCTAAAGTCATCAAACTATATGTCTACGGATTCATTTTGATGATACGAACCCAATCGTATGTCCAGTTTTGGATTTCGGCAGGCCGTGCACAAAATCGCCCGTTGAATCGGATCGTGGGGCCCGCGAAATGGCGATGCAATCAACTGTCTCAGAATATGACCAAACTTGACATGCAGGACCAGAAAAATGATACGGTCTTGATGGCGCAAGTTTTGTCTCGATCTGACGAGCGTGCACAAAGTAATTGGAAAATTTGCACAGAGGCCGATACGGTGAATTTCGACGGATACGCATCAAATTCGTCGCGCACACGTGACCAATTTGAATTCCGTCAAAGCCCACATGACTACGAAGCCGTTACGCACCTTTTGGTGCTTTCGGTTCGCGACCACGTCGTCCGGTTTGGCGGGACGCACGTCGTATCGGATGGTTTTTTAAGTTTTTCAAAACTGTTTTCCTAGGTTTTTTTGATTTTTGGATTCGAATAACTCTGCAAATACTTGACGAAGTCAGGAACTACAAAAAGGGGTTTAATCTCGTATAGGTTGTCTATGACTCTATTCAAGTAGATTTCTAAAATAGCTTTTATTCTGTTCCAAATCTATCGTCCAACATGGGGTTTGGGACTGGGTTCTCTATCCTGCTTCAGACTGTTTTTCGACAACTTCGTGTCGATTTACCGGACAACCTAGGTCTTCCAAATAAAAACAAATTGAAGGGATATTCAGTCCTATAGGTTGTCTTTCTAATGAATGAATCGGTTCTCAAATTGGTAGTTGGATGGGCGAGAAAAGTTACATAAAAGGAGGCCCGTCGGGCAATGCTACTGCTGTGCTACTACTGTTGCGCGATGCTATCGCCGTCAGCCCGGCGACGCACGGCGGTTGCCATGGCGACGGGTCGCCGCGCAGGCATTCCTGTGCGAGCGTGTAAGGTGGCGATGTGATTAGGTTAGGGTTTTGATGTGATTTCTTCTCCTCTCTTCCGTTCTTTCTCTATACCATATATACGCTGGTTTCCGTTTGTTTAATAGGGTCGGGGCTGATTCCTTCCTGGGCTCAGCTGGCTTGTGGGCTCGTGGGGCTCTTCGGACTAGCAACTGACTATAATGGAGTGGGATGGAGATCGTCCAATGGTGAATCGGGAACTGATGAATCAGATGTAAAAGAATAATCAAGGATCACATACATAGTACCAGACCCGAACTTGAGTGTAGGTAGGGGGAGAAGCAATAACAAGCCATGGGTTTAGCCCGAAGCATCGAGCGTAATCTATTACCTTGCTATATGACTCTCACCCATGATATAATATTGTATCTGATGTGAGATGTGAGCAAGATTAAACAAAACCAGACCACTTTCCTGCCACAATTGTGGGCTATAAATATGCCTCGAGATCCGGCACTCATGATACTCTTGATCTCTAATCTGGGTCAGTTGGTTAGATGCTTAAAGTCGGACCTAAAAGTGCTCAATAAAGGAGATAAACCAGAATATACAGGTAGCAACTGATTCAGAGTCAGTCTCGGAGGAGCGTTCTATAAGGGTGGGGGTATATTTATATAACCAGTTTAGTTATAAGGCCTATTATATATATATATATATATATATATATATATATATATATATATATATATATATATATATATATTTGTACAAACATATATGTGTATAAGTAGATATATATACTATATACACAATTAATATATATCTATATTTATTTACACATATATATATATATATATCTATATTTACACATATCCATATACATATATACCTCATATATTTATATATCAATAAATACTCAATTAACAAATAATAATATCTAATAGCAATAATACATTTATTTAATCACCACAGAATAATAAAATAATACTAAAATAATTAAATGGTGGTTTGGTGAATCTATACTATTCACTTTTGTCTGGGTCCAGAAAATTGTACAAACATTGTAAAACAATATTTAGTAATAAAATACCAGTTTTGTACAAATATTCAAATAGTTAAAAATGTACCTCAATACCTAAAATAATTTAGGGAATATTCGTACACACATAAAATGTGACTACATGGCCGTCCCTGGTCTCACTGCATGCCCACATAGGCTTGGATTCGGTTCGGCCTCAGCTCGGACTAAATCGACACAAACGGATCCCCTACAAGTCAATAAATATAATAATAATTAATTAAACTTATTTATAAAGGTCATGCTATAACTTGGCCTGGTTTTCCTAGTTAGGACACTCCTATGGCTCGACATTCCCCTACCATGGCTAAACACTAGTCAAAGCATGCCACTGCACTATCCGTACCTTGATTCCTAGTCGTCTGGTACTTCAAAACTAAACCATGGCTAAAATCGTCTACCGTAAAAACTAACTAAATAATTATTTATAAAAATCACTATTTAAATCGAATAATTATAAAAAAAATATTTCAAAAATTCTGGGAAGGGAGGCTACAAATCTACCCACCTTAAAATAATTTCGTCCTCGAAATTTTTATTCATAACTATTTCTTAAAATTTTAAAGTCCACTATTACCTTAATCTCCTCAATTTAATTCCTCAAAAATATTTTATAACCTTCTCTAGTCATTTCGTAACTACGAAACATCGAGGACTTCTACCTACCTTTGGTTACACTACTCCTCAAAATACGGTCACTAAAGTCTTATGGTCTTCTAACTAGTTGCTAACAATTCTACCGGCAGATATTTAAGCATATGGTATCTATACTCCCTCATATCTATAAACAACCAAACATTCAATAGTCAAGCAAATTATGCTATAATTTAAGAATTTCTAATAAATCCTAGACAGCACGATCATTCGTCACTTCGGAATAGGAAGGGACGAGAATCAATAGTACAAGAAGGCAAGGGAGAATAATCGAGAACGAATACGAAGTTTCAAAGACGGTAGAGAAATTTTTGGAAGAATTTTCAAGGCAGAGTGGATTGAGATTTCTAAGGTTTAGTCTTTGTCGCAGGCTCGTACCAGTACAGTTAAGTAACCGGTACGATATGCTCTGACCTGCATGGGCCACCAAAAAAACTTATCACGACCCGCACCCGCTTTTCGGACGCGAGCTCGTGAGCAAGCCAGCTACGCATCAAGCGGACTCCAGCCCGACTCGAGTACGTAAACGCTGTTACGGCTAGGGTAAGCTGCCAAATTATAACAAACAAATCTATATCTCAATCCACAATAAGATAATAAACATGAATGAACACTATGGGTCGTGGTCTGCAGCCCACTAGCAAATGTCCGATAAGACTCTAAAGAAAATAACAAGAGTCTACAACTGAAACAAGAAGCAGGATATCTCTTGATAAGGAATGAAAAGCACGAGCGGATAATAAACACAATAGCGATACCTGAATCCCGCAAGCAATATCATCATATCCGGACCCTACAAGTGTCATAATCATCCGCCATCCCGAGCTGCTAACTAATTCCACGCAATAACTAACCTGAAGAGATCATCAGGTCCTCAGGGGACATAGCAAGATACATAAAAGCATGCCTATCTAGCAGTTTATCATGCAATAAAGAAAATACAGAAAATAAACGGGGAAAGACCAGTCAGCACGAAAATACGACTATACACGACTGGAAGAACCACTATGCCTAAACGAACTGCTGGAGAAGAACAAGAAAACAGGATATCACGATGTCAATGGATAACTAATCGAATACTCAAACCCTCATCCCTAGTGTGGACTCGCAGGTTTGAACAACTACTAGCCCTCGCCCCTAGTGTGGACTCGCAGGCTAGCATCACCCTCGTCCCTATTGTGGACTCGCAGGTGTGAACCATATACTACTAACCCTCGTCCCTGGTGTGGACTCGCAGGCTAGAATCACCCTCGTCCCTAGTGTGGACTCGCAGGTGTGGACAGATAACTACTATAACCCTCGCCCCTAATGTGGACTCGCAGGTTAGCTTAACTACTAACCCTCATCCCTAATGTGGGCTCGCAGGTTAGCTTAACTACTAACCCTCGCCCCTAGTGTGGGCTCGCAGGTTAGCTTCAAGAATTTCAAGGCAAGGAGGTAAAGCAGTTCCGTTATGACTTATTCATCCTATGACACGATGTGACTCAGTCTAAGTACAAGTGATGATACGACACGACTCAATCACGATACACGAGAAAACCAATCCAATATGAACTACAAAGGTAACTATGAACAAGAACTATATAGACGTATATCCAACATGAACTTCAAAGCTAATTATAAACAAGGCTATATATACACTAGCAGGCATGATATACCAATCACATATAAATGATCAACTAGAAAAATTGTATAATAATATAGATATGCATGTAAATAAACTGTAGAGGGAGGCAAGGTATCTTGCCTGGAGGTTGCACGCAAATCCCACAAAATATAGTCAATTGGTAAGCCACGAAGTCCAAGTCATCACAACTGTCTCCGAAAGCTGAAACAAACATTGCCAACATTCTCAGAATAGTCAAATTAGCTAGGATTGCCTGTTCTTAAGTCCGATTCTGGACACAGGGGTAAAACGGTAATTTTAGGCAAAAACGATGTCCGCCGTTGGACCCGCTTTGCACCGAAAAACGTGCCAGAGTCAATGGTCTCTAAAGTCATCAAACTACATGTCTACGAATTTGTTTTGATGATATGAATCCAACCGTATGTCCAGTTTTGGATTCCGGTAGGCCGTGCACAAAATTGCCCATTGAATCGGATCATGGGGCACGCGAAACGGCGATCCAATCAACTGTCTCAGAATCTGACCAAACTTGACATACAGGACCAGAAAAACGATACGGTCCTAATGGCATAAGTTTCGTCTCGATCTGACGAGCGTGCACAAAGTAATTAGAAAATTTGCACAGAGGCCGATTTGGTATATTTCGACGGATACGCATCAAATTCGTCGCACACACGCGACCAATTTGAATTCCGTCAAAGCCCACATGACCACGAAGCCGTTACGCACCTTCAATGCTTTCGGTTCGCAACCACGTCGCCCGGTTTGGCAGGACGCACGTCGTATCGGATGGTTTTTTAAGTTTTTCAAAACTGTTTTCCTAGGTATTTTCTGATTTTTGGATTCGAATAACTCTGCAAATACTTGACGAAGTCAGGAACTACAAAAAGGGGTTTAATCTCGTATAGGTTGTCTACGACTCTATTCATGTAGATTTCCAAAATAGCTTTTATTCTGTTCCAAATCTATCGTCCAACATAGGGTTTTGGACTGGGTTCTCTGTCCTGCTTCGGACTATTTTTCGACAACTTCGTGTCGATTTACCGGACAATCTAGGTCTTCCAACTAAAAACTAATTGAAGGGATATTCAGTCCTATAGGTTGTCTTTCTAAGGAATGAATCGGTTCTCGAATTGGTAGTTGGATGGGCGAGAAAAGTTACATGAAAGGAGGCCCGCCGGGCAATGCTAGTGCTGTGCTACTGCTGTTGCGCGATGCTGTCGCCGTCAGTCCGGCGACGCGCGGCGGTTGCCACGGCGGCGGGTGGCCGCACAGGCGTCCCTGGGCGAGCGTGTATGGTGGCGACGTGATTGGGTTAGGGTTTTGATGTGATTTCTTCTCCTCTCTTTCTTTCTTTCTCTATACCATATATATGCTGGTTTACGTTTGTTTAACAGGGTCGGGGCTGATTCCTTCCTGGGCTCAGCTGGCTTGTGGGCTCGTGGGGCTCTTCGGACTAGCGACTGACTACAATGGAGTGGGATGGAGATCGTCCAATGGTGAATCGGAAACTGATGAATCAGATGTAAAAGAATAATCAAGGATCACATACATAGTACCAGACCCGAACTTGAGTGTAGGCAGGGGGAGAAGCAATAACAAGCCATGGGTTTAGCCTGAAGCGTCGAACGTAATCTATTGCCTTGCTATATGACTCTCACCCATGATATAATATTGTATCTGATGTCGGATGCGAGCAAGATTAAACAAAACCAGACCATGACACTTCCCTGCCACAATTATGGACTATAAATATGCCTCAAGATCCGGCACTCATGATACTCTTGATCTTTAATCTAGGTCAGTTGGTTAGATGCTTAAAGCCGGACCTAAAAGTGCTCAATAAGGGAGATAAACCAGAATATACAGGTAGCAACTGATTCAGAGTCAGTCCCGGAGGAGCGTTCTATAAGGGTGGGGGTATATTTATATAACCAGTTTAGTTATAAGGCCTATACTATATATATATATATATATATATATATATATATATATATATATATATATATATATTTGTATATCCATATATGTGTATAAGTAGATATATATACTATATACACAATTAATATATATCTATATTTATATACATATATATATATATATGTGTATAAGTAGATATGAATATACATATATGTGTATAAGTAGATATATATACTATATACACAATTAATATATATCTATATTTATATACATATATATATATATATATATATATATATATATATATATATATATATATATATATATATATATATATATATATATATATATATATATATATATATTTACACACATCCATATACATATATACCTCATATATTTATATATCAATAAATACTCAATTAACAAATAATAGTATCTAATAGCAATAATATAATTATTTAATCACCATAGAATAATAAAATAATACTAAAATAATTAAATGGTGGTTTGGTGAATCTATACTATTCACCTTTGTCTAGGTCCAGAAAATTGTACAAACATTGTAAAACAATATTTAATAATAAAATACCAGTTTTGTACAAATAGTCAAATAGTTAAAAATGTACCTCAATACCTAAAATAATTTAGGGAATATTCGTACACACATAAAATGTGACTACATGGCCGTCCCTGGTCTCACTGGATGCCCACATAGGCTTGGATTCGGTTCGGGCTCAGCTCGGGCTAAATCGACACAAACGGGTCTCCTACAAGTCAATAAATATAATAATAATTAATTAAACTTATTTATAATGGTCATGCTATAACTTGGCCTGGTTTTCCTAGTTAGGACACTCCTATGGCTCGGCATTCCCCTACCATGGCTAAACACTAGTCAAAGCACGCCACTGCACTATCCGTACCATGATTCCTAGTCGTCTGGTACTTCAAAACTCAACCATGACTAAAATCGTCTACCGTAAAAACTAACTAAATAATTATTTATAAAAATTCTAAAATCACTATTTAAATCAAATAATTATAAAAAAAATATTTCAAAATTTTCGGGAAGGGAGGCTACAGCTAGTACGCCATCAGCTCTAGATAATACAACCTCTATCCAAACTTCTATAAATCTTCCAATATCTCCTTCTGGGTGCTCAAGGAATACGCCATTGGTTTACGGCTTAACGCATCTGCTACTACGTTAGCCTTGCCTGGATTGTAGTGCAACTCGATCTCATAGTCCTTCATTGGCTCCAACCATCGATGCTACCTCATCTTTAGCTCTTTTTTCGTGAGGACATACTCAAGACTTTTATGATCGATATAGATATCTACCTTCTTCCCATACAAGTAATGCCTCTAAAATTTAGAGCGAAGATGACATATGTGAGCTCCAGATAATAGATTGGATAATTCTTCTTATGCACTCTCAACTGCTTTGATGCATACGCTACTATTCGGCCATGCTGCATCAAAACACATCCAAATACCTTTCCGTACGTATCTCTATATATCACAAATCCTCCTGGCCTTGATAGAATGACCAAAATGGGTGTGGTGGTTAAGCACTTCTTCATCTCATCAAAAGCTGCTTGACACTCATTCGTCCATATGAACTCCTGGTCCTTGTAAGTCCGAGTCATAGGTCCAGCTATCCATGAGAATTCTTCCACAAACCTTCGATAATAACACGCAAGTCCAAGGAAACTTCTCACCTCGGAGGCTGAGGTGGGAACGGGCCATGCCTTAACTGCTGAGATTTTCTTTGGATCTACCGATATACCATCTCTTGTGATGACATGTCTAAGGAATGAAACCTTCTCAAGAAAGAAGTCACATTTGCTAAGCTTGGCAGAAAGCTTCTTCTTTCTTAAAGTTCCTAAGACTATCCGTAAATGCTGCTCGTGCTCTTCGTGGCTCTTCAAATATATCAATATATCATTTATAAAGTCAACTACGAATTGGTCCAAATACTGATGGAAAATTTTATTCGTGAGATTCATGAAGATAGCTGGAGCATTAGTCAAACCAAATAGAATGGCCAAAAACTCGTAGTGCCTATATCTCAATTTGAATGCAGTCTCCAGGATATCTTCCTTCCAACCTTCAACTGATGATAACCTGATTGCAAGTCAATTTTGGAAAACACTTTGTCTCTAGTCAATCGATCGAATAAATCATTGATGCATGGCAAAGGGTACCTATTCTTCACCGTCACCACGTTCAAAGCTTTGTAGTTGATGCACATGCGCAATGTCTCATCCTCCTTTGGCATGAACAAGATGGAAGCTCCCCATGGTGACACACTAGCATGGATAACCCTTTTCTAGCAACTCGTCTATCTGAGTCTTTATTTCCGCTAACTCCTTTGGTGCTAGCCGGAACACACAGGACGATATGGGTTCGGCTACTTGATGAGCTTTATAATGAACTCAACGTCTCTGTCGCGTGGCAATTTCGATAGCTTTTCTGGGAATACATCTTAGAACTTGGTGATGACAGAAGGATGAGAGATTTCTTCCATCTCCATATGAGTTCTTAGTATTGGTGGGTCACTTCTTTTTTCGATCCTGTAATAAACTCAAATTCTGGCTCATTTGGTGGTCTGACTACAATGTTGCCTTTGTGGTAGTCTAGGGATGTGTACTACTGGCTCAACCAGTCCAATCTAAGAACCACATCAAAGTTTGGCATGGAGAAAACCAAAAATCGTACCTTAATCTTCCTACCATAAATTACTACAGGACAAAGTCTATATGTACTGCTTACAGGCATTATTCCACTTTCAATGAGAATTCAAATATTTTTAGGCAGTGGTGTACATAACGCTCCAGTCCTAAAATACGTAGGACTAGGTATGTACACATGCCAGCCGCATAATAAATATACGTAAGCTGTAAAATACAGTAAAATCCAGACAACTAATCTCATCCACAAAATAAAAGAATAATGATATAATCAACTATAAATTATTATTTGGTATAAGTTGGACGGAGACAAATCCACTACCAACTATTTTAAATGAGAGAAAAATATACAAGGAATGGATTGGTAAAAATAGCAATGGACGATCCAAGAGCGATCCTCCTTGATAAAAAAGGGAAGACTACGAGTTCGGCTAGAGCACCAACAAAAAAGTCATGAAAGCACACACCTGAAGAATTCACCAGGTCCTCAGAGGGACATAACAAGATACAGGAAGAACATGCCATATAAACTGAATATAAAAATTATCGCAAGTCATAAGTAAAAGTAGATGGTCCAAACTATAACACGGCCCAATATCTCATCCTCGAAACAGTGGACTACCCCTACAACCAAACAAGGACAAGGAATAGCACACTATTCCGTGAGGCAAAATTGTCCCATGTCACTATTGGACCAAGGTTACCTAATCATTCTACCGTGTTCATGCAATTAAGAACAAACCTTCAACGCAAGGGCCCATTGGCTGTAATGGGATTGGTATGGCCCCATCTTTGGGCGCCAAGGACCTCAAAGAATGACATTCCCCAAAAATCAGAGGCCAACAGGATCAGGAATATGGGGGTATCAGCACCGTATCTCCAGTGGAGCTTCCAGTATTAAAGGAAAATGCATACTCGGCCCATATGCTAAGGAACTGTTCTTCCCACCCTATGCACCTATTAAGTCGTATCCACGACCATGTACCTCTACTAACTACTAAGTCTCCTAACATGCCTCTATTAGCAGTTTGACCTAAAGCATGTGCACGGGTGATCTACCAACACACAAGTACCTATATATGCTACTTATATCTCACACATATCTCGTGGTACAACTGTGTCAAAGTTTATGAAATACATACTAACAAGGTAGTCCCTTAACTCTAGGTCCATATGTAAAGTTTAAAGGAAATAATAAAAATACGACTAGCAGTTGCATCATATATAGCAGGAAGCATAGTAAAGTAAATTAAGAAGAATAAACATTGAAGTAACTAAAGATCTAAAAATAACCATGCAGCAACTAACAATAAGATGCAAATAATATAACCTGTAAATATGGCAAGGTACCTTGCCTGAGGTGGTGTGCAAAATGACTGTATCCAATAGCTCGAATCGGTAGATCAATGAAGCGATGAAAGCCAAATCCCGCAAACGACTCCGGATGCTAAAATAAATATCATGAACATTTTTAGTATAAAAGATATGTCTGAAAATACCTACCTAAAAGTCCAATTTTGGACACAAAAGCAAAATCAAAATTTTGGATCAAAAGATGTCCGTCGTTGGACCCATTTTGCACCGAAAAGCATGCTAGTGCCTACGATCTTTAAAGTCGTCAAAATATATGTCTATGGGTCCGGTTTGATGATACAAATCCAACCGTATGTCCAAAGTTGGATTCCGGTGGACCGTGCACAAATTTGTCCATCTCGGCGAATGTGCACAAAGTTATGACCTAATTTGCAAAGGGGTCGATACGGGGTATCTCGACCGATACGTCTTGATTTCGTCGTGCACACATACGAAATCGAGTTCCGTCGAATCCCACACGTCCACAAAGTCGATACTCACCTTTCAATAATTTTGGTTCGCGACCAGGTCCACCGGTTTGTCGGGGCGCACGCCGTATCGGTGAAAATTTCTATAATTTTAGATTTCGAAGAACAAATTTTTCTTGATTTTTATAATCAAATAACTTTGCACAGACTGAATGAAATCATGAGCTACAAGACGGGTTTTAATCTCGTATATGTTGTCTGAAAACTTGTTCAATTAGGTTTTCGATTCTGTTAATGGATTATCTAAGAATTGTCTTTCAGAACAGGAGATTAAACTATGAAACTGCTTCTATTTTCAGTCCATTTTTCGTGATCTTTACCAGGATTTTCTGGAATCTATACTCCAGTATATTTAAACCTACTTGAACATGGTTGAAGAGGGTCAACTATACTATCTGTAAAATTTTACAGATCGGGAAACGATCTAATGTATTGGAAGAAATCGTTTGGCGAATATGGGTACCTGAGTGTCTTCAAAAGAACAGGGTATGCTCTGTTCTTGGTCGAGTTGGGCGTCTTCCCGACGGTGTGGCAGCCAACAACGGCGTGTATTCGGCTCGTGGGGGCGCACAGGGTCCAGGGGTCGCGCAGCTAAGCCTTCGAAGAAAATATATTTTGGATTTCCTCAAAATCAAATCCGATGGTCATATAGCCTAAGTTTTGGATCTCCGTTTTTTTCGAGGGATTTAAATCTGGTTTAAATCCAGATTTGGATCTGTTTGCTATGGGATACTTCATATTGGATTTATAGGATTTGAATGAGATTTGAGAGATTTGCAGGATTTTGTTTTGGTTCAATCTTCTGGACGTCCTGCTCCCGGGCAGGAAAGAAAGAGGGGGAAAGGTCGGGTGCTATTGAGATTTACATCTCACGAGATTTCATTATCTCGTGAGAAGTGGGAGTATATACAAATCTGTTAATATCCATAACTATATATGTATACTATTATGTTTACCTATATACACCCATATATATAGGTATATTTAATAAAAAAAATATTTTTAAAAAAAATCTAGAACTCACATATATATTTATGTACCATTCAATAAAAATTCTCTATAATTCTCAAAATCAAATATCTTTTAGAAAATTAAATAAATTCCTTTTTACCTAATATTGCATTTACTTTCTATGTGCTAGTAGAAAAATTGTATAAGAGAAACACAAGCTATTAAATTCTTTCCAAGAATTATATCTACTATCAAATAGTAAATAAAAATATTCTAAAGGATTTGAATACATTTTATAAAATATATTAGTACAAAAGTTTGTGCCAATTTAATATAGTAATCCTTGCTACCTGTAATATAAACAAATTTTCTAATCAAATTAAAACTTTATTTAAAATAATTTAAAATATTGTAAAATTATATTAATTGAAAATAAAACAATTCCTCTATATTTTAGGGGGTTTACAAGTGGTGTAGTGGTATTACAGTGTCTAGTTGCAAAACTGGTTGCTATGAATGAATGTGTGGCTCCAGTGTCAAATAATGTAATAACATGAAATGTAGTAACTAAAACCATACCTGTTATAACTTTCCCTTATGGTTCTGCATCCTCTACTGCCAGTGAGAAACCCTGCCCGTACCTCTAGCTAGGGTCCTAAGCTCTGGCTCTGTCAAATTGCATTGACTGAGAAGGTAATGGTGGGTCGGACCTTTAGGAACAATAATGTATAAGAAATCTTTTTTTTCCTTTTTATAAAAACTATATACAATAATTTCTTAATAACCCAAAAATATTTATTTAAAAATGCTAAAAATTTCAAAGTAATTTGTATAATTTTTATATATATTAATTTGTACAAATACTTATGATTTATATATATAAAGAAACATTTGTTACCTAACATTTATTAAATACATAATATCTCTAAATATTTTAATATAAATTCATAAATTTTTAAAGGCTAAAATAAATACCAAATATAATAAAAATTATTATTTTTTGTACATATTTCTCTCATTTATATGACATGTATAAAATATTGCTATTCAATATTAATATTATAAAAATCACTATTAACCATATACCATAATCCTTCAAAATAATTTAAGAAAAATACCTAATAATATATAATACAAATAAGTAAAGTTTTTCGAATTCCAAGGGTTTACACCAATATTAGGATATCCTATAGAATACACACCATTGGACGATGTATATGTATTGGAATCTCGCTTGATATGTAGATGCCATTGGCGTGTGGCCTAATCCTCGATCTTTTTGGATAGGGACGTGACACAGATGCCCCTCCCCCTTTAGTTGTCCCCTCCCTCTCATGTCTCGCCTTTAATAGAGATCAATCTGGAGAACTTCTGTAGGCAAGCCCCCTAGCTCCGACGATTTTGTAGAGAATTCCCTCTCATCAATTTACTTTGGGGAGCGCTACCCCTCTTTGCCGATGGTAGCTACGAGAAGCAACCCTAGCATACTGGAAATTATTAACGTGGGGAATTAGAAATCCTAGAATGCTGGGGAACCAAGGATTCATTATCCTACTGGAGAATAGGAATAAAATACTGGAGGTATAATGTTAACATAATAGATAAATATTCCTAAGCTTGCAACGAATACATAAATATTCATGTTCCTACTAAGGAAAGAGGAATATCGAAGGTAATCATTAATGGGATAGCCTAAGTGTGATTGACAACTCTTGTAGGGAAAACATACAACATAGACGCTTATAATCTTCATAAGAAATAGTAGGCAAAGTCATAATCAAATTAGCCAAGGAATGCTCAGCTAGAAAATTTTGTGAGAAGGGATGGTTCAATAGAGGAAAACTATTAATGTGGCAAGAAAATTAATTGGGGAAGTTAGTGAACCTTATGGAGAATAAATTACATATGGTAAAGTGGGTAACCTCTATTAGGAGATCGTTATTAGACATCATGGTGAGGTAACCTCATCTATGGAGATAAAATGATGATATCTCTACTAGAGAAACAAACGTTAGAGGTAATAACTAATGTAGTGACGGTATAATATAATCTCTATTGAGGAGAGATTAATGAGCACCTTTGTTGTGCACATGAAATAATGAGTAGCTAATGTATGGTGTCAACTTTGCTTTATATATAATAGCAAAAAAACCTAAAAGAATATAGTTGTTACTCTACAGGCAGTATGCTGCTCTACACAATAATGACTATATAAACAAGTAGTTTTTTAGATGCTGCATCATAAATGCTAAACAAAAAGCACCCAGATGGTATATCATCAGTATATCATCGGTATACTGTTGGTGTACTGCTGGACTTTCTACATGCATAGTGTGTTCCCACATTCTACCATTGGTATACATTCTGACGAAAATGTCATGAATTGGGTATTTTGGCTGGGTTTTGGTCTAGTTTTCATTTGTTGTTACTTATTTAGTTCCAATTAATCCTAGAAAACAAAATAAATACAACATTGATCATGATGTCTTGATAGCTTGACTTCTTCTATTGTTTAAAAGTGTTTTTTATTCTGATGGCAGTTGTCCGAAGCAAACCTAATCTACCAATGGAACATTCGAGTTCATGAACTCGAAAATGTCGTAGTCATTTTAGAGAAATCTATGGGATAAAATTGTCTTTTGCTCATCATAATTTCTTCATTTGCATATGTCTATCTTTACTATTACTTTTTTTTTTGTAAATAAATGTTAGATGAACAAAACGTATTCATGGAAGCAAGGATGATACGATTAATGCACAATAGGACTATGCAAAATTTAAGTATTAAAAAATAATGATTACATAATCATAGTGATTTCATAATGAACTTAATTGATATAACATATCAAACACTCAACTAAATTATTGGGCTAACAAATTTTCTCTTTTTGATTATGTCAAATTAGTTAAGATTAAGTTTGATAATTGTATCACTAATATAAGAACACAAGAAGCAACGATAAACTACTAAACATAATCGATTTTCCATAATAAATTGTCATTAAATAATTGGGCTAACAATCTCTCCTTTTTTTTATTGTGACAAATTTGTTAAATTTAAGTAGATACAATTGAAGCTTATATCACTAATATGCAAAATAGAATAAGCAGATATTTAAACCTTTTCTTCTCCTTTGTCATGATAAAAAATAACCTCCCCTTGATATAAGGTAAAGGAAATAAATCATAGCAAGAGGAAACCATAGAAAATCATGACCAAGATAACAATAGAAATAAGGTAAGAGAAGAGTGTAAGGACAAGTTTAGAAAGTACTAAGATATAGTAGCCTATCAAACACAAGGTAGTTGGTAATTTTGAAAAAAATCCAAAAATACTCTATAAATATTTTACCAACTAGAAATCCGTAGAAGAAATAACAAATCATAATTTGATATGAAAGAAAACTATCGTTTGGGAATAAATGATTTCAATCAAATGCCAAAAGGATTAGATTTATAGTTTAGACTAGTCAACATTGAAAAGATTGTAAGGTATATAAATTTTTTTGACTTCGATCAAACAAGTAAATATGATTCACAATCTATTCATACAAATTGGTGATCAATTCCATGAAGAGAAAGTATGATCAATAAAAGAAATACAAGTGATATAAAAGATCATATTTGTAAAATCTATCCACTTACCCGAGTTCATGCATTTGAACTCAATTTCCCTTTGATGCTATATGTATCCTTTGATAGGCATGAAGGAAAATGAGTAAAATACCTAAGTAAGATAAATCCAGTCAACTTGAATGCTCTCCACCCAAAGTATTACCAATCTTGACATAAATCTTGAATTTTTGGTAACATGAACTAAGAAAGCCAGAGCACCTAAAGGCAAATAAAATCCTATTAAATAATAAAACCAAATCTTGTGTGTCTCATGCAAAATCTTGATGATTATCCAAGTTCATGTAATAGGAACTTAAATTTCTCCTTATAATAATCATGTGAATGAACATGAAGAAACGAAGTTAAAATACTTGAAAAAGAGAAATCTAATCAAATTAGATGCACCCCCTCAACTACCATTCTTGATATCGGGCCTAAATTTGTATATAAACATGCAATAAAAGCCAAAATAATTGAAGCCAAATGGAAATAATCAAGATGCCATAATCAATAAGAAATGTCAACTTTTAACAATTAAACAAAGTATGAGAGATACACTAAGTAAAACAAGAAAAATTAATGCTCTCTCATAAACTCTCCATATATACTAAAGAAAAATTCCTTGGATGAGCTCCTAATTTGTCCCTTCCCAACTAGGTAGAGGAGCTCGACATATCGACAAGCTGCCTGTAGTACTCAAACTTCCCCCTTAGTAGAACCTTCGTGAGCATAGCTCCTCCATTGTCCTCCGTATGAACCTTTTCAAGCATTCCATCATTCTTCTCAAGCACATCTCGTATCCAATAATACCGAGGCTCAATATGTTTGGATCGATTATGAAATGTCTGGTTCTTTCCAAGGTGATTGTACTCTAGCTATCAAAAAGCAAACATAATGCTCTTGTTTTAACCTAAGTCCCTACAACAACTTCTTCATCCACAACAACACTTTGTAAGCCTCTATCACTGCAATATACTCTGCATCTATCGTAGACAATGCAACACACTTCTGCAACCGCTACTTTCACGATACCGCTCCACCAGCAAATATCATTACATAGCCCGAAGTCGATCGTCCCGTATCTACATCTCCAGCCATATCAGCATCAATATATCCAACCAGCTTTGGCTCGTCACTACAAAATGAAAGCCTCCAATCAGCAGTTCCCTGAAGGTACCGTAGAATCCACTTGATCGTTCTTCAACGTACCCTTCCATGATTGGAAAGATACCCGCTAACCATGCCAACTACGGAAGCGATGTCTGGCATTATACACACTATGATAATATGAGACTCCCCACTGCTGAAGCATATCTAACCTACTCCATATCTTCCTTATTATCCTCGGTAGATGGATACTACTCCATACGGAACTTAAAGTGAGTCACAAGGGAGTTTCTCACTTTCATGGACCCGTCCATCCCGAAACCCGGTAAATGTACTTCTTTTGGGACAAATAAAGCATCTTGGACTCTCTTTCTCTCTCTCTCGGCTGATCTTTATCCAAGAATAGCCTTTGTTATGCCCAAATCCTTCACAGAAAAGGCCACACCTAGTTGGTGTTTCAACTCTACTATCCTGGTAGCATTTTGACCCACCAATAACATATAATGTACATAGAGCAGTAGTATGATGAAATCTTCGTTGGCAAAGTACTTTACGAACACACAGTGTTTTGCAGTCATCCGTGGAAAACTATACTCTCCCATAAATGACTTGAACTTCCTGTACCACTACCTCAGAGCCTACTTCAGACTATACAGACTTTTCCTTAACTGACAGACTAAGTGTGACTTGTCCTTCTCACAGAATCCCTCTGGATGCTCCATTTATAACTTCTTTTCTAAATCACCATGAAGGAATGCATCTTTACGTCCATCTTCTCTACCTCCAAGTTGAGACTGGCTACTAATGCTAACACCACCGGTAGATGACAACTTGACGACCGGCGAGATGACCTCATCGAAACCATGCCCTTCCTCTGACTGTAGTCTTTAACTACCAGCCTTGCTTCATATCGAGGGTAAGGAGCATCATTTGTCTGCTTTACTCTAAATATCTATTGATTCTTCAAAGCTTCTTGCCTTGGCAACCGTACCAGCTCATAAGTGGAGTTGGCCTGTAAGGTGCTCATTTCTTCCTATATGGCCTACATCCACTCCTCCTTGTGTTTATCTCCCATCGCCTCTATAAAACTTTCCAGCTCTCCCCCGTCAGTCAGTAGCACACACTCATCTAATGAGTATCTAGTATATGGTTGACGATCGCTGCTGTTCCTCCTCAATGGAACCTCTGGTGTTGGTTGTGTACAAACAACCTTATTCCTTTCAAAAACTGCCTCTTCGACTTACTTATCCTCCTAAAGTCAACCCTAACCATCATCAGCAGGATGATGATCAAGGTTGGGAGCAACTCCATAACTGGCTTCCTCGTAACTGGATCCTTTGTAGTATCTGCTTGCCATGAACAAAAAGTTATATAAACTTTTGTATTACAAATGAGAATGTGGTATAACGAACTCCTAGACAGAAGATCTAAGTACAAGGTTTTTGATTCTGCGAAAGTGTAACGATGGATATCGAACACTACAACTTATTCCTTTACTCCGTTGACGATTTGACAGAAAGAAGAAGGTTGCAAGTCTCTACTCAGTGACAATGTGTATGACAATATGTCTCTCTTTGCTTTGAATGTAGCTCTCTAAGCATGTGTGCGTATGAAGAGTCTTTTTTGTGAATGTCATGACCCGCACCCTAGAAAGGGCACGAGAACGTAGAGACATCCACCTACGCCACAATGTCGGCGGTAGAACGCTGTATAGTTCGTCTATAACATCTAACATCTAACAACAATATGATCCACATATCATCTCCGCACGGAGGTATAATATCTCAACTCTATATCTCAATCACAAGTCTAGGGAAGATAGAGCACGATATGGAATCAATAAAAGGAAGAAACTAAAATATAAATAGAGTTATCGCACCACACAGAGTAGATGTTCAACACAAATAAATACAAGTCCTGAAATATAACTAAGTCTCAACTAACAATCGGAACAATCCGATACAAACTGAAAACTATAAATAAAGACTAGACTAGGCACCCTCTACTGAGCTAGATGCTCCTAAGGCTCCTGAAGGTCACCCTCATGTGCCCCATAGAAGGTAGGGCATTCACCATCATCATCTGTAATATTTTTAACCGGTCCAGTCAGAACAGGAGCAAACACAATACATCTCACGAGTTCATATCATGTTGGGAAATATAAAACATGCAAAAGAGTAAGGTACATGGACTGTAAAGAAATATATAAAAATGAGAGAGATTTGATAACTGGAAATATCTATATACATGATAAGTAAGAACTGTAAGTAACCTGTGATTTAGAGCGAAGATGGTTATATAAATGGGTTAGGACATATACAAGATTTCACAAGATTGTATAAGATTTCACAAGATTGTACAAGATGGGATTTGATCACATAACCATTTCCTACTCACCCTCCCCAATCAATACACAAGGATCCAATCAAGTTACGTTACCTTGTACAAGAGGTTTTTATTATATTTGCTCACATGATCATGAGAGTACAAGATTACACAAGAGTATACATGAAAGCAATGTACATGAAATACAAGATGTTCGTGAAAAGCATATGATAACTGTATCTAATGCACCCCGAGAGAGATAACATCGCATGACAAGATCCATATAGTACCAATCCGTGACAATAACGTGACAGCATCATGTAAAGTAATCTAGAGCAAGAATATAAATCCTAACAAGTATGAAATGATCAGAAAATGTACTTGCTGTCACCCTGTATGACTGATATGAATAGATGTCCGAACTGGTGTCACAGAGTCCTATTTAGAGTAAAATAGGTTATTTAAGTACTCAAATTGAAATAATGGAAATTTGAAAAGCAAACTACATGATTCTAAGTCAACTAGGTAAAGTCAACTCTTGGTCAACTTTGGTCAACTGTTTAGGTCAAACTAGGTCAACTATAGTCAAACTAGTCAACTAGTCTAGGGTTTAGGTCAACTATCTAGTCAATTTAGTCAACTTAGACTATGAGGTCAAACTTGGTCAACACTATAGGCTAACTCAAATCTAAACCATAGACTTTCATATCCTAGGAAACCATATAGTACAAGGCTAAAGTGTTATAACACTTATCTCATAATAGATTAAACTCATATATAATCTAAACTCTATATTGAACTACCCTGGGCTCTCATACATATACCATGAATATACCCTCTCCTAATACTCTAACTAATATATGTGTAACCCCATATCACAATCACATTAGGACACAACACTAACTCCTAAAGCTAATATGACTCCATGTTATTGACACTTAAAACCTAATACACTAGTTAACACATCTGAACTAACCTTCATCCTCTCACTAATCTGAAACTAACATCTGGCATAACTCTAACACTCTAACCTTCACAAACCTCTGATATGCTCAAGGCTAAAGGTCAACTTAAGTGGCCAATGAAGTAAGCTCAGGCCAACTGCCTAGCCACTGTCTACTGCTGCTATGGCTCTACTGTAATGCCTATTGCTGCATTGCTGCTACCACTGGTCATGCTACTGCTTCCTGTAACTGTAAGGTCTATTAGCTTGCATCTGTAATGCCATACAGAGCTCAGTACACCCTACTGCTACTGCTGCTATACCCCTCTGCCTATTTTCCCTCTATAATTCCCTACACTCTATAACATATATTCACTTAACCACATAACCACTCATCTAGATAGGAGGTACAGACACCACTTCATATCCTAATCTATGATACCACTGAAACTTACATGTGTATATCATCACATGTATATTAGGTATCAACTTCATACAATTAATTGTCCTACCTTAACATATATTAGGAGTATTACATATATATATAACATGTCTATGCTCTACAAGACTATTGAACTCTGAACCAAAACTATATACTAAGTATCACATTAACCCTTATCCATACTACCCAACCTCAACCTTAATATTATAATGTACATCACAGAACCTTACTATATATGAATATTCACTAAATGCAATAAAACAGAGGGAAAACTGGTCACATGGTAACTGGACTGAACACAGATGTGTTCAAGGTCTGAACCTTAAGGTAAGGTAAGGGTTCTTACTCAAATGATGCAAGGACCAATACTCTAAGATCCAACTCAAGTGTAAACCATATGGAAACTCTTTATTAGCCAACTCATAAACCCAGGATCCCTCCCTCAATTCCTTCACACTCACAGACACATACACTCACACATACTATTCCAGGTTATGCACAAACTTAGACTTTACTAGTTCAATTCAATTTGAAACCAAATCCTATTTCAGTTTACACATTCAAAATCTCAGATATTATATCTCAGTTTAACTTAACCATTTGAAATCTCAGTTTTCAGGTTTTCACTTAGGGAACTTCTCAGGTTATCATTTCAGTTGAGTCATTTAGCTAGTGAAATTCGAATACAATCCATCCCATTTGAATCCCCAGACATGTATACATGTTATCACATCACAAATTTAATTTATTAATAATTTAAAACACATTTTGAACTCAAAAACCCATGAACTAAACATGTATCAGTAAATAGGGTTCGAGCCTAAATTTGTTTTGAAAAACCCATGAATCCTACTAATTAACATGTGCAGTCATGAGTACACATAGTACGTATCATGGGGGTCAACTTCGTGTCCAACAACTGGACACGAACGTGTCCTAACAGAGAGAACACACACTGACTCCAAAACATGCAGACAGCCTCGTGCACATGTGCGAGTCGGGCTAGGACACGACACACGACACAAGACACCTCGTGGTCGTACCTAGGGGTTCGCCAGGTATAGGGCTTCATGTCTGACACCCTGACACACAACCACAACATGTCCAGAAGCGACACGAACCCCGTATCAGTAACCAAAACCCGCCTGTGCACAGTCTGTATAAGCCCAGTGCAGATCAAAATTTGTTTCCGACACGACACAAGACGACTCGAGACTCGAGGGATGACATGTCAGTCATTTTCCCTCGGTCTATGCCAAGTGGTACCTCGTATCGACGCGTGTCGTGTCCGCAATCAGTATCGAGTAGCAGGGCAGCCGCACGAGCCCCATACGGTGTCTCGTGCTGCGTCTAAGCCCTAAAACCGTGTCCAAACTATAATAAAATCGACTCAGTCGATTTGGGTTGTAATATACACATGTTAGGATACACATACATGTAATTAGTTTTGAAAATTACCAAAATCTATTTCTATGTGGCATTTCATCGAGCACTCATTTAAATACACCGATAGGTGTCCGATACAGACACATTTCCTTCAAACTTGGGCTACACCTAGGGAACCCTAAATGGATGCATCTATGGAAAGAAATTGAGAAATTAAAGGTGTTTGATAGGTTTTACCTATTGAGGGTGAAACATCTAAGCAAAGGGTTAAAATGAGACTCCTCCTTTGAACTCCTATTGCCCAAAGCTCTTCAAATCCTTCCTTGCAAGCCTCCACTAGCTTCTACTATGGTAGAGGGTGATGATGCAATTGATTAGGATCAATTTGGACTTAATTTGGATATTAGGGGAAGAAATTTTTGGAGGAATAATTAGGGTTCTAAGAAATTGTAAAAAAGGCAAAGGCCTTCTTAAGGATGCTTTATAGGAAGGGGGGCACTTGATGGCTGCCATTAGATGAATTAGGGTTAGGTTTTAGGTCTAGATGAGTGGCTAGGAGTTGTCCACCCAATTCTAAGCCTTCATATTGGTTCAAGGCTTCTTTTTACAAATATCTCAAAGGGAAAATATCCTATCTAGGAATATCTAGATATTACTAACCTTGGCACTTAGTAGGAATGTTCTAACCATGATTCTAACCTCAATACTAATCTAGATTAGGTTAAACTTCTTGGTTAAGGCTTAACTAAAAGATTAGCATAATATTTAATTAATACAATTTATAATTTCACAAAATTGTCAAAATGACCAAAATACCCTTAGGCTAAAAAGTTGTAATTAGTCATCCTAATCACATAACTTGGCTCCCTTGGTCATGGTTAGTCTCTAGGCTTAGCCAAACTCTAGGGTTACACTAGTTAACCATCAAAATCACAATTCAATATTTTAAATAGTTTTAAAATAATTAAAAATTACTAAAAATTATAACATGGTTTAAATATCATTATTAAATGATTATAATTACAAATTTTCAAAATTATCCTCATTTTAGAAACTTGGTGCTACAAGTATACCCTCCTTAGAAAAATTTCGTCCTCGAAATTAAGATGGCCGTACTCCTTCTAGGTTAAACTTCCAACAATCAAGGTCAAGAAAACTATATCTAAAATATGCAAATCGTGGTCCTACTGGTCTTGATATCACGATCTTGATCAGGGTCACTATACTATCTATCACAGCACAAAACATCTTGACAGGTACTATTGGAATAACACAACAAGATGGTAAGAAGAACATGAAAGAAAGACCTGCTAACCCGTCACCCGTAGCGTCGGTCTACTCGACTGTTAGCGCAAAAGCCCTGTCCCTCTGGGGTATTTCCCTCTGATGGTGCGGGCACAGTGCTGCCTACAGGTGGCCTAGATCCCTCCATCTAATCCATGATACTCAAGTAATATCCATACTGATATTCCACTCCATTATACTAGGGTACCATCTATATGGTATCTATTCTGCAATCTGATAATCATACCCGTCTATCCAGAACCATGTTACCAGAATCCTCGTCACACCAATAAGTATGGCTGCGATAATCTATAGAGTCTGCAACTAATGTACATACCTCTAGAATTATGGTATTTAAAATTTTTGCATTGCCGCTAGCTTGGTTGCAAAAACTTTAAATTCCCATACCCGAGAAATACATCCAAAATTAGACTCTATCTCATCGCAAAACAGCTAATATGGTTGTATAAGACTCTAGATTCCATGACTGAGGCAACCTAGCCCATAATGTTATCTTGGTAGAAAATTCAGTCAATAATAAATACCAAGAATCAAATTCAACGATGAACAAGGAAGGTAGACAAAAACTGTCGGAAATGAATTTCGAGATAGTTCATAATGAGATCCTCATGGTTATCCCAGGAATCTCCTCAAGTAGTCCTAACTGTGATTGAGTAACTTTTATACTACTGCCTATCCTATATCCTAGCAGCAGGCTGTCGCAGCACTCTAAGTCGAGCACCCCTACAAATCGTACTAGTTGCGACTCTGACCTGCATGGGCTACCACTAAAAATGTGTCACGACCCACACACTAAGGAAGGGCACGAGAACGTGGGTACGTCCAGCCTATGCCGCAGTATCGTCGGTAGAACGCTGTATATTTCGTCTATAACATCTAACATCTAACAACAATATGATATACACATATTATCCCCGCACGGAGGTATAATATAACATCTCAACTCTATATCTCAATCACAAGTCTAGGGAAGATAGAGCACGACATGGAATCAGTTAAAAGGAAGAAACTGAAATATAAATAGAGTTATCGCACCACACAAAGTAGATGTTCAACACAAATAAATACAAGTCCTGAAATATAACTAAGTCTCAACTAACAATCGGAACAATCCGATACAAACTAAAAACTATAAATACTAGACTAGACTAGGCACCCTCTACTGAGCTAGATGCTCCTCAGGCTCTTGAAGGTCACCCTCATGTGCCCCATAGAAGGTAGGGCAGTCACCATCATCATCTGTAATATTTTTAACAGGTCCAGTCAGGACAGGAGCGAGCACAATACATCTCACGCAGTTCATATCATGTTGGGAAATATAAAGCATGCAAAAGAATAAGATACATGGACTATAAAGAAATATATGAAAACGAGAGAGATTTGATAACTGGAAATATCTATATACATGATAAGTAAGAACTGTAAGTAACCTGTGATTTAGAGCATGAGATGGTTATATAAACGGGTTAGGACATATACAAGATTTCATAAGATTGTACAAGATTTCACAAGATTTTACAAGATTGTACAAGATAGGATTTGATCATATAACTATTTCCTACTCACCCTCCCCAATCAATACACAAGGATCCAGTCAAGTTACATTACCTTGTACAAGAGGTTTTTATCATGTTTGCTCACATGATCATGAGAGTAAAAGATTGCACAAGAGTATACATGAAAGCGGTGTACATGAAATACAAGATGTTCGTTAAAAGCACATGACAACTGTATCTGATGCACCCCGAGAGAGATAACATCGCATGACAAGATCCATATAGTACCAATCCGTGCTAATAACGTGACAGCATCATGTAAAGTAATCTAGAGCAAGAATATAAATCCTAACAAGTATGAAATGATCAGAGAATGTACTCGCCTGTCACCCTGTATGACTGATATGAATAGATATCCGAACTGGTGTCACAGAGTCCCATTTAGAGTAAAATAGGTTATTTAAGTACTCAAATTAAAATAATGGAAATCTGCAATGCAAACTACATGATTCTAAGTCAACTAGGTCAAAGTCAACTCTTGGTCAACTTTGGTCAACTGTCTAGGTCAAACTAGGTCAACTATAGTCAAACTAGTCAACTAGTCTAGGGTTTAAGTCAACTATCTAGTCAATTTAGTCAACTTAGACTATGAGGTCAAACTTGGTTAACTCTATAGGCTAACTCAAATCTAAACCATAGACTTTCATATCCTAGGATACTATATAGTACTAGGCTAAAGTGTTATAACACTTATCTCATAATAGATTAAACTCATATATAATCTAAACTCTATATTGAACTACCCTGGGCTCTCATACACATATCATGAATATACCCTCTCCTAACACTAACTAATATATGTGTAACCCCATATCACAATCACACTAGGACACAACATAACTCCTAAAGCCACTTTGACTCCATGTTATTGACACTTAAAACCTAATATACTAGTTAACACATCTGAACTAACCTTCATCCTCTCACTAATCTGAAACTAACATCTGGCATAACTCTAACACTCTAACCTTCACAAACCACTGATATGCTCAAGGCTAATGGTCAACTTAAGTAGCCAAAGAAGTGAGCTCAGGCCAACTGCCTAGCCACTGTCTACTGCTGCTATGGCTCTACTGCAATGCCTATTGCTGCATTGCTGCTACCACTGGTCATGCTACTGCTTCCTGCTACTGTAAGGTCTATTAGCTTGCATCTGTAATGCCATACAGATCTCAGTAGACCCTACTGCTACTACTGCCATACTCCTCTACCTGTTTTCCCTCTATAATTCCCTACACTCTATAACATATATTCACTTAACCACATAACCACTCATCTAGATAGGAGGTACAGACACCACTTCATATCCTAATCTATGATACCACTGAAACTTACATATGTATATCATCACATGTATATATAGGTATCAACTTCATACAATCAATTGTCCTACCTTAACATACATTAGGAGTATTACATATATATAACATGTCTATGCTCTACAAGACATTGAACTCTGAACCCAAATATATACTAAGTATCACATTAACCCTTATCCATACTACCCAACCTCAACCTTAATAAATATAATGTACATCACAGAACCTTACATATATGAATATTCACTAAATGCAATGAAACAGAGGGAAAACTGGTCACATGGCTAACTGGACTGAACACAGATGTGTTCAAGGTCTGAACCTTAAGGCAAGGTAAGGGTTCTTACTCAAATGATGCAAGGACCAATACTCTAAGATCCAACTCAAGTGTAAACCATATGGCAACTCTTTATTAGCCAACTCCTAAACCCAGGATCCCTTCCTCAATTCCTTCACACTCACAGACACATACACTCACACATACTATTCCAGGTTATGCACAAACTCAGGCTTTACACTAGTTTAGTTCAATTTGAAACCAAATCCTATTTCAGTTTACACATTCAAAATCTCAGATATTATATCTCAGTTTAACTTAACTATTTGAAATCTCAGTTTTTAGGTTTTTACTTAGGGAACTTCTCAGGTTATCATTTCAGTTGAGTCTTTTAGCTAGTGAAATTCGAATATAACCCATCCCATTTGAATCCCCAGACATGTATACATGTTATTACATCACAAATTTCATTTATTAATAATTTAAAACACATTTTAAACTCAAAAAACCCATGAACTGAAACATGTATCAGTAAATAGGGTTCGACCCTAAATTTGTTTTGAAAAACCCATGAATCCTACTAATTAACATGTGCAGTCATGAGTACACATAGTACGTTTCATGGGGTCAACTTGTAAAATCCCTAAATTATACTATTTTTTTATTAAATTTGGTACCGATTTAAAATTTTGTATTGTACGTCGCGTAATCGTATTTTACGTCGCGCGAAATTTTATTTTGCTCGACGAATGCAAATGTGCGAGCGTACATATTTTAGAAAAATATTTTATTTTTATTTTATAGTTTCAAAATATATGCAATAATTATTTTACTATCATTACCAAGTTGTTATTTTATTTACTGAAGGCCTTCATTTATACAATTATTAAGAATAATTAATATTTTTATTGTATACTAGAAAAAAAACATAATTATGAAAATATTATTTGTGTATTCATATATATTTGTAATTATTTATTGGTTTATTTTAAATATTATGTAATTTTCGAAATTATTATTAATAGTATTTTTGGAAAATATATTTGGAAGATATTGTGGCCATTTAAATCTTGATTTGAATTTATGTATTTATTTAAATAATTAAATAATTGAAATTTGATTTATTGATTGATTTTAAACTAAGGGAATTAGATTTAATTGGATTTGGATTTGATTGCTTTTAAATTTAAACTACGAATTATCTATTTTGGGTTTTAAATCTATTCCAAATCCTATCCTATTGGGAATTCCCATATCCTATAAATAGGCAGGTACTCCTCCAATATTTTCTTCACAATATTTCTCCAAATTCTCCACAGCCAGAAGTGAGTTCATCGTGTCCATGACCGTGTCCGTGTCCCATCCACTATGTGTTTCATGGTACAAATATATTACTCCACCCCGGGTCCGACAGATCCGAACCTCCGTCCCCGTCGTGTCGGACACACCCGACACGACTCATCCAAACTCAAAACCCTAATCCTATTTCTAAACCCTAACTCTAGCCTACGTCGACAGCCCCCCCTCGGCCACCCGTCCTCGGCCACCCGACCCAAGCACACCAGCCCCGCGATCAGCCACTCCTTCGAACCATGACCAGCACCCCTTACCCACCGGAATTCTCCAAGTCTACCACCTGGACCACGGCCAACCACCACCACAACAGCCACCCGCTGACACCACCTCCGACAACCACCATCCCAGTCACCTCCGTCCACGACCTCCCGTGCAAAATATCTCCACCTCTGCCAAACCCTTTCCCGGCCATTGTCGCCACCTCGCCGGCGACTTTCCAACACCACCAACACCAGAAAAAAACAAAGAAGAAGGGAAACCAAACCCTAACCCTAAAATTTACCTCGCCGCCCCGAGTCACCGTTCCCTCCGGCAGCCGCGCACAGCCCGGCCAAAACTGCCGCCGCCCAGAGCAGCGCAAGCCCCGCTCCTACCCCGCTGGACTCTTCCACAGCCTCCGCTCCTCACGACCATCCGCCGCGCCTGGAGCGCCGCCGACCCTTGACGTCGACCGGAGCCGCGTGAACCCACTGCGCCGACCCACCAACTCCCGCGTACAACCCTAGCCGCTCGCCGCTAAACCCCGACCAGCTCGGTCTCGAACTCCCCCTCCGGCCTCTCTCTCCTCCTCCACCGCGTTCCGCCGCCCTTGCCACCTTAGCCGTCCCTCCGGCCGACTTCCACTCCGCCGTCACCGCCACTCTTCTCCGCGCCTCCCGACCGCAACCGCTCCTCCTAGTCGCCGCCTCCTCCTCCTACGAGTCCCGTCGACCCCCCAAATCCTCCGCCGACCTATCGCTCCTCTCTTCCCTTCCAGTCTCTCTCTCCCTCAGCCCCTCTCGCTCACTTTCTCCAATGCTTTTCTCTTTCTATTTTTTTGCTCTGCAGACTGCAGTTCTTTTCTATGCTTTGAATGACATTAACTTTTGTTTTATTCATACTCTCCCTCTTCCTTTCTGTGATTGATATGCTTTTCTCTCTCCTCCTCTTAACAGTTAGTAGAGGAGAAAGCAGTCGCAAGTTTTTTTTTTGGTGATTTATTTTAATTATTATTATTATTATTATTAGCACAGTACAGTATTAGTTTATGATTTTAATGGTTGATGTTTATTTTATTTATACTATAACTAGTATTGTTAAAAACTATTATATTTGAAAATTAAATATTATTATTTTGTTATGTATTGCAAAGGATACTTAAATATCTATGCAAAATTTTTACTATTAAAATTACTAAAAGTTATTATCATTCATTTATTTTTACGTCGCAGCATATATATTCACAAATATATGTAAATATTATCGTTATCGTTTTATTTTATTATGATTATACACTATACGTATCTTTCATTCAGTAGGATTATATATGTATTTATACAATAAGCTAGCTCCTTTTCAAATACTTATTTTGACAAAATTATAGCTTTCTACAAACCGTATGTATATTGTTACTCTAGCTTCCTCTTCGATTATCTTCCATTTCGCGATTAGTCCTATTATTCCTATTCCTATGCCCATTTCAAGACTACCTTATGTCCACCCTAACTAAATTGACCCATCTGGACCCGATGTACCGGTCTGTACCACCAACAGAGGTCCCCTTGTATAGTTATTACAACGAGGTCGCAGTTCGTGCCACTTTGATCAACGCAGCACACCAGGCGTCCTACCAGGCAAGACACCTTGCCATTAGCTGTTTATTTATTTTAGCTATATTTTCATGCATTATTTATTTTCTTTATGCAAAATAAACTGTGATACATGGCATAACCTGTTAGAACTTACTGTTCATTTATATTTCCTGCTGTGTATTATTTTCTTACAAATTAAACCTAGATTTAAGGGACCACCATGTGTGTTGCATTCATTGGCCTTGACACGTGGTAACACAAAGTTGTGTGTCGATGTAGAACACGGAAGTGCGTGATTGGCTGGCTACCAGTGCGTACAAGCCGTGCGATAGGAATAACCGCTAATAGAGGTTGCATGCTAGTTTGACTTAGCGGTTATAGTGGTTGTGTTGTGGATACAACGCAGTAGGCATTGGGCGGGGAGGACAATTCTTAGCGTATGGGCTTCGATGCACTTCCTTGTGACCCGGACTCTTCGCTGGAGATACGGGGTTGATGATCCATGATTACTGACGGCCACTGACGATTCTGTGGAACGTCATGCTCTTACTGATGGGGCCTCTGGTGCCCAAGGGGACTATGTCGATCCTATTTAGCCAGGGCCCATGCGTAGGAAGGATTGTTCTTAACTACATATCACTTAGAACGGTTAGGCACCTTTATCCGTTAGGTACGAGTACTTTTGGTTTGGTACTTGTATCTGACGTGGCTTGGAACAATAACTTGTCGCAGATAGTTCGTCATATCTTGTCATTGTTTGGTTGTAGGTGTGACTTACTACTTCGATGAGAAGGTATTGAACCTTGTTGGGGTCCGGATACCATATTGGATTATTAGCATGGAAAGATACGTCACCGTGAATTAGTTTACCATCTCCTGTCCTTGTTTGGTTGGGGGGATGGTACGCTCGTTCAGTAGGTGCGTATTGGAACATGTTATAATTCGATTTACTTATTTATTTGAGCAATATTTATTCAGTTTATATGGCATGATATTATGTGTCTTGTTACGTCCCTCTGAGGACCTGGTTATCTCTCCAGGTGTGTGTTATTGTCTTTCGCAGGTGCTCTAGCTCTAGTCGTGACCATCTCTATTCTTCGAGGATGATTGCACTTGGATCGTCTTCACTTCTCTCGCCAAATTTTTATTTACTCATGTATTTTTCCTTTACTTGTTGGTAGTGGATTTGTCTCCGCCCAACATATTATATCAAGACAGTTCATTATCATTTTATGATATCTTTTATTTATTTTGTGTGGATGAGATTAGTTATGGTTCTACTGCAGTTTTACAGCTTATGTATTCGTACGAGGTTTCCATATATTGGAGTATACTTCGTATGAATACAGGCATGTCTACGTTCTAGTCCTACGTATTTTAGGACTGGGGCGTTACACAACTTCATGTCCAACAACTGGACACGAACGTGTCCTAACAGAGAGAACACACACAGACACCAAAATGTGCAGACACCTCGTGCACGTGTGCGAGTCGGGCTAGGACACGACACACGACACGAGACACCTCGTGGTCGTCCTAGGGGTTCGCCAGGTATAGGGCTTCGTGTCTGACATCCTGACACATGACCATAACGTGTCCAGAAGCGACACGAACCCCGTGTCAGTAACCAAAACCCGCCTGTGCACAGTCTGTATAAGCCCAGCAGATCAAAATTCGTGTCCGACACGACCCAAGACGACTCGAGACTCGAGGGGTGACATGTCAGTCATTGCCCCTCGGTCTATGCTAAGTGGAACCTCGTCTCGACGCGTGTCGTGTCCGTAATCAGTGTTGAGGAGCAGGCAGCCGTACGAGCCCCGTACGGTGTCTCGTATTGCGTGTCCAAGCCCTAAAACCGTGTCCAAACTATACTAAAATTGACTCAGTCGATTAAGGTTGTAATATACACACGTTAGGCTACACATACATGTAATTAGTTTTGAAAATTACCAAAATCCATTTCTATGTGGTATTTCATCAAACACTCATTTAAATACATCGATACGTGTCCGATACGGATACAAAATGACACGATTTCCTATCAAACTTGGGCTACACCTAGGAGAACCCTAAATGGATGCATCTATGAAAGAAATTGAGAAATTAAAGGTATTTGATAGGTTTTACCTATTGAGGGTGAAACCTAATGCAAATGGTTAAAATGAGAGTCCTCCATTGAACTCCTATTGCCCAAAGCTCTTCAAATCCTTCCTAACAAGCCTTCACTAGCTTCCACTATGGTAGAGGGTGATGATGTAATTGATTAGGATCAATTTGGAATTAATTTGGTTATTAGGGGAAGAAATTTGGAGAGGACAATTAGGGTTCTAAGAAATTGTAAAAAAAAGGCAAAGGCCTTCTTAAGGATGCTTTATAGGAAGGGGGCACTTGATGGTTGCCATTAGATGAATTAAGGTTAGGTTTTAGGTCTAGATGAGTGACTAGGAGTTGTCCACCCAATTATAAGCCTTCCTATTAGTTCAAGGCTTCTTTTTACAAATATCTCAAAGGAAAATATCCTACCTAGGAATATCTAGATATTACTAACCTTGGCACTTAGTAGGAATGTTCTAACCATGATTCTAACCTCAAGACTAATCTAGGTTAGGTTAAACTTCTAGGTTAAGGCTTAACTAAAAGATGAGCATAATATTAATTAATACAATTTACAATTTCACAAAATTGTCAAAATGACCAAAATACCCTTAGACTAAAAAGTTGTAATTAGTCATCCTAATACATGACTAGGCTCCTGGTCATGGTTAGTCTCTAGGCTTAGCCAAACTCTAGGGTTACACTAGTTAACCATCAAAATCACAATTCAATTTTAAATAGTTTTAAAATAATTAAAAATCACAAAAAAATCATAACATGGTTTAAATATCATTATTAAATTATTACTACAAAATTTCAAATTACCCTCACTTTAGATACTGGGTGCTACAGTGAAGTAAGGCTTCTTCTATTTTCTGAAATCTATGCACACAAAATATTGAGCCCGAATGGTATGCACATGATTTATGGCACCACCTGGAACTTGTGAATAGAATATAGTTTCAACTGTGTGTGCATGTCACAATTGACTGCTATGTGGCAGTGGCTGGGATGTAGTTAAGATCTTGGGCTGTTGACACCCGTCATAGGTATGACCAAGTCAGTGACATATGTTGTTGCCTATTGCTTAAAGATCTTGTCTTATTGAAACAGAAAGATTCGACTACGTATGAAGAAATCAGCGCATGGGAAAATCAGTTAATGATAAGGCGTAGCTGCAGATTTGGCACAATATAGGTCTTGGCGCATAACTTCTTAGGTGCATGCAAGGGTTTGTCCTTGCCAGCCACGTGGTAGTGTACAGCTATACTGCCAAAATGGTAATCATTGTGCTGTAGTAAGCGATGACGGTGTTTGTCATCTCGTTCTTTGAAGCATCTTTGTTTTATCTGAAATGTCTTCAATACGCTGGCAACATTTAGTGCATGGGAGCATTGGCGTATGGAGTCATAATTGATGATGATTAGTTGTCGTGTAGTCATCCACTGTGTATACTTTGAGGCGCATGCTGCACCATGTTCCAAGTGACAACTGAGATTTGACATGGTTTGTTACTGTAACATTAATTGCTCTGGGCATAGCATTTTTGGGGCATGGAAATTAGCACAACAGGGGCTGGCTCCATCAAGTCTTTGTGCTGTCTTATGAGCGCATGGTTTAGGGTGCACATGGTTTGCTATTCTCATGGCTACATATAATTTTTGTGCTTCTTCAAGACCCCATTCAAAGTTTTTAAAACTTTGACAAGTTTTGAAATACTTTGAAATAGAAGCATGGTTGGTAGAGTTTTGAAGCACATGATTTGTTTATCTATGATCCGTTTGGCGCATGACCAACTCTATGCATGATTGATTTGACAGGCTTTCAAATATCCTTTAGGATGAGAGAATTTTATAAAGCAGTTATTTAGCAAGATCTTTGAAGCGACAGATGCACGCTTCGTTCATTGAACCACGTGCATCTTGAGTCTATAAATAGCCGTCAGGTTGGAGAGAGAAAGCTTTACTTACTTTGAAGAATCAAAAAGAGAAAAAAATCGATGTCCTCATTCCTTAGCAAACCCTAACTTTTTTCCATGACCCCCAAAGATGCTACTACAAGCACGAGAAAGTGCAAGAGAAAGAAAAGCCACTTAGGCGGCCACTGTGCCACTTGTCGTCGACACGATGCACACCGACGTCTGTAAGGAAGTGAAGGTGATGAGCTGCCGTCGATGGCCGTGTCTATTTTTGAACACAGAGGCAATTTTGCACGGTCAGTTGCATGGATGGTAACCATCTAGAATCATGCGCTGACCAAATCTACTATTAACATGTATGTACATAGCTGAAAGCTACATTCTGAAGATACACTAAAGTTTTACACAACTGACGCGCATGGACATTGCTAATGCTTTATCCTGAAGATGCGCTGAAGTTTTACACTGTTGACGCTCATGGACATTAGTTAGTGCTTTGTCAGATGATGCACCGATGCTTAGTATGTCGCATGGATAGGTAACCATCGTGTATATGCTGCCTTATGCAATGGTGAAGAGGTTGTACTAAGGCTTGCTTTGTTGCGCCATGCTACTATGCGCTGTCAAAGTAATGCGCCTTGATTGCATAAGCTGCATGGTTCTTTAAGTCTTTATGACTTTTTTTGAATTTTTTTGGCTTGTTTCTTTATTCAGTATCCATGGAGGTGCCCTCACTAGGCGAGATCCTGTTTGGTTCCTCCCTCTAACGGATGGGCTTAGACCACGAGGAAGAAGGAGTAACCCCATGATGGCTTGATTGCCAAGGGCCAGCCTCTGCGGAGGATGACCTGTATTGAAATGCATCACTTCCTTCTCCTCGAGCAGATCCTGGCTTCTAGCAAGATCCCAGTGGGTGATGGGATAAAACTTTCTATAAGAGGTCCCAATTCCTATTTGGGGACAAGGCGGTCTCCCATGACGGTGGGGTCATGAAGCTAAAGGAAGATCGGTACCTTGAGGCAAAATCCTTAATTTGTACATCCTAAGATTGAGTGCACTTGCCCCTTTCGGCCTTTACTTGCTTGGCCTCAAAGAGGAGTATGTACTGGAAACGAACCCCAACTCAAGGTGGAGCATTGCAGGGTACTTCCAGATCAAGTCTAGCATACATCATAAGGATGTCTTCCTATGGGTGAAGGACAGGCCATCCTATACGATGTAGATACTACATTCGAGGAACATGGTTAGCGATGTAAGTGCCGAGCCTCTAGCCTTCAGTGCTGCTACATTTACAAACCAGATATGGGAGAGGGTGTTTTCTACCCCACGGGTCTCTTACGAGTCACGAGTTCGACTCATAGTAGCCATTAATGGTATGATTTGACCTTATAGATCCTTACCAAATATGAGGCACACCTCAAAAAGATCAAGATGTACTAGGCCCTATGTGCAAACCAATATAGACTGGAGGTGGACACAACTACTATACCGATACATTCTTTATGCCAGGCGGAGAAATTGGCCTAGCTTTCCATGAAATGCATGCAATCTCGAGATTGCCCTGGAGGATGGAGCCATACGAAGAATACACTCCTTATAACGAGGAGCACACAACTTTATATGCTAAAGATTCTGAGATGATGTTCGTTTACAAAGAACTGTTATGCCATCATATGATATGTCAACGTCTTAACAAAATAGGGGCTTTTCCCCACGTCAATGCCTGGAAGAGCTGCATGTCGTCACACAGGAGGATACATGGCCAAAGAAGGTCCTTTTCACCACCCCTCCTGCCTCACGACGGATGATATTGCAATATTGATAGTAAAGTAAGGGGAGAGGAACTCCATGGTCGATGAGCTAGGCCAACCTGACCTCAGGATCTTCCATTACTTATATCATGACCTTTATAAGCTATCTCCAAAGGCAATATTAGCTGCGTTTCTAACGTTATGGCTTAGTAACTGTGTCGTCCCTAGAGGAACTCGGTCACTTGAACGAGTGAGCAAGAACCTAATCTTTCCGCTATCCAGCTCATATTTGGTCACAAGCTGGCCCTCCTTCCCACGATGGTTTGCAACATTCATCGAGGTTTATGTTAGTTCGTAGATAAGGTGTTGCATTACGAAGGAAAAAGAAAAAGTGGCAAATTTTCTCGGGTGGAGCTTCTATTCCACTATTTGATGGGTTGATTGATTCAACACTACCCATCAGTAATGAACCCCGGCCTGGAGGAGGGTTTTCATCCGGGAGATGCTTCCTATGTCTTCCTCTGTCTTCCTCTGTCTCTACTGTAAGATGAAGTGGCTTCATACATGCATCTCGATCTGCTGCAAGGCGTTGGCCTATATGGACGGCTACAACTTTTACGAGATCCCTCCCACTTATACAAGATTTACTAAGGAATATGAGTTAGTTGATGATGGACCCACATTACCAGCTTGTCGGAGGAGCCATTTCAATGGTTGCAGTCGATTTAACAGTCTCATCTGGTTTACCAAAACCGGAATGAGATATGCCTGAACTCGTACTTGTCGAGTCGATTTGTTCGCTAGTTTGGTTACTGTCACGACCTGTACCCACTTTTCGGGATGCGAGCATATGAGCAAGCCAGCTACGTATCAAGCGGACTCCAGCCCGACTAGAATACGTATAAGCTGTCTAGACTATGGTAATATGTCTAATCATGGTTAGGCAAAACTATATCTCAATCCACATGAAGAATATAAACAAGAATAAACATTATGGTTCATGGTCTGCAGCCCACTAGCATATGTCCGATTAGACTCCAAAGAAATAACATGAGTCTATAAACTAGGATGATAAGCAAAATATATCATGATAAGGAATATCAAGCATGAGAGGGTAACAAATCAATATCACTAGCATATACTTGAATCCTGCAGATGTAATCAACTCCCATCATGCTCAGCTAACTAACTCCGTGCGATCAGCTACCTGAAGAGATCATCAAGTCCTCAGGGGACTAGCAAGATACAAAAACACGCCTACTAGTATGACAGTAAATAACATGTATGGAGGATAAGAACAGTGCAAGAAGAATATCTAAGGAACGACATGTTATATGGAGATGTAATACTAGACTTGGCTGACAATCAATCGAATAACTCCTATAGCTTGTAGTACAATGCAAGATACTTCCAATCTATAGTATATTTCGATTATAGTACAATGTAAGATACTCCCAATCGAGAATAGCCAATCCTAGTATCGATCTCCTCCCTACAGGAATACAAGGGTCAAGTAAAATCCTATAGATCGTAGTACAATGCAAGATTCTCCCAATCTATAGTATGTCTCAACTGTAGTAGAATACAAGATACTTCCAGTCGAGAATGGTCAAATCTTGTCAATCAATCAATATCAATTCAAGTCAAGGAAACATGGCTGACAACTCTATCTCAAGACACGATGAACATGAAGAAGACCAATACACAAGCAAAGGAAATAATAATATCCTATACGTGCACGAAATCTATAAACAAGGGAAGCATGAGATGATACACCAAGTACTATATGAAAATAAGTAAATAGGAAGAAAACATGTAAATACAATAAAGTTTCGGCAAGGTATACTTGCCTGGTGTAGAATCGACTACGTCTAAATAAGCAACTCGTCAACCAATGAACCACAAAACTCGAACTCCTGCAAACGATTTCATATGCAGAAACAGATAAGCCAATATTTTAGAATAGTCAAATTAGCTAGGATAGCCTACCCATAAGTCCAATTCTGGACACAAGGGCAAAACTGTCATTTCAGGTCAAAACGATGTCCGCCGTTGGACCTGCTTTGCACCGAAAAGCGTGCCAACATCTACAGTCCCTAAAGTCATCAAATTATATGTCTATGGATCCAGTTTAATGATAAAAATCCCACCGTATGTCCAAAGTTGGATTCTGACAGTCCGTGCATAAATTCACACGTTGGATCGGGTTGCAGGCCCGCCAAAATAGCGTTCCGGTCGACCTTCTCAGAATCGGATCAAACTTGGCATATAGGACCAGAAAAATGATATGGTCCTATTGGCATAAGTTTCGTCTTGAGATAATGAACGTACACAAAGCAATTGGCTAATTTGCAAAAGGGCCGATACGGGGTATCTCGGCGGATACGTCTCGATTTTGTCGCGCACGTACAACAAAATTGAGTTCCGTCGACTCCCACACGTCGAAAACAGCCATACGCGTCTTTCGATGCTCATGGATTGCGACCACGTCGCTCGGTTTGTCGGAGCACATGCCGTATCAGTAGTTTTAATTGAAATTATACTATTTAAAAAACTCTTTCTTCGATTTTTAGAAACTGTTTTCTGGTCACATAGGAGATGAAAATGAAAAGTACAAAAAGGATTTCGATGCCCTACTAGTTGTCTACAAGTTTGTTCAAATAGAAATTTTAACACAATAACATAATTTATCTTTTATATATTTTTATCTATGCATACTTAATCTATTGTCTTTATCTAGATATTTATCTAGTTTCAACTACTTAATTTATAACAACTTATATGTTGCAATCTTTAGGATCTAAGTTGCAATTATCTAATAATAAGGGGTTAAGTGGAAAGACATAACTTCTATTAAATAGTAGCCGAAAAGATTCCTTTTTCAAAAACCTGAAAACTTCTGTCTTTAATATATATACTTTAGTTTTTGAATGGGCCCAACATCTCTTGTAAAACTTGATTTTCAACATATGCTTCTTCTTCTTTCCAACTTAAATGAATCATGCTACAAAAGTAGAGAATCTTATGCAAGGTGCAAGCAAAGTTGCTGCTTCCTAGCTTTTATTTAACTATAGGTTAATTTGTGATTGTTGTTTTATATGAACATGCCTTTGGAGGGGTTATATGAAATTATGCCATTAACCTTTGGTAGAAACAGAGCACATGCAGCTTTGCAAACAGAGCACATGCTCCTTTGCTTACGTGAATCATGAATAGTGCATGTTATTCTTCTTGCTAGGTGAACACAATTGCAAGGGGAGGGGGTCACGTGAACTGTGTTCCAAGTCTGTTTCCAAAGCCATAGTTATTTCATGTGTTGATTACTAAACACATACTTCTTCTTCTACTTATTCTACTCAAGGAAGAATTTCTCACCTGCGGCGTCAAGAAGGATGTGGCAGGCCATGCAGCTTGCGAACGTGGGAGCACGGTGATAAGGTGGGGTGGTTCGACATGGGGATCCTGGCACGCCGCTAGTCCGTTCGGTCTGGGCTTGAGTCGAGAAGTCTGAGGCGTGGAGTCTGGTCATCATCGTGCAGGGGGCGGAGCCGCAGGGGTCTGTTCTGGTCGGTGCAGACTGCAGGCCGGTTGAGAGATGTGAGACTTGGCAAACCAAATGCACTGACTCAGATGCTCGTGCTCGTACGGGTTGCCAATGTACGGCTCGGCACACACGCCTCGATGCAGCAACTCATCGAGCTCGAAGAGACTGTCCGGTGGTGGCGTCCAGTTATGCGGGGTCACGTGGCAAGCTTTGTGGTGGTCGGAATGGGTGGCGTTGAACCCCTATGGCAGGGGAGCCATTGCTCTTCTTTCTTGATGGTTGGTGATGATGGTGAGGATGATGGTGGTGCTTGGTTGATGCAGGTTAAGTGGCGGCTGGTTTTAGGGTTAGGAGAGAGATTAGACAATAGCTATATATAGGAGAGAGCATGGCCATAATGGTTTGGGTTTACGGTTGTGGGTAATTGACCATGACCGGACCCAAATGGTTCAAATGTCTACTAGGTTTGGCATAAAAACTTTGTTATAATATTTAAGAGATATAATTTTAATATCAATAATAATAGTAGATTTAGCAGATTGGAATAGGTTTAATGGGAGAGAGGCCCTAACAAGTAAGTAGTAGCTGTAGGCCATAAATAATTATATAATATACCAATGGGACCCATAAGGCCTTATATAATATTTTGCATCCATCTATAAAATATATACATGGATTAGGCCTGCCAAGAATATAAATTTATAAAATCATGGATAGACTATAGGACTAATATAAGTATAAATCCATCCTTACTCACATTATAAGTATATAGAATAATATATTTATGCACACACTTTAGATAGATACAAGGGATATTTATAAAATTCCAAAAACAAATCACGATTTAATTCAAATAAATAATGATAAAAAATATTTTCAAAATTCAGGAAGAGGGGTTACAGTTACAGTCAATTGCAACTAGGCAACCCAAGTCCCTTCCTTGGGTATGAAGGAGGCACCCTCGACGGAGCCCGAGCTTGGCATTATTACAACATAGGGTGCACTAGGGCGCACTTCATAGCTCCCACATAGGCGCCAACAACATGCATCCTATATATTGCAGTAAAGTTTTATTGTGTAAATAAGAACTCAGACTTTAGTCCGACTCAAATACGTATAAACTGTGTAAATTAGAATAGGTGTCCATGTAATCATAATAACATCATCCATAACACTAACTATACTATGAATTAAGAAAGAAAATAACTAAGAAAGAACAGAATAGATGACATCAACTAACAATACCTGAAGATCCTGAAGACATAGCTCCTACTATGCCTATGTCAGATATCAGCAATAACCTATAAGGAAACCATTAATAAACTGGAGAGATCACCAAATCCTTAGGGGACATAGCTAGATACATAATAACATGTTGAATGTACAGTAAATAAACATGCATAAAAAGACAAAAAATACTACAAAAAAAGACTGAAGAAGATACAAGAATAAAACATAAAAAATAAACACAACTAATATGGTGGCATGCCATAGAGAAGTGTGGTACTAGACGTCACTATAAGTAAATCGGGGTAACACAACTCAATGTGAGCTCACAATCCTCTAGTAAGTAGGCCGAAGGGGACTCTCTAACTATAGTAAGTCGCCTTCACAGCCCAATAGGAACTCTTGAGCGAGAATGGTCAGGTATAGTCAACGTCTAATAACAATCGTCTAGGAAGTAAGGAAACGAGTAAAGTAAATCTCATGTCAAGTCAAGTCCAAGTAACGAGATCTAGTCAAGTTGAGTGTACAAGAATACGAGAATTCTAGATGTATAGTGTAGCATAGATCAAGTACGTGACAAGAAGAACAGACAAGTTGCATATATAGAAACAAGTAAAGAAACTTCATAAAGCATGTACGAGACATACATGACAGAATAAAAATAGACATGAACAGAACAACTGAAAGTGTAACACCCTGTTTTCTGAAATTGGGGATTTTTGAAAATGTATTATTTTTATTATTTATTAGTGGTATTTTAGTCATGGTATGATGTTCTGGTGATTTTAGTTAAGTTAAACCATTCCTAAAGTCATGCTAAGTCATGACTTATGACTTTGTGATTTTGGTTAGTATAACTTAGTGTAAACCCTAGTTTTCTCTAACCTAGAAGTTGCCATGACCATGAGAGCTTAGCCATAGGCTTAGAACACCAAATTAGTGATTTTTAGCCTAAAGGGTATTTTGGTAATTTTCTAGGAATTATTTAGAATTATTTAGATTTATGTGTTTTATTATTGTTTAATTATTGTTAAGTATCATGAGAGTCCCTAACCTAGTCTACCCTAATCCATAGGTTAGCCACTAACCTAGAATGATTAGGGGAAAGATTTTACATTGGGTAAAGGAGGATAAATATCTAGATATTACATTTTAGATATTTTGCTTGAATCACTCAAAGATCAAGCCTTTAGCACCTAAAGTCTTTGCCTTCTCCATGAAGCAAGCCCAAGGACACCCCCCTAGTCTTGGCCGGCCATAGGGCACCCCCCTAGCCCTACACCATCCTATATTAACCCAATGTATCATTCATGAAGAATTTTACATGAATTTTAACATAGAAAAATCCCATTTCTTCAAACCTTGATAACTTCCTCAAATTTGAACCAAATTCACTCTAGTCTTTTGCATTGGACTCCCCTACACTAGAGGGTACTAGTTAGGGCCTGCTATCGAGGATTTCGTGAGCTTTGGGCATCACCAAGTTGAAGTGGACACCCCCCTCTCTTTGTTTTTCTATTGGATTTGCATCAATAGGTAAATGTCCATGAACCTTGTTAATTTTGTGTTTCTCTTCATATTTGCATGCATCTAGGTACTAGGGTACTGTAGGACAAATTGGTGAAGGTTTGAGTTGGTTTGGTGTCCGTATCGGACACGTATCCTAGACTAGGAAACTGTGTTTGTTGAAATGCCACAAAGAACTGGTTTTTATTAAAATGTGAAACAAATATGTTTTTGGGTAGCCCTAGACACCTAGGTCACAACCCCACTTGACTGAGCACGACAAGGTGTCATTTTTTGTCGAAAATCGACTTGGACACACTGCCAGGACACAGCACAGTGCACACTTTAATGCCCTGCTACCTCACCTCTCATACTCACTGTACAGTGCACTAGGACACAAGATTTTTGACATGGACACGAGGGCAATGTCTGCGAACATGCCCCCAAAATTTGGTGTTGCCTCGTGTCGTGTCGAGTGAGAAACACACTCGCACTGGACACGGGCTGTCAGTGCACACGCGCGCGAGGGCAACGTCGAGCGTGTCGTGTCGCGCGGACACGACACTTGGGTGCCTCGTAATGACACCATCGTGTAGCCCTTCATGTGGCGTACACGTGGACACGAGCACGTGGTGCGTCGTGTCCTGTGACACGAGCACGAGGCACGTGACTCACCGCACGACGCTGTGACACTGTAATTTACCCGTTTGGGTTCTTTTATGTTTGGAACGTTGTGTCGTATCGTGGTGCAGTATCAGGGACCCTAGACACTAGAGGACACCTAGGGCTTAGTTACCAACCCTTTGATTTGGGTCTTAGCTCGATTTGTAGGAGAAATTAGGTTTACCTAGTTATCGAGTAACAGTGCACAGTTTTCAGTTTTGGGATTTTTCCCAGTTTTCAGAAATGAATTTCAAACTTATTTTTGATCTGATATATACATGTATTTATATGTTTTTAGATATAATTATGTAGTATATGTATGTGTGAGTGTGGGTGAATTTTGAGGGTATTTGGGTGAGTGACTAGGTAGTTGTGATGTATATATACATCTATGTATATATGTTCCTGTGTGTGTGTGTGTGTTTTGGACTGGAATTTGGTTCCAGAACCTGGAACATCCCCCCCTTTCTCTGTCCAGACCTCACTCTCTCTCTTTCAGTCTCTCTCTCTTTCAGTCACCCTCTCACTCTCTTACATCTCTCTCTCACTGTCCCCTCTCTATGTCTCTCTATATATATGTATATATATATAAGTTATATATATATATATATATATATATATATATATATATATATATATATATATATATATATATATATATATATATGGTATCTATATATAGGTACCTATATGATATATGTGTATACTTAGTCTATAGGCCTATATAGTTATGTGTATGTATATATATATATATATTATATATATATATATATATAATATATGTAAGATATATACATATGTGAGTGTGATTGTATTATTATAGAGTATTCACATATATTGATATATATGTAGTAGGTAGACTATATATATATATATATATATATATATATATATATATATTGACTTATAGATATAGGTTTATGAGGAAACCTATAGGTTATCTAGCCTATGGCCTAGGTTGCTAGCCTATGGCATTAGAGGCTAACCCAACTAACCCTAATGACCCAAAACCCAACTTGTTGACCCTTGTTGACTAAGGGTTGACCAAAGTCAACCATAGGTCAAAGTTGACCTAATTGACCTAGATTTGACTAGGACTAACCTAAAATGACTAGTTTAACTAGTCTGACCTAATTACCTTATTGACTGGTCTTTGTTTGACCTAATTACCTTACTGACTGGTCTTTGTTTGACCAATACCTTAGTTGGTCTAAGTTTGACCTAGACTTGATCCAGATTGATCATGTTGACTAGTATTTGACTAGTTTGATTAGAATGTTGACTAAGAGCTGACTTTAACCTAGATTTGACTAACCTTGACTTGTTTGACCTTGTTTGACTTTATTTGACTCAGTTTGATCCCCTGTGACCTAGTATGACTTCCTGTGACCCAGTTTGACTATTGAGTTGACCAAGAGACTTTTGACCAGATTGACCTAGAATCATGTAGTATGCATTGTATACTTTATTTTTACCATTGTGGATACATTGTGACTTGTATTACTCTGATTAGGAGCCATACACCTCTCCTCAGACAGTATATCCTCTTCAGACATTCAGTTATCAGGCGAGTACATTCTCTGACCGTTTCATACTTGTTCAGGCTTTACTTCTCGCTCTAGATTACTTTACTTGATGGTGTTGGTAACACGGATTGGTACTATATGGATCTTTACATGAGATGTTATCCCCTCGGGAGCATCGGGTACTTCATGTTATGTGTGTTTCACTATCATCATGTACTCCTATGCTTCCATTATTCATGTGCACTCATGTGATCATGTACTCTCATGTTTACTGAGCCCTCATGTATACTATCATGTGCACCCTTTCATGGGCCCCATGTGATATCATGTACAATAACGTAACTTGTATAGATCCTTGTGTATTGATTGGGGTAACGGGGGAGTAGAGGTGGACATGTGAATAATTCCAAAGTAGTGTAATCATGTGCAAACTCAGTAGTGTAATCATGTATAAATTCTAGCCATTCACATGCCTATCTTGTGCTCTACATCACTAGTCACTTACAGTTCTCTATATACAGTAGATATTTTATTACAGCTATCGCTTTTACAGCGTATATTTCCTTTCAGCAGTTCATGTATCTTACTCTATTGCCTGTATCGTATTTCCTAACCTGCTATGCACTGCGTGAGATGTATTGTGCTCGTTTCCGTCCTGATTGGACCTGTTGAAAATATTACAGAGGATGAGGATGAGGCCCTGGTGACTACCTA
>JANAVB010011796.1:3595619-3795494 GCA_029216955.1 Iris pallida
GTTTTAGCGACGTTTTTCTTCGTCTTAGGGACGTTTCTTGGCGTCGCTATTATGTAAAATTTTGGTAGTGACTTCTATGTCAGCTAGTCTACCTGAAACTTGTCAGGAAGATCACGAAACTTCTAATATGACTTAAATACATGAAATAGTGTTTTAAAACATAATTAATACTAATTATTTTTGGTAGTTTTTGCCTTTGTACTAGTATAAAATTGTCCCACATCGACTACACCACCAATTGTATCTCAATATAATACTTTGCATGTGTTAAGGTGTGCACATGGGGTGTGGTGGGGCACATGAAGTTGCCATGAGGGGGTGCTTTCCTACAAGGAAATAGGACTAACTCTGACAATAGGCATATTTTTTTTGTCGTTCGTACTCGAACATGGGATCTAGGATGCGTCGTGCATGTACGCGCATATGAGGGGGTAGGTGTGGAATGGCACACGACTCCGATGATTGTCGTATGATATAAAGATATCAAACTCTATTTTTGAGTATTGATATTTTAGTCCCACATTGGAAGGGAGAAGAAGGGTAGTCGCATTCCATTATATATATATAGTCCCCCGGCTTCCTTTGGAATAAGCATAAAAATAAGAAAGTAAAGGGATCCCGTTAAGTCCAGTGAGCCCGTTTGAGTCAAAAAAGTTGACTACGAGTGTTCCATAAGTTCTTTGTGAACTTGCTGGTTTCTGGGAGTAGTTCGCGGCTGGCGAATCTTGCTTGAGCAACAGTTTTTTTTTTACCATCCTAGCAAGAATAATAATTTATTGTTATTTCTTCATAATCTTCTTCTATTTGTATATATTCAATCCCGAAAGGAAGTTGTTGTCAGAAAGGATAGTAGTATTCTATGGCTTCAGGTACTTTTGGAGAGAATATTCGTTTGCCTGAGGTCTTTGTGTCTAATCATTCTATTCAGAATAGAGAGCAAACTTGTTTGGCTGTGGTCACTATTTTTAATCGTTGTATTCAGAACAAAGAGCAGACTTGCTTGCCTGAGGTCTCTATGTCTGATCATTTTATTCAGAACAAAGAGGAAACTTGTTTTCTTGAGGTCTCTGTGTCTGATTGTTCTTCCATTTATATCTGTTTGGGGAATAACAATCTCAAAGCAAGGTCAGGATCAGATGAAGAATTGTCGTACAATTCTTTTCGATACAAGTTTTAACCAACTTAAGAAGATTGACGGACATCACTTCTAAAATTTGGATGAGAAAAAGTTCTTTGTCAAATGGTGGATGAGTGTTGGGACTTACTATCCAAGGAGGAGGATGAACATTACATGGCAGATCGGATATGCCGATAGTGCATAGAGAGTACAATTTTTGCTAGATATGATGAAGAGGTTCTCAAGGAGCATCTCAAGTCAATTGTGAAGAGGAGCAAGGTATTTGCACACATGGCTCAATAATATGCATAAGGTTTGTTCATATTATGTATATGTATATAGCACATAATGCGTATAGGTTTTATTCTTATGATGCATATGTATGTACATAGATTCTGATTGGCTTGGTGCATGGGTTTTCCTCTACATATAAGCATGACAGTGCATGATGATCTCGGCGCATGACTTATCCACTATCTCTATATGCATGTAGGGTGCTACATATCTTAGCGATGGGTCTTCTCGGATGCGGTGCATGAATCTGCCAGGATGATGCACATGGATTGACCTATAGGTTTTGCTAAAAATGCACATGGTTTCGACTATATAAGCATGAAGATTCTCTAGGAGTGTAATAACCCTACATGAAGACAATTTCATCTTGGTGGGGTTAGTTACGGCTGTGGCTTGGAGGGTCATGTCACATCCCAGTTCTAAAATACTTATGAACCCAAGACATGAGCATGCCAGCTATACGGGTATAATAAGTATTCCTGACTAATGGACTTATCCTTATCGTGGTACACTAAAATCCTACAACTATAATACAACAGTCACATGTAATCTAATATCTCCATACTTTTCACATAACACTATAATCTCATCCTCAGGATAGCAACATCAACACAGAAGTTATATAATAATGTCTGATTGAAATAGAAATAAAAATAAAAATAAAAATAGAAATAGCTCTACATATCCACGTACAAGATCTGTTTAAAATAATCCAAGTCTGGTGGAAATATATCCACAAAAATAAAATACAATGTTGGAAATAATAAAGTACTGGAATAAAGAAATAGTCAGGACATAGCTAGCTAGATAAAATATCCATGACTCTAATCAACTGTCAACCACTAGAGCAAGGAAACTCCTCAGATACAACCTCTATATCCTCTGTAAGAAATCTGGGCTCGATACCTGGTCCAAAAACTGTAGGATTAAGGTGCTCGTTCAGATCTGGGAAAGAATCAGGTCCTCAGAGGGACATAACAAGATATAAAATAATAAGCTACAATATGAACTGAAATAAATACAAGAATAAAACTGGGTAAGCTATCCATCTATGTGAATGCATGTCGAAGACGATTTTGGGCCGTATGAGTAAGTAAAGGAGTAGCATTAGCGTCAACCAATTCTCTAGCATACTTCTTCGACCGTACCGAATACTAGTATGTGGCCACTACCAGATATATCCACTAGTATAGATATAATAGGGCATACTGAGGCTTATGTGTATTATCTATCCCATACGCCTACTAATAGTCTTCCCCTCCAATGTCTTGCTCATATCACATCCACGACTCGGGCAATCCACATCTTTATGCAAGTCACTAAGTAGACTCAATATAATCAACATATGAATCGCCACATGAACCGTTCGTATCGATAGCTAGCCGAATGCTTAAGCTCGTAACAACATAATGTAATCTCATTCATAGTCCCGTGTCATGAGATGTATCCAGTTCTGGAAGTCATAGAAATAATTTTATTCTTAATGGAAGAGACATCTAACGACTAAGTCACACACACTATCATATCGATGGCACCATCGATAGTACCCAAGTCACACTTGGACGCACTCTACTAACACATCTATTTCTATACACAACAACAATCTATATATTTTAACAGTATTAAGAAAAGTAGCAAGGTATCTTACCTGAAATGCCGAAAAGAGTATAAAGTATCGATCTGTCTCCAACTACTACAACCGACTGATCACGGTCCTCTAAAAGTAATAAAATACTAAATTAGGTATTACTCAATCATCTACTTACCATAATTAGACATCTATCATATTAATACACACATCTAGTCAACTATTATGGATAAACATTATCATAGTAAACTGGTCAACTATTATATAGATACAATAATCTATATACGGCAACTTATTATATAATATTATATAATAAAAATATATATTTAATTTCTGGAATATATCATAATAAATTCTAAATATACATTATTTATCATTATTTTTGGAAAAACTACTTCAAAACATACTAGATCATTATTCCACACAAAATATAAAAATTATTTATTCTATAACAAATCAGAATAATTATGATTAAATATAATTTTTCATCTAAATTTATCAAATTTATATTATATTGAAATCCTACGAAGTTTTGGATTTAAATAGATGGGTTTTGATTGGTGTGTTGGTGTCCAAAAATTGATAGGATCAAAATAATGGCATACCAACATAAAATTCTTGCAAATATATACAAACAATGATACTAGATGATAGATATAGATGTTAGGTTTTTTCAGATATCAATTGGGGTTCATCGTCGGGAAGGTCTACATACTGAAATTGGTCAATTCTGGACACGTTTCAATGCAACGGACGTCATGGGCAAACGAAGTGGAACGGTGTGAGCTAGAGATTGGATATCATAGAAAATGTAGGGCTATTCATTACATTTGGATGCAGGAAAAATAGATGAGAAAATTATTTAAAACCTATTTTACAACTCACCAACCTGCTGCTGAATTTCAAAGTCAAACATAGATTTTTGGGGCTTTGAAAGGGTTGCAAACCTCTCCGATGACCACAAGATGATCCCAGGAGATGCTACGATGGAAGAGGAAGTCGAGGGAGTCGTGGTAGTGGTGGTGGAGTGCTCGAAACTCGAAGAGGAGGGGGATTAAGGGGGTCGGCCAAAGGCTATGTGGCCGTCGGCCTATGGGAGAGAGGGCTTGGGTTTTTAATAGGGGAGAAAAGGTGGACAGCCAAGGATTGGTTATATATGTAGGGTTTTGGTCTCCTCTAGGTTATGGAAATTTTGGTTTTGGTTTGGATTGAATTAGAGTTGATTTGGTCAACCAATCAACGAAATTAGTTAGGAGTATAAGTGGTTTCCTTCTATGAGTGAGATGTTTGACTTTGGTCAAAGTTCTTAGGATTTGAGCACATGGCTAATCCTAAATTAAAATAAATCAATCTACTATGGTTTTTCATGCTAGGTTGGTCTCCACTAAGTTAGATTGACTAGGATTAAGTCCCAAAAATATTTCTAATAGAATTCAACACCGAAATGACTATAAATGGGTCTTATGTGCCACTTGAAAATAAGTAGCACATGAGAACTCAATTGAGTGGGGGCACCATAGGCATGTGTTTAGTAGGCTCAAAGTAAATAAAAATCATATATTGGATCTTTTAGGTAGGATCGATGTCGAGTCCGAAATTAAGTTAGAAAGTACGACAAGTTTTATGGTAGATAAACTTTTAGCCTAAATTGACCCAAATGTTGTGCGACAAAAATAGAATACAAGAGAACATATTTGAGTGGACATGATATATCGAATTGAAGATAAACTTGTCTAGATCAAAACTCACGAAGGAAGTTTCTAGAGGATGATATTTTTTGTGCTCCAAAAATTAAAGCTACAAAAAAGTATATATTATGATCATAAATAATACAGGTAAAATATATAATGGCCATATATAAATTAAAATATAAATTAAAAATATATAAAATTCAGAGGCCTTACAACCTCTCCACCTTAGAAAATTTTGTCTTCGAAATTTAAACATACTAATAAAAAATAATCAATTATGACTAATTAAAGAAAACATACATAATCCCATAAAGTGATGAGGAAAACGCTTCCAAACCGCAAAACTTTCTCTCGACGGCCCAGAATCTCCATGGGCTGCTCTTCGTAGGGCAGGCTCGGCCCCAAAGTAATCTCAGAGTGATCAAGAACGTGACTAGGATCTGACACATACGCCCTCAACTGAGATACAAGTAAAACGTCATAAATACCTTTCAAGGTCGGTGGCAACACAAATCTGTAAGCGACTTCTCCAACTCTCTCTAAAGCATCAAACGACCCGATATACCTTGGACTAAGCTTTCATCGTCCTACAATTCTAATAGTCCATATGGTAGGAGAAATCTTCAGAAATACATGATCTCATGGATAAAACTTTAATGGTCGACGATGACTGTCTGCCCAAGCTTCTGTCAATCTTATGTTGCTTATAAATGTCCTGGAATTTGCTTTACTTTCTCCGCAGTATGAACCACTAACTCTGGTCTCAATATCTGTCACTCACCAACGTCACTTCAACATACTGGAGAACAACACTTCCTTCCATACAAAGCTTCGAATGGTGCCATTTGGATACTCATCTGATAACTATTATTGTATGAATACTCAACCAAATGAAGATGATCCTCCCATGAACCTCTAAAATCAAGCATGCATGCTCTCAACATATCTTCCAAAAGTCTGAATGGTACGTTCCTTCTTTCCATCCTTCTGCGGATGATATGATGTACTGAACTTCAACTTCGTACCAAGGCTCTCCTGCAAGCTCCTTAAAAAATGTGAAGTAAACCTCGAATCTCTATTGGACACAATTATAACTAGTACTCCATGTAGCCGTACGATTTGTTTAATATACATCTTGGCTAACAGCTTCGTAGATTGGCCCACTTTAAAAGGCAAAAAATGGGCTGCCTTGGTGAGTCGATCTACTATAACCCAAACTGCATCTCTACCACTCGGGCTTCTCTGAAATCCTGTCACAAAATCTATCGTAATATGCTCCCATTTCCACTATAGAATAGGTAATAGCTGGAGCAATTCTGCTAACCTCTGATGTTCAGTCTTTACTTGCTAAAACACCAAACACTTTGCAACAAATTGTGTTATCTCTCGCTTCATTCTATGCCACCAATAATGCTTCTTTAAGTCTCTGTACATCTTTGTCCCTCCAAAATGAATATAATATGGTGAACTATGTGCCTCGGTCATCAGTTCCTAGTGAAGCTCTCCATTCAGAACGTAGAGGCGATCTCCACACCTCAAGGTTCCATATTCGTGAATACATAATCTGGTCTGCATACCGGCTTCGGTCCTCTGTTGAAGTCTCTGAAATCTTCCATCGGCAATGTGGCCTTGATCCTCTCGACCAATGGCGACTGCACCTGAAGTCTCGTCAATTGGCCGTCTACTCCTAGCAGTATAACTTCTATCTTGAACTTCTATAAGTCCTCCAATAGATGCAGTTGAGTAGTCAAGAAAAATGCCATAGATCTCCTACTTAAAGCATTGACTACTACATTTTCCTTCCCTAGATGGTACTGCAAGTCAATCTTGAAATCCTTCATCAATTACAACTATCTTCTCTACCTCATATTCAAGTCCTTCTGAGTGAAGACATACTTCAGACTCTAATAATCTATAAAGATCTTTCCTCGCTCCCCACAAAAATAATGCCTCCAAAGCTTCAATACAAAGATCACTACGGTAAGCTCCAAGTCATGAGTAGGGTAATTTTTCTCATGAGTCCTTAATTGCCTTTAAGCATAAGCTACAACCTTCTCATGCTGCATCAAAACACATCCTAGTCCCTTCCCGGATGCGTTAATCACGAATGCTCCTGTTCCAGATAGAATTGTCAAAATGGGTACAGTGGTCGGGCGTTTCTTCAACTCATGTAATGCGGCCTGATACTCTTCAGTCCACACGAACACCTGCTCCTTACGGGTCAACTGAGTCATCGGTTCCACAATCCTTGTGAAGTTCACTACAATCTTCGGTAATACCCGACAAGTCCAAAAAAACTTCTTACTTCAAAGGGGTTGGTCGGAACATGCCACGTCTCTACTACAGATATCTTAGCGAGATCTACTGAAATGCCTTCTTCCGAGACAACGTGACCAAGGAAAAAATATGGTCTAAGAAGAATTCGCATTTGGTAAATTTAGCATAGAGCCTCTCGCTCCTCAGTGTCTCTAAAACAGTCCTCCAATATTGTTTGTGCTCCTCACGGCTCTTCGAGTACACCAAAATGTCATCAATAAAAACAACTACGAACTGACCCAAATATTGGTGGAACACTCTATTCATCAAATTTATGAATACTGCTGGCGCATTCGTCAATGCAAAAGTTATCACCAAGAACTCATAATGACCATAACGGGCCCTGAATGATGTCTTCAGAATGCCTTCCCTGCGCATCTCCACTTTGTGATATCCCGAACTCAAATCAATCTTCGAAAATACCTTCGCTTCCGTCAGCTGATCGAACAAGTCATCAATATGGGAAAGTGGGTACTTATTCGTGATTGTCAACGTGTCAGTGCTCGGTAACCAATGCACATATAACATACTAATCCATCCTTCTTTGGTACAAATAATACTGAAGGCCCCCAAGGTGATGTGCTTGGTCGAATGAAGCTGAACCTTCATATCGTCCAACTCCTTCTTCGCCATCCGATACACATTAGAAGAAACTGGTGCTGCTCTTAGCACTAACTCAATACTAAACTACACTTGGTTTTTAGGTGGTAGACCTGACAACTCATCCAAAACTACATACATGAACACCTCAACAATAGGCGGCGGTGCTACCTCCATGGACATGAAAGCTTCGACTTCTTGCCCTACTCCCTTTTAAATGATCCCTCGCATGAATTCGAATTCCAGATGACCTGGCGATCTGAAGATAACACTCCCTCTATGGCAATATAATACGACATGGTACTGGCTCAACTAGCCATCCCCGATAGTATGTCAAAATTTGGCATTGAAAATACCAAAAATTGTGCTATCATCTCTCTTCCACACACTACCACTGAACAAGTTCTACATGTACTAGTCGCTGGCATGATACCTCCCCCGTAGGAATCATCCAACTCTTAGGTAAGTGCGAGGTAACTACTCTATGCATTGCTACAAAACAACTAGATATAAAAGACAAAATTGCCCCCGAATCAAGTAGTGTAGTGACAGGTATAGATGCTACTATGATAGTACCTATAATCGCCACACCCTCGGGATCCTCCACAACTGGTGCCATAACATAAGCCTGGCCAACTTTTTGTCCTTCCGCCTGCTGTCTAGCTCTCCCGAACTGAACCTCCAGTAGTGGTAAAGGGGGTCCTCTCTTGGGTCCTCCTGGTGTTGCATTTGCTTGAGCATGTGTTCTCGCTCCTAGTGGTGCTAGTAGTGCTAGTCTCGGAGTTGGATTCTGTGGTCCGTCCCTCTACTATAGACAATCCATGGAACAGTGCTGGTCAAATCCACACTGCAAGCATTATCCTAGTCTCTTCCAGCAGTCTCTCTGAAGGTGTCCCATCTTGCCACAATGATGACAAGTCGAAAGCTCCTTCGCTAGATAGGGTACAGATCTATGGTACGAAAGTCCTCATGGACGTCTAATAGGTCCTCTTGACTATACCATGCTGGAAGAATTACAGTAGTAGGGCACCTCGGAAGTACCAAGTCCTTGTTGATATCCTCTTGGAGATGTACTCTGCTAACACCTCGACGTACTAAACTCTAGATTGTGCAAGTGTATCATTGAATCTCCTTCGTTAACCCATGATGAAATCTTCGTGCATTCTCTACATTATTCGGTATCGGGATGGTGTAATGAGATAGTATGAATTTACATGAGAGGAGTATTGAATCAAGCTGGATACATAAAGGAGATAGTACGAATTTAGAATTCAAAGGCAATAAACTTAGCAAGTGGACGAGATTTTCTAAGACTCTTTTATCCTAATTTGCATGCTCGTCTTGGTAATTTAGGTAACCAAAATGAAAAATTGACCTACATGAGCTACCACAAAAACATATCACGCCCCCAGTTCTAAAATACATAGGAACCCAAGACATGAGTATGCCAACTGTACAGCTAAATAAGTATTCCCAATTTAATGGACTTATCCTAATCACAGTACGGTGAAATCCTACAACTACAATATAATAGTCACAAGTAATCAAATATCTCCACATCATTCACATAACATTATAATCTCATCCACAGGAGCGCAATATCGACACAGAAGTTATATAATAATATCTGACTGAAATAAAAATAGAAGTAGAAATTGGTTTGAATATCCAAATACAAGATCTATTTGAAATAATCCAAGTCTGGTGGAAATATATCCACATAAATAAAATAAAATGCTAGAAATAATAAAGTACTGGAATAAGAAAATAGTCAGGACATAGCTAGCTAGATAAAATGTCCATGACTCTAATCAACTGTCAACCCCCTAGATTAGGGAAACCCCTCGAGCACAACCTATATGTTCCCTGCAAGAAATCCGCACTCGATACCTGGTCCGTAAATTATAGGATAAAGGTGCTCATCTGGATCTGGGAAAGAAGCACATCCTCAGCTGAAATATATACTAGCATACTTCTTCGGCCTACCAGATACTAGTTCGTGGCCACTACCGGATATATCCACTAGTATAGCCTACAATAGGGAACGCTAAGGCTTATGTGTATTGTCTGTCCCATACGCCTACTAATAGTCTTCCCCTCCCATGTCCTGCTCAAATCACATCCATGACTCGGGCAATCCACATCTCTATGCAAGTCACTAACTAGACTCAATCTAATCAATATATGAATTGCCACTACAAGAAAAAAGGCTTTTCTTGACGGGTTTTTTCCGTCAAGAAAGGGGTATCTTGATAGTTGCGGATCCGTCAAGTAGGCTGGAGTCAATAAAAGTCCTCCTCTTTTCTTGACGGTCGCTGGCAAGACTTTTCTTGACGATTTTTTGCCGTCATATGAAGTAATTTTCTTGACTGTTTTTAGCCATCAAGATAGCAGTTTTTAGAAACCGTCAACGTAGGCAAAAACTTTTCTTGACTTCGGCCTAGATGACGGCTATTAGCCGTCATAAAAAGCATTAATTCACGGCTATTATGCAGCATGTTGAATTAAAATTGACGTTGACAACTGTCAAGAGTAGCTATCTAAAGTACCGTCAAGAGAAGCTTGCCATAATTCCGTCAAGAATTATATAATATTAATCAAACACATATAATATCAATCCAGAAGCTACACACATCAAATTACTATAAAATCCAAATTTCATATTAACAAACTGTATTGTTCATACAACAAAAACTTCCAAACACATCCAACCACAACATAATCCAACCACAAAGTACACATATTTGTTGTTTCCATACTACTTAAACATCCAAACCACAAACATCCATCACTTGTCACTACAAAACATAATCCAACCATACAAAATGAAACCAAAAAAGTAGCAAACCAGATCGGAGCACATCCTTCCTATATCCACAGCATTCTCCTATTCACAGCATACATGCACCTTCATTTTTTAGAAAGTTCCTGAGAGAACAAGAACACAAATTATCAATATACTTCCCTATATGTTCTTATATAGATATTCAACTCACTTTTAAAGAATTATCAATACAGTTTGACTTTATTGCTGCACACACAAGAACTCGAGATAATTTGAATCACTTGAGAAGAAATACTCAAAATATTATGAAATTGACATCCCAAATAGAAGCAACATATAAATTTTTGGTCGAACACCATGGTGACATGGTTTAGATGTTTTCAAATATCGTTGCTTCAATAGGAGCATAAATAGATAATAAATGTATTTTGGCAACTACTAATATGAGGAAGCATAAATAGATAATGAGGATTACAATGTCAACTCTTATTATCGAAGTTTGCGATCATAGCGAAAACAATCGTAAAGGAAAATTTACTTCTCTAAGTCTAATGTAGTATTAATATAAAGACAGCATGACTAAAAGAATACAATACTTTACCTTAACTAAAAGATGTTGCTTGAAGACTTATATGGGTGTCTTCCCACTTCACGAACTACAAAAATAATATCATGTCAGTTTTTGATATAGACTTGAAGACGTACTCCAGAATACACTTAAATAAATTTACCAAAGGTTATTTTTGGTTTTAACAATATATTTGCCATCGCTTATTGGCTCTAGAAAAGAACAGATGAAGATATTTTCAAAAGAAAGAAGTTTCAATGAAGTATATGGGTGTCTTATAAGTTCTTCAAAATCGACAGGAGGTAATAGAATATATCATATTATAAAATGCAAGCAATTGTACGAATGAAGAGAAAGCCAAATTCTGATTTTAAACACAATATGTATATTGAGGTTACGACTGGAAGATGACAGTGTCAGCAAATTCACATTTCAAACACATTATGGATATCGAGGTTACTGCTAGCAGGTGACAGTATCAGCTATAAAACAACAAAAGAAGCAACAAGAGTTCAGGCACTAATTTTACTTGCATATATACAGGATAAACTATGTTGCATAAATATGACAAAATGGTGTCCATATCTGTATCGTCTCATCTCCATACCCGTGTTTGTACCCGTGTAACATATTTAAAAAATAACCACGGAATGTCACAAGACTTTTAAAGATGAATTCTCATGTATGTTCATTAATTAATTAAACGACAATTTGTATCTTTTCCTACCAATGGGGTTTATACTTGCTCTGGTTTCTCAAGTGCATGTGCTACCACAGGTAATGTTACAAAGAAAAACAAGAAAGGGAACGATATGATTATTGAAGTTCATAAAAACTGGAAAAGAACCCATATGCCTCTGAAGTTCAGGAGTCAGGTCCCATTTCATTTGCCTCTGCACAGCCAGATCAGCAAACGCCGACAGAGGGTATTGGTGCTTCATCGATGGCAGTCCTATTTTTTGGTCATTCAACATAACTACCAAAGGATCTTCCAGACATATCGTCGCGTCATCCTCGAATCCTATGCTATCACCGAATATGAAGTACAACTTGTTCCAACGGTGTGACCCTCTGAGCTTCTCATTATTAATCATCTTCTTCAGAAAGGTTTTATCCTGTTCGATTATGGCGATCGCCCGTTCCATAGGTTGGTCATGATTGATCTTTGTCTGAATATCGCTGACCATGTTGGTTATAAGGCTTGTACTGAGAACGTGGCAAGCAGAACCGAAAGGGATACCGCCAAGCTCCGGGACAAACATGTTTACTGCAAGGACAGAAGAGAAAGTCAGACTCAAAAAACTGCAGGAAAAGCTAAGTGCTGAAAGACTCTTATGCGCCCAAAGGGCTATGCGCCCAAAGGGATATACGCCCAAACAAACAAGTGGGCGCATAACACACAAACAGTACGTGGGCGCATAAAATACAAATGGCATATGGGTGCATAACATGGCAATATGTGGGCGCATATCACACCACAGTATTGGCACATGACTTCTGTGGGCGCATAATAATGCTCACAAGAAGTATGTTGCCTTAGGCGCATGCGCCCATGCAGAAGAAAAGTTTGAGCGTCACAAATTAATGCTCGGGACTTTGTTTTTGAAGCGTGCCCTCATCCAGAATCGGGTCCTGGACTGGTGAAGACACTACCGCAGGAGGAGAGCCACTCGGCGCAGCCCCCTTGCCCTTTGTGGATCTCTTGGCGACCTTGGGAGACATGGTTCTTAGACAAGAAGATAAAGAGTTTTTGAAAAATTCTAAGAAAGGAAAATAATGAGCTCTCTCTCTCCTTTAGAGCCTATTTATAGGCACATGCCACTTCTTATGCGCCCACTATCTTTATGCGCCTATGCGCCCATTGTGCAGTATGCGCCTACAATGGCCTATGCGCCCACGTGAAGATCCAGCCTCTTGTACACTATGCGACTGCCACTTGCTGACGTGGACGACGTATGAAGGATGGACCTCTTCAAATTCTACCCCGATGAATCTGTCAATTCAGATTTCAAGGAAGATCTCAACAGTCGTATCCCTCAGACAGGATGGCCAAATACTATGTGCCCAAAGAGGGAGCCGTGCTATGCGCCCATTGTATCACGAGAAGACGATCCATGCTTCTTTTAGAGTATTTTGAACTCGTTCAAGTATCGAAAACTTTGAAGGGGGTCTTGTAGAAGCATAAAAATTTTAGCAAATAAAGCCTTATGCGCCCAAGCCAAAAGAGGACATATGCGCCCAAGTGAAGCTCCTATGTGCTCAAGTCACCCAGTGAAGCTCCTATGCGCCCATCATCCTGCAAAGCTCTATGCGCCCAAGCAACCCTCTGTGAAGGAGGGCGCATAGCCTGAAATAGGGCTATGTGCCCAAGCCTGACTCGGTCAAAGCCATGATCAAAAAATGCACCGAAGTGCATAGCCACGTCTGTCTCCACGAGCAGTCGTGCACCAAAGCATGCGGCCACGTCAACACCACAACCAACCTACGATCTCGCAGCCTACATGCACCTATACCCTATGCACCCAAGGCAGGACTATGCGCCCATATGAAAACCAGTGTGTTTTCCTTATGTGGGCGCATAACATCATCCCAGCTCAAGAACGACTATAAAAAGGGGGCCTCATCCCTCTTCAAAAGACAAAACGGAATGCATTTTCAAGAGCCAAATTGCTGCACTTCTTGCCAGTGAGCTGAAAGTTAGCAATTTTTTAAGTTTTCTCCCACTTTTATAATCGGAGTGTCAACGGAGTAAAGAAGCAACTGCCGCTCGATCTCCGTCGTCCCATTCCCCAGAATTCTTTTTTGTACTCGGGGATCGTCAGTGCAGGATCTCTCAGGAGTACTCGTTTTGTGGTACCTTGCACCAATAACGAAAAGACAGTATTTTTTTTCTTTTTGTGTGTGTCCACAAAAGTTTTTAGAGATTGGCATTTCTTTTGATCAAAAAATCAAAGCTACAGAAAAATATATATTATGATCATAAATAATATTGGGAAAATATAAAATGGCCAATATATAACTTAAAATATATAAAATTAAGAGGTCTTACAGGCATATGAATGAGAACTATAGATCCAATACAAAACCAAAATAGTAAGGTAAAGCTAAAGTTGGTTGTTTTGATTACTTAACTTGGTTGCTATATATGCAAGTTGAGTCATCTAGCGTGGTAGCCACTAGTGCATCTGGCCACACGTGCTCTATAAGGAACTATTCACCTAGGATTAGCCTAGCTATGATGAAGGTCTCGATGGTAAATATTACTAGCAGAAGATCTGAGGATCAGGACGGTGGTTCGGGACCACCGATATATCAAGGACATTAGGTGTGAGTAGAAAATTCCAGAGATTTCTTAAGGCCTGATCTTAGGAAGTCTGTTGTTTTCGATACATAAATAAAGATGGACATTTGTACTAGCCAGATGGTGATTTTATGGCAAGGAACTTGCTTCGTATAGGTGTTCAGTACTGAAGGGATGTTCGAACTTCTGCTTATGCCAATGGAGTTTTTTTATTGAGTTGTAAAAGAATGGACTGAGAGTTGTGCTATATAATAGCAGTCTCAAGATGTCTAGTCTAGGCCTTATCTCTAGTATGTGGGGATAAGGTGGTAGAGGGATATGAAGTCTATGCAGGGATAATGACTGCCAGGAAGTTGCTCAGACGATTGGACCAAAGTACAGATCTTCTGGAGTTGGTACACTCAGATATCCATAACTTTTATCAATTCTCCACAAAGACAGGGATGTTTGCAAAAACAAAAAGTTGTTCTATTACAAACTTTTGAAAAGAGTACAAGAGTATAATTTGAATTCTGGAGAAGTACAACTATAGAAATCTGATCAGAAGACGATCACTTTATCCCTTGGACTATGTGAACTTGAAGACTAGAGCCTCTGTAGAATGCAGCATCAATTTTGCAAGAGTTCTTGATTGCTGTGTGTCATCTCCTTTAAAAGTGATTGGAAACTCTATTTATAGAGTTCTGGAAATAACTGTTTTAGCAGTTATTCTGATGTACACGAGGTTGGATTATGCCACATTGGGTTGCGCCAACCTGATGTTGCGCCAACTTTCATTCAGTTAACCAATCGTATACTAACTGTATTTAGACGCGTGGCATCATGTGATTGAGATGCACCTAGTCGTGTACAGAATAGTAGACACGTCTTGAGAGATTAGTGGCATGTGTGCCATGTCATCCTGTTTTAGAATGTAAGTTGTCTTAACTTCATCAGGTTGCACGAGCTTCAGTCAACAAGTCAAACTGTGCCTGATTGGGTTGCGTCTAGGCGTAACTGAATGGATAGGCACGTGGCACTTAGAAAGATGTTTGTTCAGATTGTGCCTAGGCACAACTAAGGAATTTGTTTAGATTGCGCCTAGGCGTAACTCATATGACGTGCAGGACAGCTGTCAATTCAATCTCCTCGAGCGGCACAATTCGAGGGATTCGAAGAGATTTTCTCCGTTTACTGTGTTATCAGTTGTCAGTGCTGTCAGGTAATGATGACCATTAAATGTCAGACTCCACGTAGACTTTAACACAATATGACAGGGCACAGTCTAGTATATAGCGCAACCTAATCAATGGCACAGTTTGATCTCTGAGCTTCATATCAATGTCGCAGCTTGATTTTTTGAGGCACAATTTGATTGCTGAGTAGTAAATATATGGCACAACTTGATTTTTAGGTCCTACAAGACCCCTTTCAAAGTTTTCAAAACTTAAAAATGTTTCAAAGTTTTGAAATACTTTGAATTTATAAAAGTTTTGACTGAGTACAGTTGTGCCAGTCAATGCTCAGTCGTCATAATTAATTTTCTTTCTCGAAAACACTCGATCTCCTCTTCGTCTTCCCGAGTTTCATTGATAATTTTTGGTTTCCCATGAGGAATATGAAGAGTCAGTTTGGTTATATATATAGGGGCTGGTTCTTATACTTATTCTTCACTTTTGTACTTTGATGGCACCTAAAAAGAAGGAGATGGAGACCAATGCTGATACTGAAATCAAGTCCCCTAAAGTGAAACCCAACGTTATGCCTACGACTTATTTGTTGGAGGCTGACCCATCACTGAGGGTGGTGAACTTTTTAGACTGTTTTGATTTAAATCCAACAGTCTTCAATCATTCAAATGGTGGGCCATCACTTTCCTCTGAAGAGTACGACGATTTGGAGGGATTCCTTAATCTGATGCGTCGCTCGGGGATCCGTAACATGCAAGAATTGGACGCTGCTCTTCGTCAAACCAATGAGGACGAGGAAAAGAAATAATGTTAAGCGTGCCAGCTTTTATCATCTTTTCCTATGTCCTTGTCTGTAGGGGTCCACCCATCTTTATGAAAATGTAATTTATAATTTTTGATATATTGTGTCGCTGTAATTTCAAACGACGCATGTAGATGTGCTCTGTTGACCAATTCAACGTTTACTGTTTTATTAAGAGACACATGACAACCATCACGTAGTTTTAAGCACCTATTGTTTAGTTCTTTTCCGAAATAAGCTTCTAGAATGACGTGCCCGTTTTCATCCTCAACGCTTCTAAAAGGATAGCCAAAAACAAAAGAGACATTCATGCTTTCTCAAAACAAATGACTTCTTACAAGGTCCCACTATCCATAAATTCATTTATGCTACTTCATCCTGATGCTATTCTTTTGCATGCCGCACCTCCAAAAATTGGTAAGTCCCAACAAAGAACCAATGGCTTTCATACATGAGTGTTTTACTTTTACGCCACTTTTGAAGATAAGTACTGACTTGCATATTGTAGACACTGTTGATATGCACTAAATAGGCGTGTACCGCAATCTTAGCTTTGATCAGAGGCGTACACTACTGATATGTGCCTGTTGATCGGCGTGCAGTATTGATATGCGCTTGAATTTCTGAGAATAGGCGCGCACTGTGATCAGTGTCTGGCTTCGGTCAGAGGCGCCCACTGTTGATATGTGCCTAAATTTCTGAGAATAGGCGCACACTGTGATCAGTGTCTGACTTCGGTCAGAGGCGCACACTGTTGATATGCGCCTAAATTTTTGAGAGTAGACGCACACTGTGATCAGTGTCTGACTTCGGTCAGAGGCGCATACTGTTGATATGCGCCTGTTGATCGGCGTACAGTTTATATGCGCCCGTCGATCGGCGCACAGTTTTGATATGCGCCTGTTGTTCAGTGCGCAATTTTTAATAAATTTTACTAACTTTTCTTTCCTTGCTGATCTTTACAGAAGTTTGGTTGATAAGCTTCTTCAAAACTGGCATCGGTGACCTGGATGCTAGGAAGAGCATTTTTTTGACACCTACATCAGACAGCTCATGTGATTCTGACACTCAAATCAGATAGCTCAGAACTCTCTGTATTCCAAAAGGATCTTCTTCAGATGGTAGGAAGAGCCTTTATACATGAGAGTTGGATGGTGGAGAGACATAATTAGGAATCGTATCACAAGGGTGATCTCATTTCTAGTTCCCATGATGGGTCATCTTTTCTCCACCAGTTGTATTAACAGTAGCTTATCTTTGGGATGCTGTACTTTGTGGTTCTCTTCTCGTCTTTCTGAGAGAGAAGACTAGAGTTGATTCTGTTGTCTTACTCGCTGCTTCAGGACGAGATGACAAGGAACTGGCACCAACAAGAAGATCCAAAGATGTAATAGACCTTCAGTTGTCAATAAGAAGATACAAAGGTGTAATAGACCTTCAATTGTAGTAGATTTTCATCAAGATGTATCTATAAAAGACAGAATAAAAATTGACTTTCTCTTCTTCTTCCTTTTATAATTTGATTTTGATGTGTCGATATGGAAAAATAGAATCCAGGAAAAATATGGATGTGACAAGTTGTTGAATACAAATAACAGAATTTAGAGGTGTGGAGAACGTGGACTCCAGTTATGAAAAATGGACAGTCATTTCGATTTTCGAGGAAGAGACAATGAATGAACAGTCATTTTGACTCTCAAGGAAGAGAATAGAAAAATGAACAATCACGTCGGTTTTTGAAGAAAAAAAAATGAACGATCAGTTATAAATGAATGAACAGTTATGAATGAACGAACAGTTATAAATGAACGAACAGTTGTGCTTCTTTCAAAAAGTCGCATCAGTTCTCGAGGTTGACTATCTAGTTGTTCTGTCTATAAATAGAACAAAATTTTCGTAGATATTGTCCATTTCTTTTCTTTCTGTACAAAATGTCTTCCAAGGATTTGCTCACTCCGAAGATTGAAGGAAAGACCGAAATGCCCCTTGCTGAGCCTCTAGTGCCTTCTCAGAAAGAAAGGGGTAAAGGCTCAATTGCTCCTGCACCAGGACAGGACTTGATTGCCAACCTAGTAGAGCCTGGGAAGACTGCCGAAGAGGAGGCATTAAGGATGGCTACTTGTGAATTTTTTGTGAGTCCAGACAACTGTTGGCAAACTATGTATTTAATTATGAAGGATCAGGGCCTCCTCTCCATCCTTAATATTATGTAACTCTATTATGCTTTTGAATAAAATAAACTTTTACTTTCATCATGTCTCTGAAATATAATACATTTTGCCTTTACACATAATATTTCTTGAGAAATTTGCCATTGATAGGCATCATAGCAACTCTGCCATCCATATCTGTTAATTGATAGGCTCCATTTGAGAAAACCTTATTTACCACATATGGACCTTCCCATTTCACCTCGAACTTGTCTTTGCTCATATGAGTCATAGTCATAGGACGTCGGACTGTAAGAACTAGTACGCCTTCCTGAAATATTCGTACTCTGACTTTACAATTAAAAGCTTTTGAAATCTGGGCTTGATAAAGTTCAATGTGTTGTTGAGCCAGCAACCTTTTCTCGTCGAGCGCTTCTAATTCTTGAAGTCGAAGACGATTATTATTCTCTGTAGTAAGTTCATTAGCGATGGCGATTCTCAATGAAAAAATTTGAATTTCTAATGGTAGGACAGCTTCACATCCATATACTAGCGAAAAAGGTGTACAACCTGTGGGGTTACGGACAGTAGTACGATATGCCCAAAGACATTCTCCAAGTTTATCACTCTAATTACGTTTGTTAATAGAGACAAACCAAGTCTTTGTAGGCCATCCTTCTACTTGAAGGCCTCAAACTGAGTGCGTAAGAGTTTCACAGCCTCATTGGCATCTCCTGATGTTTAGGAATTGAGGGGCTGGTTATAATTATTGGAAGAAGAAACAGCGTGGTAATTACCACCTCCAGCATCAGACTGACTGGGATCAGCTTAAATTGGCACAGAAGCAACCTGAGGAGGTGGTACCCCCAGACTGACATTGACAGGTACAGAAGAAGCTATAAGTTCTGGATTTGTAGCAGGGTTTATAACTGGTGGCACTGTATGTTGAACCACGATTATAGTGTGCATACTTGCGACCATCTCAGCCATGGTCTTCAATTTGTTTTCTAGTGCAACAATTCGTTGCTGCTGACTGGCTGAAGTAAAAGTATCTTGATCTTCTGTAACGGTATATGTCTTCACCTCTCTTGCTGCTATTGACGAGATAGTTTGTTCAGAACTTTCACTATCCACATCAAACTCAGATAAAGAGTCCTCTCTTAGATGAGTGATGGGGAGATCTTCTTGATTAAAGACACCTTGGTTCAAATTTTGATTTCTTGATCGGGTGTATTGAAAGACCCCTTCACTGAATGCATGAATCCGATCTAAGTACTGCTGACTAGGATTACGGGATGTATTACGTCTTGGACGTTTCCCACCCCAGTGCCTTGGGAAGTCATGTTGACAGAAGCATATAATGGCTCGTCATCATCTTCTGTTACAGGTTTAGGAGTTGAAACATAGTTCAGATGATCGAAGACAGATCGTCTAGCTGATTGGCAAAAACACTTGATGACCACTTCATGAAGGCAGTGGCGATCTGAAGAGTGATTTGGAGGTGAAGGAGATATCCCTGTAATCTCCCGTCTTTGTGTAAGACGTTCCGAAGATCAGTTACCACTACAGGACGAGAAGAAGTCGAAGGAAATTATTCCTTAATGATGTTAGGAACATGCCTCCTATTCTTCAAATGTTTAGTTCCTTGAGTGTAGAAAGAGGTACTTAACTCATTAGCATAAGTGATTGGGTCTTTCTTTTCAAACTTTGGTTTCTGGTACAGAGTGGCCTTTGGCATAGAATTCTTGCGTTTCACCGAAGTTGATATTGATGGATGCCTATTAAAATAAGCACGTAAATAAGAGAATTCTGCTCCGGGTGTCTCTGTTTGAGATACCATCAACTTTTCTTGCTTGGATCTTGAAATTTGCAAGGTTGGAAGATCTTGACTAGTCCCCATAGGGGTTGGCAAGACACCTCTTTGATCAGTATTCCTTCCCATAGCAGAGATCCGAAGACCTCTGTTTAAAGGAATGGAATGTGACACATCTTCCTCTGAGTCATAAACTAGGAAAGTTTTAGAAAAGACCAAAAGGTGCTTTCCTTTATTATGTAGAGGGTCAGCTAAGAAGCGTTTTCCTCTATTTTGTTGTGGGATCACTTTAGGCACAGGTTGCGCCAGTTGAAGAAATGTTAAAGGACCATTCCCTTTGTTCTGTCTAGTTTTGGCACTAGAACATTGTTTCTCCAAGTTCAGAACTGGAGAATTGGAAGAGGAAATAGCCAAAAGAGTAGTTCCCTTGGGTTGTGCCAGAGAAGCAGACTGCGCCTGCACAACTGATTGCTTGGGTTGCGCCACAGTGCTATAGGTTACTGGTTGCACCCTAGCAATATAGGCTACTGGTTGCACCTTGGCAGCAACATGGGTAGACTGACCCTTAGCAACAGCTTGAATAAATTATGCCTTGGCAGTAAAGAGAGTAGTGGACTGCACACGGGCAGCAGGAGGAGTAAATTGCGCACGGGCAGCAATGAGAGTGGACTGTACGCAGGTAGTAGAAAGAGACTGCGCCAGAGCCACAGAGGCAGATTGCACCTTGGCAACAGCAGCCATAGAGGACTTAGGAGTCCACACAGTTTTGTTCTTGGTGATAGCCACCGTGCGCTTGTCGCTCTTCTTGTTGATCATATCTTCATAGGCTGTCTGGTTGACTTGAATAACCAGAGTCTTCTGCGTCTTGCCGATCGACGCAACGTGATATTGAGTTGTCACCTTCTCATCGGAGGAGAAAGACGTCCCCAGCAGAGTTGCCATTTTGTTTGCAAAAATAAAAAGTTATTTTATTATAAACTTTTGAAAAGAGTACAAGAGTACAATTTGAATTCTGGGAAAGTACAACTATAAAATTCTGATCAGAAGACGATCACTTTATCCCTTGGACTATGTGAACCTGAAGACTAGAGCCTCTGTAGAATACAGCAGCAATTTTACAAGAGTTCTTGATCTCCGTGTGTGATCTCCTTTGAAAGTGATTGGAAACTCTATTTATAGAGTTTCGGAAATAACTATTTTAGTAGTTATTTTGATGTACGCGAGGCTGGATTGTGCCACATTGGGTTGTGCCAACCTGATGTTGCGCCAACTTTCATTCAGTTAACCAATCGTGTACTAACTGTATTTAGACGTGTGGCATCGTGTGATTGAGATACGCGTGGTCGTGTACAGAATAGTAGACACGTCTTGAGAGATTAGTGGCATGTGTGCCACATCATCCTGTTTTAGAATGTAAGTTGTCTTAACTTCATCAGGTTGCACGAGCTTCAGTCAACAAGTCAAACTGCGCCTGATTGGGTTGCGCCTAGGCGCAACTGAATGGATAGTCATGTGGCACTTAGAAAGAAGTTTGTTCAGATTGCGCCTAGGCGCAACTAAGAAATTTGTTTAGATTGCGCCTAGGCACAACTCATAAGATGTGCAGGACAGCTGTCAATTCAATCTCCTCGAGCGGCACAATTCGAGGAATTCGAAGAGATTTTCTCCGTTTACTGTGCTGTCAGTTGTCAGTGCTGTCAGGTTTTGATGACCATTAAATGTCAGACTCCATGTAGACTTTGGTGCAATATGACAGGGCACAGTCTAATATATGGCGCAACCTAATCAATGGCGCAGTTTGATCTCTGAGCTTCATATCGATGGCGCAACTTGATATTTTGAGGCGCAATTTGATTGCTGAGTAGTAAATACTTGGCACAACTTGATTTTTAGGCCCTACAAGGGATAAAGACTGTCAAGAAGCTGCTCAGATGATTGAACCAAATTGAAGGACAGAACGTTCGAGAAGTTCAGGAACTTCAGAGCTGAGTCTGAACATATATCCGGCCGAAAACTCAAGAGACTCAAAAGTGATTGGGATAGAGAGTATCATTTTCTTGGATATACATCATTCTATAATGAATATGGAATTGGCTATGAAACCTCTATAGCCTCGTTATATACTCAGGATTGATCAAGACAGATAGCATCGTTTTCTTGGATACGCATCGTTCTGCTATGATTATGAAATTGGCTATGAAATGACTGCTCTGTAGTATCTCTAATCTAAAAAAGTTCCAGAGAGGAAGATAATGACGATGTCAAAGATGATGATATCAATACTGCGGATCTTCCAATATGCATCTGGGATAGATTGTGCTTACAGCTACGTCTATTTCTAACTAATGTACCGTTCGTTACATCTGTCATTGCTTCTCATAAATACTGGTTCAAGATTAGACCAGATTTGAATATCATTCAAGTGTGGGGTGTTTGGTATACATTAAACTTTTGGATATCTAGATTCAGAAGCTACGGACGAGGACCAAGATGACATTTTCTGGATAAGCGATTGAAAGCTACGCTCGGAGATCCTTTAATATTGTATCATTCAAATTATTGAGTCTCGCGACGCAAAATTATTTAAAGATACGTATGCTAGGGACAATAACATGTTTCTCGCGGATGTTCGGAGGATATTGTTGGTACAGAAGAAGCAAGTACTTTCAAAGAAAGTATAGTCCAGAAGGTGGTTGTCGTTTGAGATAACACTTGAACCAGTATTTGCTAAGCAGTTAGCAAAGCGAGTGAGAAGGTCAAAAGACTTTCGAGATAACTTGATCACCTATCACATGTTGGCTGACGAGGTGATGAAGACCAGAGATGCGATCTTCTGTAGAAAATGAGTCAATGGTAATATTGACTCTATTGCATCTAATTACAAGTGTGTGTTAGTTAATCTGCCTTAAGAAGCTAAACCTATCGAATCTTCGAGAAGAAGAAGATGAAGGTCGAAGGAACTACTAATGAGTTCAAGGCTAGGCTAGTTGTCATGAGGTTTTGCTCAAGAACAAGAGATTGATGAGGTGCCTAAGATGTCAACTATCAGGATGACGGTTACCGTAGCTGCTATTCATAAATTGTTCTAATATCAGATAGATGTCTAGACAATATTTTTTTGGATAGAGAAATGACATGAGAGGTTTACATACAACAGACAGATGAATATTTTATTCAGGGTCTTGAAGACAAAGTCTGTAAGTTGGTAAATTCTATGTACAGTTTGAAGTAAGCTCCCAATCTGTGGCCTGAAAAGTTTGACCAGGTTATTAGGTCAAAAGGCTGCAGGGTCAGTGAGACTGTTAAGTGTGATTACACGAAGTTCAATGGTGATTGAAGAATCATCGACCCTCTATGATTACACGAAGTTCATTCCTTTAGTATAATTTTTAAATGCTTAATATATTTATTTTATAAGGAATAACTTAGAGAACAAAGGGAGAAGGGTTTTTATATAATCCTAAAATTTTAAGGGCTTTATTGCCAAATACCTAATTTCAAATTTTCCCTCTTCCTGGCCGATTACAGTAACCCTCTATGAATTTGAATTCAAATCAAATTCAAAATCGACTTCTCCTAATCTCTTTCACAAATCAAGTATATCCCTAACTTAGGTATATAAGGGAATTGGCCGACCCATTCCCTAAACCCTCATGCAATACCAAGAATCGTTCTAAACCTACAGAATCTTAGATTTCCTAGGGATAGCCTTCGTGTCATCTATTTCGTGGCGATCCTCGCTCGAGTCTCCTATAACAGGTAACCCAATAAACTTCTTATTTCTGAGCACCAATTGTTTGAGGAATTGCCATAAGAGAACCATAGACCAATAGGGGGACAGACAGTAGGAGTCCGGGTCACATTCTTGGGTGTGTCCAGTACGGGGAAATTTCTGTTGGTTGAGACAGTAGCACGAAGTCACGCACCATGCATCAATGTACCTATAGGTTGATTACAGGAGTGAATATCCTAGGCAATGTGCATTTGTGGTCTAATATTAGCAGCAGTCCTAGGTGGGCTGTTGTTCCTATAGGTTAGGAAACATTAGTTGGAAGGAAACTGGGGCACCCATACGAGAACATATGTAGGAAGCCAATATCCTTGTGTGCGTTGAATAGCGCCTGGATGTGTCTGGGTTTTGTGGGATAGTGGCAGGTATGGGAGTGCCTCTTTCTTATTCTGTATATGAGCATGGGTTGGTAACATGTCCATAGTTCAATTTTCTAAGTGTGGATGGAATTGCCAAAGATGGTATGGATATCCGGGTAGCATTGTTTATGTGTGGAACAAGGTTTTGCTGGGTATCCTAAAGACAACGATTGCTATCTTGGTCTTTCAGCAGGAAGGCAATTAGGGAAATCAAACTGTAAGTTATAGCAGTATACAGGAAATAATTGACTGATATATACCATATCCGAAGAAATCGATATGATAAAGTGTGTACCAGGTATACCCGAGAATCCAAGTAGCAAGGGTGCATGTCAGAGGCATAGACGTGTGCCATCACATCGAGTCTATCTCTGTAGGTAAATAATAGTAGCATATCAGTATTATGTCTAATTACCTGTTACTTGATGTGCTGCAGGTTATTTTCTAGATAGGTACTTGTGCGTGGGATAGCCTTAGCAGTATTAGTTGAGGTGGTAGTGCCTCCTACACATGCTCAAATATGAGCAACAATAATGGAAGTTCTAGAGTTGGAATTATCTGGTAGTATAGGGTAACACCTTTCCATGTTCAGAGCAGTTTGGATAGGTGCTATCGATGCAAGTTAGATGGGGTCTTAGGTCGGGTCTAGTATTGGGGTAAAGGCATATGGGGTACAAAAATATCGGGTGTTATATGCACTTGTGTCAGTTCAAGCGAAGAGCATAATTGGGTGTAGCAGGGGGATGCTTGTAAGGTATAGGAAATCACAGAGTTATACAACGAAAACTATTAATTGTAGAAGAACAGGTATCCTGGTTTAGGAGTACTAGTAAGGCCACTTAGGCATGTAGATATAAAATATAACTAAGATATAGAATATCAAGAATAGATCCTAGGATTAGGTTACCTAGAGTTCCATAGCGTGGGGTACACCAAGGAAAGTCACTTTGTGAGCCACAGTATTGTGGGTGTTGAGTAACAATTCATGAGTAGCCAAGTATCTTGAATTGTAAACATAAGGTATTAGTTGATTATAATTCATGTATGTATAGGAAATTGGTTGTGTAAGGGAAGCTGCCATATGATGTTACACAAGAAGCAACCTGTTTGAATCAAACCTGCAACAGTACAAACTAGGCTAGAATAAGAGATGTTAGATGATTCTTGTGTATCCGGGTGTACAAGGGAGTCCCTGTTGATTGCATACATAGCAATAGCAATAAGGATCATGCATAACTAACTATAGAATAAGAAATCAATATGTATATGTTGGTATAAGTCAGGGTATCATCTTATAGTGATTTGGGTGCATATAGGGGTGTGACAGAATGTAAAAACATGATACACAAGTTATCTATGTGTGTCCAGTTGGATAATTGAGAGATTGGTTAGGATAGGTACTGAAAATTGAATTTCAAATACAGTTTAATCTAAGGATGTAGATGGCTATCCAGGTGGGTATCCAATGGTAGGTATTTGATACCACAGTGTAGGAGGCATTATATAGGTATAGGTATCAAGGGCTATAAAGTGTCGGGTTCCAAAGGATTATATATATATATATATATATATATATATATATATATATATATATATATATATATATATATATATATATATACGAAAAGAGATAAACAAAACTAGGGTTGGCAATAAAGTTTAATACTCAAAATAGATTAGAGTAGCAAAGACCTAATAACCAATCAAATAGGTTGCTACTAATTTCAAATCAGTTAATGACAATGTAATTAGATATTTTGGTTCTTTGGACTCTGACCTGGTGCTCGATCCATATCCGTAGCGGACCACATGCAAGTATATATACTGATTGCTTTCAATTCCTGATAGTTTTTTATACATGTTATACATATGCAACTTCTGTTTTGCTGACACGCTTGTTACACTAGTATTATGGATTCCATACATGTATCATGTTCGTGACTACTGTGCTCGTGACTATTGTATTTACATGATTACCGTTCGTAACTTGTTTGAATCCATGATTAATAGTGGGACAGGAAAATATCTCAGTCGATGTGTGAACTACCCTTTCCATCCCATAGTCTTTCATGAGGAATAGCAGCCGTACACGATACGTGCGGTTGGCCAGATTTATCCTTAGTCATTAACATGTCGAACACGATACTTCAATACACTTAGATAGGTGTCGATTTACTTGATTCATCTTGTTTTTGTCATCACATGGCATGTTAACATATTTACTTGTTCTTTCTAGCTGCCATGTTTTGCCATGATTATAGAGCTTACCTGTTCCTTTCTTTGTTATGTCATGATGTCAGTTTTACCTTTTAGTTTAAATCTCATGTTATTTCATGTTTTTTGTAATTTATATCATGTTTTGAATAACCTTTCATATGTATACTTGTTCCAATCCTGACTGGATAACTATTTTTAGGTGATGAGTTAGAGGACTTATGTCCCACTTATTATAAGCATACTACAGAGACTAATCTTGGCATACAGGGGATCCAGGACGCGACCTTAGTAGAGTTGCCGGCTGCAGATGATAGTTAGTTAGACGATATTTGTTTTGGTCGAATTTGTCTCCGAGAATTAGTTGTTTATTTTATTTGATGATTATTTGGGTTTGGAATAGTAGATTGACACTTAGTATTGTTTAACTATCTGAGATTATTTAGTTTTATTTCCTACTTATTCTCTTTAGCTCTATGATTGAGTATATTTAGTTGCTCTTGATTTATTTGTGAAATTGGACGTGGTATGGAATATATAAACTGCGTGGTTGTGTTGGATGAAATTGTAGAGATTTAGACAGCGTTCTACCACCTACACTACGACGTAAGCTGAACGTATCCATGCCCAAATTCTGGGTGCAGGTCGTGACATATTTTTATGGTAGCCCATGCAGGTCAGACTTCGCAACTAGTGTAATGTCGTAGTAGTACTTAGGACTAGGGTATTGTTACGAACCTGCAAAAGAATAGAAGATAATAGGAATAAGTAAATACTCAATCACGTACTAAGAAAATTCTATTTTGATTTGACTCTATTAACCCCTACTCAATACTATATCATTACCATATTTACCATTTTATCCTTCTTAAAATGAATTCTTACCTAAGCCATATCAATGCTTCCTGTCAATTTATTTTCTAGAAATGGCAACCAAGACTAGATTGTCCCATTCAGGAAGACCTTTAGCTTTCGGGAGGTCGGTTTCTTCCTGGCCAAGGAGCCGAAGAGCGGATGGTGTTCCTTCTTCCCAACCCACAGATCGAGAGGCGGCATCAGCTGTATCAGAGAGCCCTTCCCTTCCTCCACAACCAAGAGGAGTAACCCCACCATCGTCCTCGAAAGGTACACCTACTAATGCAACACAACTATTTGAGATCCTTCGAGGCATGATGGAGATGCAGAGGGCTCAAATCAAGGCTCATAGGAAACAAACCGTAATAATGCGAGAGGGTATGGAGAATGCTCAGCGATTGGCGAAGTCAGCTTTGGAGAAGACTGCCTTTTCGTTGCAGCCTTATCAATAGAAGGTAAGCGATATCACTGATTTTAAGAAGGTGGACCCGAGGGAGTTTAAGGGAACAGAAGGAATTTTTTTATGCAGACGAGTGGCTAGAAGACATCGATCGCATCTTTCGAGTTGCTTGGATTCCTGCAGATCTACAAATTGAGGCCGCATGCTTGCAGCTTCACAGTGTTGCCCAGACTTGGTTAATGAATGAACTTCTTTAAGAGGAAATTCTACCATTTAGTTGCCACAGGTATTCATGGAGAAGCATTTCCAGAACCTAGAGCAGGGCAATTTATCGGTAGATGAGTACGCCGCAGAGTACGGTAGGCTGAGTCGATTTGCGGAGTATATGGTCATAGACCCAAAGGACCGAACGGAAAGATTTTGTTAAGGCCTAGCGAAGGACGTCAGGATTCATATTTCCTCCAACACCACGACTTTTGTCAGCATCTTAGCAGAGGCCCAGAGGATAGAGGTGGACCAGGATAGGAGACCCAAGAGAGATCAGGACTATGTTGGAGGTAACCACGGTGCATGACAGGCCAAACATCCACAGCTTCTGCAGAGGATGTTCCAGCACCACCAGCAGCACCATCCTCCGGTTCAAGCTCCCTTTTCATAGTAGATTCTACAGAGACAACTAGTTGCCATTTGTAACTATTGTAAAGCTTGGACATACATAGAAGGTGTGCAGGAAGTTGCTTGTAGTATATTTATTTTGTGGGTCTAATACACACCAGACGAGGGAGTGTCCTTTAGCGTCGATTCGTCCAGCTCAGGGGATACCTCCTGCTCTGAGAGAACCGACGAGGCCTACAGTAGTCGAGCAACAGAGAGGGCCCCTGCCCACACAGTAGTAGAACTTTGCCCAGTATCAGCAGAGGGGCAAGGCCTTTGCCGTGATAGCCGAGGAGGCAGAAGCCTCTACAGATGTGATAGCAGGTTCCATTCACCTCGAAACTTTTCCATCTATTGCTTTGTTTGATTCTGGTGCCCCTCATAGTTTTGTATCTGTAGCCTTTGTTTTTAAACATAATATGGTATTTGAACCCTTGTATGATAATTATAAAATCTTGACTGGCGGAGGCATTTTCCTAGTCAAGGATATTAGCGTCGTGCGTCGCATTACTTTAGAAGGCAGAGAGTTGTGCGCCAGTTTACTCGTAACGCCACTCCCGAGCTTTGATATAGTTCTCGGGATGGATTGGTTGAGTAAACATCAAGCCAGTATAGATTGTCGCCATAGATGTGTTGTGTTTAGTCCGTCAGAAGAGACTCTATTTGAGTTCGCTAGAGGAACATTGGAGCAGCATAGCGAGGCTATTTATGGATCCATGGTAGAGAAAAAAGAGCTACCTCATCCTATCATCGCGAAGTTTCTCGATGTATTTCCTAAAGAATTGCCCGAACTACCACCCGATAGAAACGTTAAGTTCTCTATTGATCTATTACCAGGCACAGAGCCAGTGTCGTAGCGAGTATACATGATCAATAGCAAGTAGGCGGTAGAATTGAAGAAGAAGATTAACGAACTACTGGAAAAAGGATTTATCAGATCGAGTTCGTCGTCTTGGGGTGCTTCGCTGTTGTTTGTGCCGAAGAAGAATGGGTCAGTGCGTATGTGTATCGACTACCTGGCCTTGAACAACATAACCATTAAAAACAAATACTAGCTACCATGAATTGATGATCTTTTCAATCAGTTGAGTGGTATACAGGTATTTTCAAAAATTGACTTGAGACTGGGGTTCCACCAGGTGAAAGTAAAGAAGGAGGATATCCCGAAGACTGCCTTTCAGATCAAATACGCCTAATATGAGTCAATGGTGATGCCGTTTGGGTTGACTAATGCCCTATCAGTCTTCATGAGCATATAAGGATCCTGGTTTTTGGAATGATTTTATTTATTTATTTAGATGATTTTTCTTTACTAAAATAGATTTTATATTTATATAAGACCATAGATGCACTTTTCCGTAGCTTCGATTTTTGGAGCACAAGAAGCGCCAATCATTCGATACTTCCTTCATGAGTTTTGAAGTAGACTAGTCCACCTTCAACTTGATATATCATGTCTCATCCAAACTTGTTCCTTAACACTCTTTTGACTTCGTACAACTTTGGGTCAATTTATAGGCCATTTGATTATTTATCGAAATTCTAGACTTAACTTCCAACTTGAGTTTGGAACACGGCATCGATCAAAACTATTTGACCCAATATATAGTTTTGACCCATTTTGAGCCTACGACACATATGTCAAGGGTGTGCCACTCAATCGAGTCTCCATGTGCTATTTATTACAAATGGCACAAGTGTCAGCCCCTGTTTTTCAAATTTGGTTTAATTAGTGTTATTTAGGTGTTAATGACCTATTTAGCTTTAAAATGATTTATTATGATTTTTAGGAATTTTTCTAGAATTTTTAAATAATTTTTAAATAATTTTTTAAGTCAAAATATATCATTTTGTAATTATTTGAAATGTTTTAATATCACTTTGTAATAAATTATTTTGTTTTAATATCGTTTTACAATTTAATAAATTGTTTTAGTTACAGTTTGCAAATATGATTTGCAAACTGATAGGTTTTGGACTTGACTGCAAAACCCCAAAATTGGGGGACCCGACTTCAAAAACCCTCGTCACCCACCCCCGACGACCGGCCAGCTGCTACGATGACCACCGACTCCACCCGCCTTTCCCGGCCGACCCAGACCCTAACACCGACCTCCTTCCCCTATAAATTCCCCCCAGGCCTAAACCCTAACCCTAGACTAATTTTCGGCCAACCCAGACCCTTCTTCCCCGATGAGACCCTAACCCTAACTCCGGCGACCACCCTAGCACCGCCTCCACAGCCGACGTCGACGCTCGCCACCACTACCACTAGACGCGCCTCATCGAGACGAGTGCAGCGCCACCAGAGCGCCACGCCGACGACGCCTCCTCCGCCCTATCGCCGTACTAATAGCCCGCTCGACTTGGACACGTACGTGTCAGTTTTGTTTTCGTGTCGAATTTGTGTCTCGAACTCACATATGCGACTCGCCGCGTCCTGACGAACCTAGTGGTAAGTTTGGACACGACAAACTCGACCCATGCGTGTCGTGCATGACCAAGACACGGGGACTCAGCCGTTCTTCGTGTCCCAAACAGTCAGGACACGAAGTTTGGCTATCGGGTTTAAAACCCGTTAACCTAAAACCTAAATAAAACTAACCCTAACCCAATCTCTAACAGATGGCTCGGGCTGACCCCCTGGCCAGCCCGACCGCGCCTAAAACCCGACCCCTCTGGGCCGAGTTCGAGCCCCCCTCTTTGTTTTGTTTTTGGTTTTGTTTTAGTTATTTATTATATATATATATATATATATATATATATATATGTATATATATATATGTATTTATGTATATATATATATTATTATATATATACTGTTATATATATATGTATACAGTATTTGTGTATATATATATTTTTATATTTAGTATTTCTTATATATATATATATATGTATATTTATTATATGTATATATATCCATTATATATATACATATATAAATATCTATATATTTATATGTATATATATAAATATTGTTGTTATATATTTATATATGTATTTCAAATTCTACTTTGTACAAAATATTATTATGTAAAATTTCACAAGATATTTTGTTATGTATTTTGTGACTTGTATAATTTTACCAATTTAAAATATATTATTTATATTTAAATTCCCGTAATTTTATTGATTATGACCAATTGATGTCCAAGCCTAGCATGGGTTTTTGGGCTCAATTGTGTCTAATACATTCAGAGTCTGTACAAGTCATATTGGACTTGATTCATGGCTCTGGGTCATGTATCTGGACTTCGGTTCAATTTCGAATACATGGAGAAAATAGTAAATAATTAATTAATTATTTTCCAGAAACTGTTGCTTGCTGGTTTTGAATTTTTATATATATTTTAAGTACTGTAAAAATCTGGAACAAATTGTATTTAAATACTATGTTAATTTAGACAATTTATTATAATTTTTCCAGCATTTAATAAGTATTTTGGTATTTTATAAAAATAGGAAAACAGAACTCATTTTCAGTATATATATGTTTGCTGATTTTTAATAAATATTTATGAGGGTTTATAAATTTCAGAAAAATTAGTATAAATTTCTATAATTAACAAGGATCATTTTGGTACTTTATTTCATGTAAAATTGAGCTTTTTGTCTATCCCAAAAATTGTTGGAACATAGTGTACAGTTTGATTTAATTATTGCATAGTTACGACTTACAACTTTTTGCGTTGTTTTGAGTTATAGTCGTATTGAACCTCACCCTACACTAGTATAAAGACCCTAGAAAGTTAGTTTGGGTATTGTGTCACCCCACATTGGTCTCCTATACTAAAGTCATCATTTGGCTAGGTGTCCAGTCAGAAAGTCGTGTTACACCACTAGTGTCTTAGTGTTTAACTTAGTGTAAAAACTAAGTTTATGTATTTATTTCTACAGTGACGAGTTACCAGGCATCTATAGCATTTTTATCGCTATTTTGCTTTGCTAAAGGCAAGTACTTCTACAAACTTTACATACTGCTATAACCATAAACTGTGAATTCTAACCATATTAAATGCTGATCCTTGGGGTAGCAAGTTAAAACTTCACATATTGTATTACTTTCAGTCTCTACCATGCTTAGGACAGTTTTCATATCTCTCACATGTTTAACAACGGGTTAAGGGGAAACTGTTAGTAGTGTACATGGTCATGCCCCCTTCTCCGTATGTATTTACCGAGCACTGTTACATTCTATATGTAACTTTGTCGTATGTCTGGTCCCACATTTGTGTATGGACATACACCGATGCCGTTAAGGGTACGTATATACGCTTCAGAAAATTGATATGTACCACTGTACATCCTGATTACCTATTGACTGATCACTCACCTACTACAGTTTTAAACTTTAAAACAAATAATTATTGCCATGATAAAATGTATCTAAAACTGGATAAAAACATGATATATCATTTCTTTCCATCACATGATCAGTATTATATGTTTTTTAGAATCAGTACTTGTCCCCGTCCTGACAGGATAACGTTGTAGGTATACTTACTGAGGAGGAGTTGCTCTGTGACTCATATTATGGAGTTACTGCCGAGGACCAGGCTTTGTCTTACGAGGATGTACCTGCGGAGAAACTCGTCTAGTTGTCTTTTTTACTTTGAACTTTTGAGAGTAGTCATGTGTTAGACTATGTATTTTGTGACTGGACCTGTATCCAGCTTTACATTTCGGACTTGTACTTGGACTTACTATTATATGAGATGACTTTTGTGTTTGGAGCAATTATGACTTTTCTTTACATATAGAACTGTTAGCACATTTTAGTCTTACCTTGTTATCTTGAGAACAGCTTACTACGCTTTATCTCAAGCGTAGGCTGGACATGACTCGACCCGACCCAACAATTTGGATAGCGGGTCGTGACAACAAGAGACTCAATGGTTGACTTCTCGAGTTCGATTTGACTAGAAAATATGTTTGGACCCTAACCTAGCCAACCCTACCTAGTAGGAGCCATGTTAGGTTCCCATGACATAGTAGATTTATTTTGAATTTATCTAGGGATGGTATATAACCAAACATATTTAAATACAATTTTGTATATATTTGATTATATTTATAATAGCCTAATACTATATATATATATATATATATATATATATATATATATATATATATATATATATATATATATTATATAAATATATATATATATATATATATATATATATATATATATATTATATATTATATATATATATATATGTATTTATTGCCTTAGTCATGGTTAAGTTTGAGATGCATGTTCACTAGAAATTTTGGTACTGAAAGTATAGTCGTATGCCTTGACTAGTGTATTAGCCATGCTAAGGGAGGCCTCGCCATAACATGTCCCAACTAGGAAAACCAGTCAAAGTTGTGACTTAACCCCTATAGACTATTTAATTATTTACTAATTAGATTATTGACTTTTAGGAGACCCGATTGTGCTAAACTAGTCAAACTGGACCCGAACCAAACCTAAGCCCATGTAGTCTTGCGGTGCGTCTAGAGATGTCCATGTAAATATATAAATATATTTTGTGTATATGCCTATGTTTCGTATTTTATTTTTGGATTGACAAATATTCCCAAATATTTGTATATTTATAATAAAGGTATTATTGATATTAATTGAATATTTTTGAAAACTTTCCTAAAGTTATTGGGGCTATTTTGTTTTCTATAAAACAACAAAATATAATTAATTTTGTATTGTTACTATATTAATGCATATAATTTTATTATATAATTTTAATCATATAGAGTTATTATAAATAAACAGTTCATTAATTAAAGCCTTATAGTGATCAATTATTTATGGAATTTGACAAAGGTTTAGTATTAATTAGATTCCTTAAATTGTTCTAGGGATTTTAGAGATAAGGGTATGGTTATATTTATATGTATGTAAAAGAAAAATATATGAATACATACATATCACTTGTTTAAAAAATATTATTTGTGGACTGTTACTGTACCAATAGTAACCATCTTTCCGCTGACCCCCAATCAACCGAGCCGTACAACAAGGGAAAACTGAGGTTTTAATGGAATAGTTCTCAATCCATACATTACCTTTTTTTAAACCAAATTTTTTCTAATTAAGCCTGATTAGATTCTCTAGTAGATTACCACAAATTTCTTTGAATTCAAATCAAATCTAAATCTAGATTTGATTGGGAAATCAAACCTAAAGATTCTATATAAATTTCGTTGTCGATGAAGTCTCCATCCACTCTCGACGATTACGTGCGATCCCCAACCTGCTCCATCCCTGGATGACCGTACCGTATCTGAGCGCCTCGTCGAACCACCTGTGCGCCGCCTAAACTCTGCGGCGGTCGGCAAAATTGTGTGTACAATAGTAGCAACACATAACAGAAGTTGCACCGGCGAGACAACTTTGCAGGTACATATCTCCGTCCCCTCTATATGATATTTCGATCCATTTTCTACGATAGATTCCCATCCTAACCATCTATCAACCCTACAAATTTGCTTGGGTTGGAACAATCTGGACAAAAAGTTGAGGCAAAGTGGAGAAAAAACCACAGAAGCAGATTTATGAAATCACAGTTTTTTTTTGTTTTAAAACACCCCCTTGGAAGGCACCTAACTACCAATGTATGAGATAATTTCAAAATCTAATCAAATATGTTTGAAGATAACATTTAGTGCATGGAAACCCTATTAATAGATTTAATTCTAGTTAATTAGACAGTGAGATAAATTAATTTTAAAATCAGGAAAAAGTTAGAAAAACTGTTTTTAAAACTTAGAATTTTTACCGATACTGGGTCCGTCCTGACAAACCGGGTGACTTGGTCGCAACCCATGATCATCAAAAGATGCATATGGATGTTGTGGACGTGTGGTCTTTGACGGAACTCGAATTGGTTGCGTGTGTACGACAAATTTGATGCGTGTTAGTCAAAATTTACCGTATCGGCCTTTTTCGAAAATTTCTAATTATTTTGTGCACACGCGTCACATCGTGACGAAACTTACGTCATTGGACTCGTATCATGTTTTTTGTCCTGTGAGCCATGTTTGGTCTGATTTTGAGAAGGTCGACCGGAAGGATACTTTGGCGGGCCCGTGACCGGACTCAACGGACGAATTTGTGCATGGCCCACCGGAATCCAACTTTGGACATATGGTTGAGTTCGTATCATCGAACGAAACCCGTAGACATATAGTTTGACGAATTTAGAGACCATAGGCTCTGGCACTTTTTTTGGTGCAAAGCGGATCCAATGGAAGACATTATTTTGACCCAAAATTACCGTTTTATCCCTATGTCTAGAATTGGATATTTGGGCAGTCAAACTTAGACATTTTTTTATTATAAATATGTTGGTGATGTCTGTTTCAGCATCCGGAGACTGTTGCTAGAGTTTGACTTTTGTGGCTAATTGATTGATTGGATAGTATTGGTTCTACACGCTACACCAGACAAGTACACTTTGCAAAACTTTACAGTATTTACATGCCTGTTCTTATTATTCTTTCTTGCTCATGTCTTATTTTCTATTCCATACTTGCTGTCTTGCCTTGATTTATTTTTATGTCACTTATCTTGTTATCTTTTACTTTCGTCTTTAGTTATATTTTCACACATGACTTCGATAGCGTTATTTATATGAGCGTCTTGACTTGACTTGACTTGACTTGACTTGACTTGATCACGTGTTTTAGGTTTCCTTGACTTGACCCTCTACCGATACTAGGATTGGCTACTTGACCACTCTCGACTCGGGAAACCCACGACAGGGCTATGATAGAGACTCACTATAGTTAGGGAGTACCACGACAGGGCTACTTGCTATTGGGCTGGGAGTACCACGGCAGGGCGATGGTCTTTTGATTCATTTGTATTCATACTTAGTATCATTTTTCATATGACATGTTATGATCTATAGAGTTCTTTCCCATGATCTTTATTCTGTTTCTAGTAGTTGTTTTATGTTTTTATTCCATGTTTAAACTGTCAAAGTAGGCTTGTATATTATGTTTCTTTCTAGTCCCCTAAGAACCTGGTGATCTCTCCAGGTATTAGATGAAGGTGTGATACATTGATGGAGGATGGTTGCTACACCAAGTCGGCAGGTATATTTAGTTGATGTTTTTATCTTTCTCTTCCGTATTTAGATTTTGTCCTATATTTGATTTTTGCTGTTGTTATAGCCTAGTCTTTTACAAGCTTCATTTTCTTCTAGCTTGTTTATAAGGATTATATAATTGGGGCTCGACTCTAATATATTTATTTATTCTAGAATCAGCGTATTATGGTCTGATCAGCCTTACTCCACTTGATTCGTTATTGTTACTGGTATTTAGTAGATTGACATATAGTTGATCTAGAACAACCAGGCAGCATATACGTATTCGAGCGGGGCTGGAGTCCTCTCGTTATGTAGATGGCATGTTTACGATCTCCTAGTCCTATATATTTTGGGACTGGGACGTTACAGAACTTGATGAACAAGGTATTCCATCCATACCTTTATCAGTTCGTGGTGGAGTTCATCGAAAACATACTTATCTATTTGAAGACAACAGAGGAACACGAGTAGCATCTAAGGATCGTGGTGGAGACCATCATGAAGGAGAAGCTCTATAGAAAACTGTCGAAATGTGAGTTCTTCTTAAACAAGGTGGAATTCCTTGGACACGTGGTGACAGAAGACGGTATATCCATGGATTCGAAGAAGATTGTGGCCGTGGAGTCTTGGACTACTCCTACTACTGTAGCAGAAATCCGAAGCTTCTTAGGATTGGCAGAGTACTACAGGAAGTTCGTGCAGGACTTCGCTCGGATCACAGAACCGATGACTAGGCTCACTCAGAAGAAAGTAGAGTTTGTGTGGACAGAGGACTGCCAGGCCACGTTCAATGGGATAAAGATGAGGTTAACGAAAACTCTAGTGTTGACATTGCCAACAGGATCTAATAGTTTTTCTATCTATAGCGATGCTTCAGGGAAAGGCTTGGGGTGCGTTTTGGAGCAGAACAAGAAGGTGGTAGCATATGCATCCAGACAACTACGATCACATGATTTTTGCCCTGAAATTGTGGAAACATTACTTGTACGGAGAGCGAGTGAAGATCTTCACTGACCAAAAAAGCTTGAAGTATGCTTTCACACAAAAGGAACTGAATATGAGATAGCGCAGATGGCTAGAATTGATGAAGAATTTTGACATCTCATTACAGTATCATCCGAGGAAGGCTAACGTAGTTGCGGATGCCTTGAGCAGGTATCCTATAGCTATGTATTTTACGATAGATTGACATATGTTAGCAGACTTGTAGAGTTTGGCCATTGAGATTATCATCCCGGGAGTTGAGATACAGATAATGGCTATGCAGATTCATTTCGGCTTGATGGACATGATTCGAGAGGCATAGTATCTGGATGAGAATCTAAGGAGTATCAGAGCACTGGTAAGGGCCGGATTGTTAGAGGACTTTACCATTATAGAGGATGGCTCATTGAGGCACAGGACTAGGTTATGTGTACCTAGTGGCGATCTTCTGGAAAAAGTTATACATAAGGCGCATCGTTCTCAGTATACTATATATGGAGCTAACAAGATGTATAAGGACATGAGAGATCAGGTGTGGTGGCATGGTATAAAGCGAGAGGTGGCACATTTTGTTTCCAGATGCCTTGTGTGCAGCAGGTTAAAGCCGAGAGGTAGAGACCAGGAGGATTATGCCAACAATTACCGATTCCCAAGTGGAAGTGGAAACATATCACTATGGATTTTGTTTCCGATCTTCCACGTACACCAGAAGGGAAGGACGCAATTTGGGTCATCATTGATAGGTTGACCAAATCAGCCCACTTTATACTCTTAAAAGTAGGATTGTCCGACCGGGATAGCAGATTCATGTCCTATTTTTGGAGGAGTTTGCAGGCTAGCTTGGGTACTCAGCTCAAGTTCAGCACCGCTTATTACCCTCAAACGGATGGATAGTCGGAGAGGACCATTCATACACTCGAGGATATGCTACGGACATGTGTGCTAGATTTCGGTGGCTAGTGGGAGGGCCATCTTCACCTGATCGAGTTCTCATATAACAATATTTACCAGGCTAGTATCAAGATGCCCCTTTTCGAGGCTTTGTATGGCCGAAGATGTCATACCACATTATCTTGGGACGACGTGGGAGAGAGAGGATTGTTGGGACCCAAGATGGTAGTAGATATTACGGAGAATGTAAAGCAGATTAGAGAGGGACTTCGCGTGGCTCAGGATAGACAGAAGTACTTGGCCGATAGCCACCAGTGACCGTTAGAGTTTGAGGTATAACTTTCCTTAGCATTAAATTATTAATATCAATAGAAATAGGTAATGATAATTTTGCGCTTGAATCTTTGGTGGAGACTTGGTATTCTTGAGGATTTCTCCAACACGTGGCACGATCCGATTCGGAGGAGGCGAGAAGCTTAGTCCGAAATTCATCGGACCATTTGGCATTCTTGAGAAGATCGGAGCGGTGGTGTACCGATTAGCATTACCACCTGTATTAGAAGTGTACAACGTATTTCACGTATCCCAACTTAGATGATATATGGCAAACCTCAACCATGTGTTAGATCACTCGAAGATTGAGGTGGGACCGAGCCTTAGCTACCAAGAGCAGCCCATGGAAATCTTGGATCACAGAGAGAAGGTACAACGTAGTGAGACGATTTCGTTGGTCTGTGTCGCTTCGAGGCATCACTCTCCCGGAGAATCCATATGGGAGAGAGAAGACGAGATGCACGAGCAATACCTTTATCTTTTCGAGCTATGAGGTATACTTCTACCTTGTGTCTATCTTAAAATTTTGAGGACAAAATTTTCCTAAGGAGGGTAGATTTATACACCCTTAGACCAAATTTTATTCCTTTAGTATAATTTTTAAATACTTAATATATTTATTTTATCAGCAATAACTTAGAGAACATAGGGAAAAGGGTTTTTATAAATCCTAAATGTTTAAGGGCTTTATTGCCAAATACCCAAGTTCAAGTTTTCCCTATTCCTGGCCGATTACAGCAACCTTCTATGAATTTGAATTCAGATCAAATTCAAAATCGACTTCTCCTATTCTCTTTCAGAAATCGAGTATATCCCTAATTTAGGTATGTATGGGAATTGGCCGACCCTTTCCCTAAACCCTCAAGCAACACCAAGAATCGTTCTAAACTTGCAAAAGCTTGGATTTCCTAGGGATAGCGTTCGTGTCATCTATTTCGTGGCGATCCTCGCTCGAGTCTCCTATAATAGGTAACCCATTAAACTTCTTGTGTTTGATCACCAATTGTTTGAGAAATTGCCATAAAGGAACCATAGACCAATAGGAGGGGGCAAACAATAGGAGTCCGGGTCACATTCTTAGGTGTGTCAGGTACGGGGAAATTCTTGTTGGGTTAAGATACTAGCACGAAGACACACACCATGCATCAGTGTACCTATAGGTTAATTGCAGGAGTGAATATCCTAGGCAATGTGCATATGTGGTCCAATGTTAGCAGCAGTCCTAGGTGGGCTGTTGTTCCTGTAGGTTAGGGAGCATCAGTTGGTAGGAAACTGGTGCACCGATACGAGTCCATACGTAGGAATCCAGATATCCTTCTGTGTACAGAACAATGCCCTGATGTGTCTGGGTTTTGTGGGTTAGTGGCAGGTATGTGAGTGCCTCTTTCTTAGTTTGTGTACGAGCGTGGGTTGGTAACTGTTAGCACCCTGAATTTCGGGTTGATATTTTTTTATTTTCTGATTGATTGGTTTTGATAAATATTTTATTCTGTTATTTTTTTTCCCTAAGTGTACTTTTCCGTGCCATTGATATTTGGAGTATCAGGGATGTTCAACTTTGGAAATCTTCTTCATGAGTTTTGGAGTGGACACGATTACCTTCATGACGGTATATAGTGTCCCATCCAAACTTGTTCTCTTGTGCTCTTTCTGCTTCGTTGAACTTCGGGTCGGTTTAGACCATTTGATTGTTATTTATCTTTTCACTCTTTTCCTTGATCATTTTCAGCGCGTTACCATAACTTTTAAATTGGAAGCGCAAGACCAGTCAGTTTCTTGAAACTAACTCCTCATTGATGATCTACTCGAGACGCTCGTCACCCATGACCTTCGTGTCCCACTCAGACACGTCATTTTGTGCTCCATTTGATTCGTACAACTTTTCCGACACGTGACCCGATTTTATTTCACTCCACGGCGTCATATTCATTTTTCAACTTAATTTGTGGGTCCCCTGTCGACCAAAACCTGTCAGCCCCAACTATGGACATGGCCCACTTTGAGCCGACTATCCGTCCGCCACTTGTGTCCCATCTATTGGAATTCCCATGTGCTACTTATTCACTCATGATCATCAACGTCTATTTTTAATTCTATTATTGCATCATGTCCGGTTTTGGATCCAATCCGGCTCCACTGAACCCAACCCCAGCTTCATTTTTCCCCACTCATGACACCCTCATAATTCTTGCCCAAAAATATCAAGTACCCTCCTACCTATTTTTCTATATTTAATAGAAAATTCTATTTATTTAATTTCTATTGGGATGACCATTCTCTCTAATTAACTTAGCCCTTGATTTCTCTAATCAATCCCAACCATTCAATTTTTCCATGCAACTTTTCCCCTCACATTCACACAGCACCCCCTAGCCGGCCCTAATTTCAATGTTGGATAACTTTTTCCTCTCTCTCTCTCTCTTTCTCACATTTACTATTCTTTCTCTCTCTCCCATTCTTCTCTCATGCAACAACAAAAACAAAACCGACCACACTTCACTCGACTTCCTCCTCCTTCACTCGACTTCCTCCTCCTCACCCCTGGCCGTCGGCCACCCCATTCCACCGTCGGTCCGCCCACACACCTCCTTCTTTCCTTCTCTTCGAAACGTCACCATGGAACCACCATCCTCATCAAAACCAGTCCACCACCACCTCCTCCGCCAGTCGACCACCGCACGCCGCTAGCCGCACAGTTGCGTGCCACCTCTCGGAGCCTCATCGGCCGAACCTGGGCGCGCAGCCCCGCGCACAGCCGTGCACACCAGGGGCGCACAGCGGCCAAGTCCGGCAGCACATCGGTGCCCTCGCCGCGCGCGCACGGACGCGTGCAGCGCCTCCGCCGGCCACGCCCCGTCGTGGGCGGCCCCCCTGCGGTGGGCGATCACCGGCGACCCCCCTGGGTCCTCCACCTCGTTCTCCGGCGCGACGTATAGGCGATTCGTGCGTTTTGCACGACGTTCCGTCGTGACGCGCGCGAAATCGAGTTCATTTTGGCGCTCCGTCGCAGCGACTTCACGCACGTTTTTCCGAAGATCCGACCGTTGGATCAGCAACTTCTTTGATCCGTCGCAATCTCGGTATATCCACCTTCATCCCTGTCAATTTTTGTCCGTTAATTTTATCGTTTGATACATGAAAACCGGCCACCAAGTTGACCGTTTAAATTGTATTAAATTTGGACAGTTTCACGGGGCCAACTTCGTCAGCTTGTATCTCCTCCACCGCAGCTCCGTTTGGCGTGCTACCAGTTCCGGTGTGAAGCTGGTATAACCCTCTTACTTCCCCTCCAGTTTCGTTTCATTGTGAGCTTGTTTGATTGGTTGAATTCGACGCCAAAGTTGGCCGTCCGAATTCGTAATTTCCAACTTGTAAAATTCTATTTTTGAACACGGGACTCCAGATTTCATTTCTGACACCACCATTAGACTTGTGGCGTCGTTCTGGCATGTTTTCATATAAAATTTGTTAGATTTGAGAACGTGGGCCCGGGCACGCATTTCGGTGCAAAGCGGGTCCCACTTTCTGGGTCAACGGGACTTTTTGACGCCGGCTCATCGGAATCCAATTCTGGAGATACCGTTGAGTTCGTATCGTCATTCTGGACTCGTTGACATATAATTTGCTAGGTTTTGGTAGACATTGGGTCTGGCACGTATTTCGGTGCAAGTCGGATACCAATATCCGGGTCAACGGGTCATTTTGAGATCGGCTCATCGGAATCCAATTCCGGAGATATCGTTGAGTTCGTATCATCATTCTGGACTTGTTAACAGGTAGTTTGCTAAGTTTTGAGAACTTTGGCTCCGGCACGCATTTTCGTGCAAACCGGAATTCCAAGTTCTGGTCAACGGGCCAAAATGAGATCGGGTCAACGGAATCCAATTCTGGAGATACCGTTGGGTTCGTATCGACATTCTAGTTTCGTGGACATATAATTTGTTACATTTTATAGACTTGTCTTCTTGCACGTTTTTCGGTACAAAACGGCTTCGACACGGACATCGTTTTGACCCGAAATTACCTTTTTGCCCTTGTGTCCAAATTGGACCGTTGGGTAGGCTATCCTAGCTAATTTGACCATTCTGGATACGTTGGCGATGTTCATTTCATCGTCCGACAATGTTTGTTGATAATTTCTCTGAGTTTAACCTTTTTATAATTAATTAATAATTAATTCATATAATGTTTGTATTTCGGGATTAGTACAACGAAACTGAGATCAGTCAATTCCAGTGATCTCACATCGCTGAAATTGACAAGTTGGATACGTGGATCACTATAATAAGATTATCAACCTTACCGATAATCTTCTTATCTCGATTTGCGTGTCGTAAGTTTCGACGTACAAATAACGAAGTACACTTTATATTAGACTAGAATTGACCCAGTTTGACCAGAGTTGACCAGTTGACCCAAAGTCAACTGTAAGTCAACACATGACCTAATTTGACTAGATTATTGACCGGAGTCGACCTAGAGTTGTTTTTGACTTAGAAGAACCTAGAATAATATAGATTGATTATAGAGATTCATTTATTACAACTTGAACACCTTGTAACCTGTGTTGCTTTAAATAGGACTCTGTGGCTTCAGTGGGACCTCCTATACTTATCAGCTGTTCAGGTTATCGAGGCGAGTACATTCTCTGACCGTTTCATACTTGTATAGATTTACATTCTTGCTCTAGATTACTGTACTTGATGCTGACACGACTGTTATCACGGATTGGTACTATATGGATCTTCTTTTGAGATGTTATCTCCTTGTATTCACTAAGTACATATTGTGACGTGCGTTTCACTTCCATATTGTATTTATTGAATACCCATATCCTTGTATACTCATTGTGCATATTGTACTCTCATTATCACATGAGCCCCAGGGATAGACCATTGTACACTATTGTATAACATTGTACATCCATTGTACAACATTGTACACTATTGTATAAGATAACGTAACTGGCGTAGATCCTTGTGTATTGATTGGGGAGGGAGAGTAGAATTGGTTATGTACTCAAATCCTATTGTACAACATTGTATAACTATTGTATATGTCTATTGTACACCCACGTACAATGGAGTTACCATTGCATTTTCCTAGCCCGTTTACATAACCAGATTGTACTCTAAATCACATGTTCCTTACAGTTCTTACTTATCATATTTAGATATTTCCTGTTATTAAATCTCTACTGTTTTCTATACATTCTTCTTTCAGCGTTTTATGTACTTTACTCTATTGCATGCTTTATATTTCCTAACTCGATATGAACTGCGTGAGATGTTTTGTGCTCGCTCCCGTCCTGACTGGACCTGTTGATAAATTTTACAGATAGCCTGGAGGTGCCTGCTAGCCTAGAGGAGACACATTAGAGGTTGTTTAGGTAGTTATTTCATTTTGTCTGGAGTTGTATTTTACTTTGTGGATTACTGTATTGAGTTTTAAGATGTATTATGGGTTTATGTATCATAGACACTTAGACTTCTATCTCCTGTATCTCTTTTGGATTTCATGTTTTATCTATCTTTATCATGCTCTACCTTAGATGTGATTGAGATTCTATCTGCTATGTCACCCCCATTCGGGGAGTATAAACGGTTTAGTCTTATACTGTTAGATGCATTGAGACCTAGGACAGCGTTCTACCGCCGACACTGCGGCGTAGGCTGGGCGTTGTTACGTTCTCGTGCCCTAACTCTAGGGCGCGGGTCGTGACACATTTTTAGTGGTGGCCCATGCAGGTCGAGACTAAAAGTGTAGTGGTATTCGAACTAGAGTACCACTACAGCCTGTAGTAGGAATAGATTATATTTTGAAGGTACTCAATCACAGTTAGGAACCCTTGAGAGATTCCTGGGACGACTCTGGAGAATCTTATTTAACTTCGATTTGAAAACTCTTTTTCCTTGATTCGTTTTATCTTTATTTTCTGTTGTTGAATTTGATTTTAATGGATTATTGTTGAATTTGAGTTTGTATTTATTAATTTTGATGGAAGATTTTTGAATTTTGAATTTTGATGGTAGCTGTTGCATTCGGGTTTGTATTTTGATGGATTTTGCTCATTTTTGAATTTTGATGTTCGTTAATAAATTTGATTTGATTTTTGAGTATTCATTATCGATTTAATTAAATTTTTGGCAATATGAAATTATATGGGCTAGGTCATCTAAGTTATGGAAATCTAGTCTTCTATAGTAACATTAGCCAGTATGGTGAGGACATATAGTCTGACTCTGGATATATTTCTCGGGTGTGGGAATTTAAGGTTTTCGCAGCCAAGCATGCGGCTCCGCGAAAATGTTAAATACCATGATCCTAGAGATATGTGCATAAGTCAAGGGCTCTGTGATTATCGTAGCCTTGCTTACTAGTATGACGAGGATTTAGAGTACCATGATTCTGGATAGACGCATATGGTTATCGGATTGCACCTTAAATAATTTTGAACATGTTTTCTCTACTTTTGTTTCAGTCATTCAAAAAAAAAGAAGGAAAAAAAATTTATTATTTGTTGTTTTGTCTAGTTTCCTATTATTTAACTCAGGAGTAAGTTTAGTTGGTTTATAAACCTTGTGAAATTCCTTGCTAGGAGTTTTCATAATACAATGAATCGATGATTTTGCTAGATTTTATCTTGGATTTGATAATTTAGCGCTGGATTTCAAAATGGTTCTTCCTTAATCAGATAAGCAAAACAGATTTTATCGTTAATTCCTTCTTGCTATTAATCTCGTATTAGATAATAATAAAACTGTCTTGATTTCGTCAATCGCCTGCTTGCAATCTTGGTAGGAATCTAAATGTTAGTCTTAACGTAGAATTAATTTTTATTGGGACATGAGAATATGTATATGAATATATATAGCAAACACTTTGTCTAACACGTATGCATGCTACACTTGATTTTTCCACATATCTAGATACATATTAATATGTCGTTGATATTAGATTGTCAAAACCCCAATATTTCTGGTCCTCTACTTTTCCATGTTTAAATTCATAATTTAAATGAAAATTTTATGTTATTAGTTATGTTTACATCACTGCAACATGTTAATATTACACTTGTTTAAATGTTAGCTTATTTTCAGATTTTGTATGTAAATGCTGAACTAAAACTGGGTTTAACCTTTCAATACTAAGCTATAACCCTGTACAAGGACACACACACACGCCTACTATCTAACCATATGAACATGTCCCCATACACATGATGCTAGTTTTCCTCTCTAACGCTCTCTCTGTATATATATTGTGATTGGATTTCAATACAAGTGACTTTCAATTCTTCAACTTGTGATTTTGATTTTATGGGATAGTACTTTTTTCAGATGATTGGTAGTTACCTTCCTTTATTTTTTTTTATGAGTACCAGTTTTCACATGGGATGGTAGACTGTCTTACAGTTTTGATGATTTGATATTTCTGCATCTTTTCTCGTTTAGCACCCTGGATTGCTTGTGTGTTTGATATCCTATGACCGATTCAGTTAGCATGACTAGTATACCTAGATGAGACTTTCAATACCACCGTATGCCATGACCCTGTATGCCGTTCTTTTGATGGTATGTTTTATTTAAGTTCTGGGACTTTTATTGTGGGGGTTTGACCTAGAGGGAGTATGGACATTTTAATTTCGTGGACGAAATTTTTATAAGGTGGGTAGGATGTTAGCACCCTGAATTTCGGGTTGATATTTTTTTATTTTCTGATTGATTGGTTTTGATAAATATTTTATTCTGTTATTTTTTTCCCTAAGTGTACTTTTCCGTGCCATTGATATTTGGAGTATCAGGGATGTTCAACTTTGGAAATCTTCTTCATGAGTTTTGGAGTGGACACGATTACCTTCATGACGGTATATAGTGTCCCATCCAAACTTGTTCTCTTGTGCTCTTTCTGCTTCGTTGAACTTCGGGTCGGTTTAGACCATTTGATTGTTATTTATCTTCCCACTCTTTTCCTTGATCATTTTCAGCGCGTTACCATGACTTTTAAATTGGGAGCGCAAGACCAGTCAGTTTCTTGAAACCAACTCCTCATTGATGATCTACTCGAGACGCTCGTCACCCATGACCTTCGTGTCCCACTCAGACACGTCATTTTGTGCTCCATTTGATTCGCACAACTTTCCCGACACGTGACCCGATTTTATTTCACTCCACGGCATCACATTCATTTTCCAACTTAATTTGTGGGTCCCCTGTCGACCAAAACCTGTCAGCCCCAACTATGGACATGGCCCACTTTGAGCCTACTATCCGTCCGCCACTTGTGTCCCATCTATTGGAATTCCCATGTGCTACTTATTCACTCATGATCATCAACGTCTATTTTTAATTCTATTATTGCATCATGTCCGGTTTTGGATCCAATCCGGCTCCACTGAACCCAACCCCAGCTTCATTTTTCCCCACTCATGACACCCTCATAATTCTTGCCCAAAAATATCAAGTACCCTCCTACCTATTTTTCTATATTTAATAGAAAATTCTATTTATTTAATTTCCATTGGGATGACCATTCTCTCTAATTAACTTAGCCCTTGATTTCTCCAATCAATCCCAACCATTCAATTTTTCCATGCAACTTTTCCCCTCACATTCACACAACACCCCCTAGCCGGCCCTAATTTCAATGTTGGATAACTTTTTCCTCTCTCTCTCTTTCTCACATTTACTATTCTTTCTCTCTCTCCCATTCTTCTCTCATGCAACAACAAAAACAAAACCGACCACACTTCACTCGACTTCCTCCTCCTTCACTCGACTTCCTCCTCCTCACCCCTGGCCATCAGCCACCCCATTCCACCGTCGGTCCGCCCACACACCTCCTTCTTCCCTTCTCTTCGAAACGTCACCATGGAACCACCATCCTCATCAAAACCAGTCCACCACCACCTCCTCCGCCAGTCGACCACCGCACGCCGCTGGCCGCACAGTTGTGCGCCACCTCGCGGCGCCTCGCCGGCCGAACCTGGGCGCGCAGCCCCGTACACAGCCGCGCGCACCAGGGGCACACAACGGCCAAGTCCGGCAGCACATCGGCGCCCTCGCCGCGCGCGCACGGACGCGTGCAGCGCCTCCACCGGCCATGCCCCGCCGTGGGCGGCCCCCCCGCGGTGGGCGATCACCGGCGCCCCCCTGGGTCCGCCACCTCGTTCTCCGGTGCGACGTATAGGCGATTCGTGCGTTTTGCACGACGTTCCGTCGTGACGCGCGCGAAATCGAGTTCATTTTGGCGCTCCGTCGCAGCGACTTCGCATACATTTTCCCGGAGATCCGACCGTTGGATCGGCAACTTCTTTGCTCCGTCGCAATCTTGGTATATCCACCTTCATCCCTGTCAATTTTCGTCCGTTAATTTTATCGTTTGATACATGAAAACCGGCCACCAAGTTGACCGTTTAAATTGTATTAAATTTGGACAGTTTTGCGGGGCCAACTTCCTCAGCTTGTATCTCCTCCACCGTAGCTCCGTTTGGTGTGCTACCAGTTCCGGTGCGAAGCTGGTATAACCCTCTTACTTCCCCTCCAGTTTTGTTTCATTGTGAGCTTGTTTGATTGGTTGAATTCGACGCCAAAGTTGGCCGTCCGAATTCGTAATTTCCAACTTGTAAAATTCCATTTTTGAACACGGGACTCCAGATTTTATTTCTGACACCACCATTAGACTTGTGGCATCGTTCTGGCTTGTTTTCATATAAAATTTGTTAGATTTGGAGAACATGGGCCCGGGCACGTATTTCGGTGCAAAGCGGGTCCCACTTTCTGGGTCAACGGGACTTTTTGATGTCGGTTCATCAGAATCCAATTCTGGAGATACCGTTGAGTTCGTATCGTCATTCTGGACTCGTTGACATATAATTTGCTAGGTTTTGGTGGACATTGGGTCTGGCACGCATTTCGGTGCAAGTCGGATACCAATATCCGGGTCAACGGGTCATTTTGAGATCGGCTCATCGGAATCCAATTTCGGAGATACCGTTGAGTTTGTATCATCATTCTGGACTCGTTGATAGGTAGTTTGCTAAGTTTTGAGAACTTTGGCTCCGGCACGTATTTTCGTGCAAACCGAAATTCCAAGTTCTGGTCAACGGGCCAAAATGAGATCGGGTCAACGGAATCCAATTCTGGAGATACCGTTGGGTTTGTATCGACATTCTGGTTTAGTGGACATATAATTTGTTATATTTTATAGACTTGTCTTTTTGTACGTTTTTCGGTGTAAATCGGCTCCGACACGGACATCGTTTTGACCCGAAATTACCTTTTTGCCCTTGTGTCCAAATTGGACCGTTGGGTAGGCTATCCTAGCTAATTTGACCATTCTGGACACGTTGGCGATGTTCATTTCATCGTCCGACAATATTTGTTGATAATTTCTCTGAGTTTAACCTTTTTATAATTAATTAATAATTAATTCATATAATGTTCGTATTTCGGGATTAGTACAACAAAACTAAGATCAGTCAATTCCAGTGATCTCACATCGCTAAAATTGACAAGTTGGATACGTGGATCACTATAATAAGATTATCAACCTTACCGATAATCTTCTTATCTCGATTTGCGTGTCGTAAGTTTCGACGAACAAATAACGAAGTGCACTTTATATTAGACTAGAATTGACCCAGTTTGACCAGAGTTGACCAGTTGACCCAAAGTCAACTGTAAGTCAACACTTGACCTAGTTTGACTAGATTATTGACAGGAGTCGACCTAGAGTTGTTTTTGACTTAGAAGAACCTAGAATAATGTAGATTGATTATAGAGATTCATTTATTACAACTTGAACACCTTGTAACCTGTGTTGCTTTAAATAGGACTCTGTGGCTTCAGTGGGACCTCCTATACTTATCAGCTGTTCAGGTTATCGAGACGAGTACATTCTCTGATCGTTTCATACTTGTATGGATTTACATTCTTGCTCTAGATTACTGTACTTGATGCTGACACGACTGTTATCACGGATTGGTACTATATGGATCTTCTTTTGAGATGTTATCTCCTTGTATTCACTAAGTACATATTGTGACATGCGTTTCACTTCCATATTGTATTTATTGAATACCTATATCCTTGTATACTCATTGTGCATATTGTACTCTCATTATCACATGAGCCCCAGGGATAGACCATTGTACACTATTGTATAACATTGTACATCCATTGTATAACATTGTACACTATTGTATAAGATAACGTAACTGGAGTAGATCCTTGTGTATTGATTGGGGAGGGGGAGTAGAATTGGTTATGTACTCAAATCCTATTGTACAACATTGTATAACTATTGTATATGTCTATTGTACACCCACGTACAATGGAGTTACCATTGCATTTTCCTAGCCCATTTATATAACCAGATTGTACTCTAAATCACATGTTCCTTACAGTTCTTACTTATCATATTTAGATATTTCCTGTTATTAAATCTCTACTGTTTTCTATACATTCTTCTTTCAGCGTTTCATGTACTTTACTCTATTGTATGCTTTATATTTCCTAACTCGACATGAACTGCGTGAGATGTTTTGTGCTCGCTCCCGTCCTGACTGGACCTGTTGATAAATTTTACAGATAGCCTGGAGGTGCCTGCTAGCCTAGAGGAGACACATTAGAGGTTGTTTAGGTAGTTATTTCATTTTGTCTGGAGTTGTATTTTACTTTGTGGATTACTGTATTGAGTTTTGAGATGTATTATGGGTTTATGTATCATAGACACTTAGATTTCTATCTCCTGTATCTCTTTTGGATTTCATGTTTTATCTATCTTTATCATGCTCTACCTTAGATGTGATTGAGGTTCTATCTGCTATGTCACCCCCATTCGGGGAGTATAAACTGTTTAGTCTTATACTGTTAGATGCATTGAGACCTAGGACAGCGTTCTACCGCCGACACTGCGGCGTAGGCTGGGCGTTGTTACGTTCTCGTGCCCTAACTCTAGGGCGCGGGTCGTGACAGTAACATGTCCATAATTCGATTTCTTAAGTGTCGATAAAATTGCCAAAGATGGTATGGATATCCAGGGGTAGCATTGTTTGTGTGTTGAACAAGGTTTTCCTGGGTATGCAAAAGACAACAATTGCTATCTTGGGCATTCAGCAGGGAGGCAATTAGGGAAATCAAACTGTTTGTTGTTGCAGTATACAGGAACTGCTTGATTGATATGTACCATATCATAGGAAATCGATATATTAATGGGTGTACCAGGTGTACCCGATAATCTAGGTAGCTGGGGCGCATATCAGAGGCATAGACGTATGCCATTACATCGAGTCTATTTTTGTGGGTAAATAACACTTGTATAACAGTATTAGGTATAATTACCTGATACTTGATGTGCTGCAGGTTATCTTCTAGATGGGTACTTGTGTGTGGCACAACCTTAGCAGTCTTAGGTGATAGGGTAGTGCCTCCTACACATGCTCAAATATGAGTAACATTAATGGAAGGTCTGCAGTTGGAATTATCTGGTAGTATAGGGTAACACATGTCCATGTTCAGAGTATTTTGGGTAGGTGCTAGCGAAGCAAGTCAGAGGGGGTCTTAGAACGGTTCTAGTATTAGGGTAAAGGCATATAGGGTTGCAAAATATAAGGCATTATGTGGACCTGTGTCAGTTCAAGCTAGGAGTATAATTGGGTGTAGCAGGGGATGCTTATAAGGATAGGAAATCACAGAGTTATACAATGAAAACTATTAGTTGTAGCAGAACAGGTATCCTGGTTTAGGAGCACTAGTAAGGCCACATAGGCATATAGATATAGAATATAACTAAGATGTAGAATATCAAGTATAGGTCCTAGAAGTAGGTTCCAAGAGTGCCATAGCGTGGGGTACACCCAGGAAAGTCATTTTGTAAACCACAGTATTGTGGGTGTCGAGTAACAATTCATGAGTAGCTAAGTATCTTGAATTGTAAATATAGGATATCAGTTGATTATAATTCATGTGTGCATAGGCAATAGGTTTTGTAAGGGAAGCTGCCAGATGATGTTACACAAGAAGTGACCTATTTGAATCAAACCTGCAACAGTACAAACTAGGCTAGTACAAGATATGTTAGATGATTGTTGTGTATCCAGGTGTACAGGGGAGTCCCTGTTGACTGCATACACAGCAATAACATTAAGGGTCATGCAGAACTAACTATAGAACAAAAAATCAATATGTATCTGTTGGCATAGGTCAGGGTATCATCTTATAGTGATTTGGGTGCATGTAAGGGTGTGATAGAATATGAAAATAGGATACACAAGTTACCTATGTGTGTCCAGTTGGATAATTAAAAGATTGGTTAGGATAGGTACTAAAAACTAAATTTTAATTATAGTTTAATCCATAGGATGTAGATGGGTATCCAGGTGGGTGCCCAAAGGTAGGTATTTGATACCAGTGTAGGAGACATTATCTAGGTATAGGTATCAAGGGCTATTAAGTGTCAAGTTCCAAGGGATTATTATCCTAGTATATATATAAATACCTATACGAAAAGATATAAACAAAACTATGGTTGGCAATAAAAATTAGTACTCAAAATAGATTAGAGTAGCAAAGACCTAATAACCAAACAAATAGGTTGTTGCTAATTTTAAATCAGTTAATGTCAATGTAATTATATATAGGCTCTTTGGACTCTGACTCAGTGCTCGACCCGTATCTACAGCTTAAGACCATATGCAAGTACATATACTAATTTTTATCAATTTCTAATAGTTTTTCCATTACATGTTATACATATGCATCTCATGTTTTGCTGACACGCTTGTTACACGGGGTTAGTCTTATGGATTCCATACATGTATCATACTTCATGACTACTATGTTCGTGACTATTATATTTATATGATTACCGTGTTCGTGACTTGTTTGAATCCATGAGTACTAGTCGGGCAGAGAAATATCTCAGTAGACCTGTGAACTGCCCTTTCCATCCCATGTTCTTTTGTGATAAATAGCAGCCGCACACGACAAGTGCGGTTGGTCAGATTTATCCTTAGCCATTCACATGTCGAATATGATATTTCAACACACTTATATATGTGTCAATTTACTTGATTAATCTTGTTTTCGTCATCACATACCATGTTATTATATTTACATATTTTCTTTCTAGCTACCATATTTTGCCATGATTATAGAGCTTACCTACTCCTGTCCTTGTTACATCCTAATGTTAGTTTTACCTGTTAGTTTATATCTCATATGCTATTTCATGTTTTTGTAATTTCTATCATGTTTTGAATAACCTGTCATATGTATATTTGTTTTAATCCTGACTGGATAACTATTTTTACGTGATGAGTTAGAGGACTAATGCCCCACTTATTATGAGCATACTACAAAGGTTGATCTTAGCATACATAGGAACCAGGATGCGACCTCAACAGAGTTGCCACCTGCAGATGATAATTAGTTATATGATATTAATTTTGGTCGGATTTGTCTTCGGGAACCTTTTCAGTTGTTTATTTTATTTGAGGATTATTTGAGTTTGCATCAGTAGATTGACACTTAGTATTATTCGACTATCTGAGCTTATTTAGTTTTATTTTCTATTTGTTGTCTCTAGATCTGTAATTGAGTATATTTAGTTGTACTTGATTTATCTGTGAAATTGGAAGTGATATGGAATATATAAACTGCGTGGTTGTGTTGGATGAAACTGTTACGGTTTAGACAGCGTTTTACCACAGATACAGCAGCGTAGGCTAGACGTACCCATGACTCATGCCCAAATTCTGGGTATGGGTCGTGATAATATAGATTTTGGTTAAAGAGAGGACTATTGACTAGAAGAATATCAGGAATAGTGGGTAGTCCTTTGAGACTTTAGGGGGTTACGGACCTAGAACCACTGTTGTCTACTATTTTTTCTTTGTATAGAACAAAGTCCTGTGGGAGGATAGCTTAGAAGCCTTAAAATTTTCTTGGGCATTTGGAATGTCCAGCGTGCTTTACAGGAAGCATGGGTAGCATAACACTACAAAGGAGCATAATACTCCATACTACAGTAGGGTGACACCACCAAGAGGTACCTCGTGAGGGTAAAGCCTCGGCTACGGGCAATGTCACAGAGGCGTAGCATCGTACATAGGTTAGTGGCCTAATACTATAGAATAATGAATGGTAGATAATAAAAAGAGGCTAGGCCTGATATTATTATGGTGTGACACCAGAAAGGTACCCAGAATGGATAAAGCCTCAGCTTTGCGAGCCATGTCATAGCGGCATAATACTGCAAGGACGCAAAAGGCTTCAAGTAGGATAGATTAACACAATAAAGATGCTGGGCCTCATGCTATAGTAGTATGACACCATGATGAGGTATAGCCTCGGCTTTGGGCCATGTCATAGTGGCGTAGCACCGCAAGAAAGTGAAAGGCTTCATACCATGACTCATTGAAAGAACTCACCTAGAGTGTATAAAAAGAGATATAAGCCACAAAAAAAAAAAAAAAATATATATATATATATATATATATATATATATATATATATATATATATATATATATATATATTTATATATACGCCTAAACCAGACGGGTACATGGCCTTTAATGCCAAAGGCACAGTTGATGCCATTATGTGAGTGGAAATAATTGCATCTATGGTGCAGAATTCAAGGCTTAGAACATTCGTATCACGCTGTTATTTGAACAATGTAGGAAGTTCAAGTTAGAGGTAGCATATTCCTAATGCATGATGTGCAGTCATTGTGGGGAATGCTCAACACATATATATTGAGATTATGGGAGATTGTTGGTAGTTTTGCCTTTTGACTAGTATAAAGTAGTCCCACATCGGTTACACCACCAAGTGGGTATCTCAATATAATGATTTGCATGTGTTGAGGTATGCATATGGGGTGTGGTAGGGCACATGTGGGTGCCATATGTCACGCCCCAGTCCCGTAGGACCGATTTTCCTTGATAAGGTATGATGCTGCGTGAGCCTAGATTGCACTCACGCAAGGTGGGTTCCATAATGGTTGATTACAGCAGCTTGCGACGGGGGTCGTCGCACAAAATTCCGAAGAAGAGACATTGATTAATCAGTATAATACCAGCAGAATGTTAAAACAAACACATGTCATGCAAATAGCTCTTTATTGATATCTGAAATAAGGATTACATATGTAGCACGAGGCTAAAATTACAAGTCGCTCAAGCTCATTTTCTCTCAGAATACAATCACTCATCTCTCTCTCACCTCTCAATACAATTTGACGAGCCAGCGGATGCTTCTGATAGGCGATGTCCATACATTACGTCTCGTATAAGTTCCGACACCGTGCGGTCGCATGCCTTGAATCGCCAAGGAACTTCATGCCTCGACACATCCAAGCGAGCTTTGCACCAGATGATCTTCTACCTGTGCCTGAATATGAAAACAGTGTGGGTGTCAGTACACAACCATACTGGTGGAGTGAGCTCCTCGCCCACCCATACAAAACCAACACATTTATTTACTTTGTGCAATATAAACCCTTTATAATTGTCTTTCTATTCTTGCCTTAGGATCGATTTTAGGACATGGACGCCTGGCCCACGTTGTGTCTTTAGACCACCATCGTGCCTCGCATTAAACCTTACTTATCACTTGTGCTTCTAGACCCTTTCTGTGCCAATAACATTTATTTTCCAACTCGTGCTTGCCTTTTTTGCTTATCCCTTAAAGACGCAACCACATGATAGTATCCAATTTTCATGTGATCGTGCTACAAGTCCACTGTACAAACATCTTGGTCGTGCCAAGAGATCCATTTGTGTATCCACCTTGAGGTCGTGCCTCGTAACTCAGCGTAACTTAACCATATTACCTTACGGTCCTTCTTGACTTAACTCGAAATGACTCAAATCCGACCTATACAACTCTGTGCCAATGACTTAATACTCGATGCCACATCTTGTGCCAAAGCACGGTGTCTTCGTTACAGCCAAATCTTAGGCCCAAATATTGTGTTACAAATCGTGCACATATTTAACTTGACTCATTGGTACCGTGCACACAATACTCGACTTAATCCAAAGGCATGCACGCGGATCACCTCTAATATGCCGGCTCATTCTATATGAAATAGTAACTAGCACCACAAGCTATCCTGGACTTATAGCTTTGCTATTCGGTGACCCTTTCAGCACAAGTAGCGAGCCTCGCTGAAAGTTCCCGAATAACCTGAGCAGTACTCCCAGCTCGGCTATACCGTGTTTCCTCCAAGGCCGAAACGATCCTATGGCCCCAGGTTTGTCATTTCGATAAAAATTTTCCTTTTTGCACAAGTTGTCCAATGACCATGCAAGACTCGACTCGAACTGCCATCTTATACAGTCATTTTTTTTCTAGTGTTACCGTCTTTTCAGTGCTAAGTTAGAGATTCCCAGTATTTGAGACGACCTACGATTGCGAGCATTTTCCATGTTACCATATCATTTTACTCAACTCAGGACTGACTATTTGATAGCCCTCCTGCCAACTCAACTTGAATCAACTGTGTTCCATATCAGTGCCGTAGACCATGTCATACTTATCTTTGAACCAACTGTGGCTCGTGCTTTAAACTAATTTATGCTCTGTGCGACACTACCGCCCAAGTCATACTTCGTACGACGAGCTTTGAGACCGTAGGATTGTGTGGCAATAACAAGCCATAGAAATCATGGGACCGTGCTTGTTATTACTTCGATAGCCCTTGACATAACTTTGCCTAACTCCATCGTGAGATACCACTTAACCCGTAGGACAAGCAAAGGCTTATTCCAACCCTTTGTACCGTGGAAACGTGCATTGAGACTTGTGGGACACATTTTGCTATGCCAAGCATTGGATGATGGGATAATGTATGCTTTCTCAAGCATTTATACGTGCGATGCCGATGACTATGCTAAGTCCATAGTATTTGTCACGACCCGCTCCCAAATAATCGGACACGAGTCGGACACGCCCAGCCTTCATTATTAGACACAATGAAGTAAGCTGTACCAGCTAGGGAAAACTAACCAGATAAACATGAAAGTATAGAATCACAGCATCTATATAATGTGTCCCAACCAGAGTAAAGTAGAGTAAGGTACAATATCTGAAATTATTACATTTCAACTAATAAAAGAGTCTGCTAGTCTCAATACATGGAAAGATAATAGGGAAAGCTAAATGAGTATCTAGACTCCTGCAGCCTCTAGGTCACAAGCAGCTCCAGCTGGCTCAGCCGGGAAATCAGTATCCTGTCCATAATAGGTGTCACACAAAGCCTCCATCTCACCTGCAACATATCCTATTCAGGAGCGGAGCAAAGTACAGTTCTAGGTAATGAACAATAACATCATAATATGGAAAGTAAATACTGAAAGAACAGGATAAGAACAAGGTATGTAAAGAACATGAAGAACATGAAGAACATGAAATACTGCTATAAGATACATGAAAGATCATGACTATGTAAAGATACAGGAAAGATCACGACTATATCTAATATCAAGATCAGGATCATAGAAACTAATGTAAGAACAAAATCCTGAACATGTGTGTTATAGATTTGAAATACTTCTATAATATGTGACCGGCTTAGGTAAGACCATGAAAGAGCATGAAAAGATCCTGAAAGATCATGTAGGTACGGCTTAGGACCCGCGTGCACTGTGCGAGGCCTAAGCTAAAGATCATGAATAAGTATCCGGGTTTGGTCACATATCTAGAGTATTTCCCCACCCCAAGATTCAAGTAAGAACATGAAAGAGCAAGACAGATAAGATCATGAACGTGTCGCAGTGTGTCAGAAATAAAGAACAAGGAAATGCACTGATCAAAACCATAGAGTGTACTTGCCTTTCTCCAGTAAAGTATGAGTAGGTAAAAGAGCTAGGTATCCTCCTGTCATGATAATGATGTGTACAAGTTGGTTAATACATAGCTAAATTAAATGGTCTTATCAAGTGTTTCTATTCACAAATTATTTCTAATTATAAACCTTAATTTCTATGGTTTCCTATAGGTATCAATATTACTCCTTATCCTATACTAGCAAGAACTTTAAATAAAACTAAACACATGGTAATATGGTATTTACAAAACTTAGTAGTAAGACTAATATAAGAGTTGATTCCATTAATACTATTTAAACCCTCAAAAACTTAAGTAAAAAGTAGAGTAATTCATTTTACCTCAAAGAATGAAATTTCCTAAAATTGAACTTGTTTGGAACCCAAAAATACATTAGGATCCTGTTATAAAACAGGAATTTGATATATGGCTTGGTTCCTCAATAACAATACATGAATTGGTTTTAGGAACTAAGGTTTTACTTTCATTAGTTCCAGGTCCATAACTCATAAGGAACCTATAAGTGATCACAATTTCCTGTTTAAGAAGAACACTGGACTAACTACTGAAGTCCTTCCCAAATACTGAAATTCAACTGAAGTGCAAACCTGAAATATCATCTCAGATTTCCTGAGCTAACAATCTCAGATTATCTGAGATTTCAGTCCCAAAGTTCCTGAGATTTCAGTCTCATACTTTGAGACTTCAAACACAATATTCCTAAGCTACAGTCTGTAGGTTCAAAACAGGGTATCCATTTCATGCTATCTCAATCCTCCTCATAACATGCATTATCTCTAGGTATGTATACCACACAGGACATGATTTACATTCCTCCAATGCAGTTCAGTAGGATTCCAAATCAACCATGCATCAACCAAAACATAAACAGTCCATAATTGATATCATTTAATGTGAACCAAAATGGATGGAAAATAATATGGAGTAAAAATTAGGTAGTTCAATTCCAAGTACTCACAGGTTATAACAGCAGTAAAAAGAATCCTAACTAATCAAAGGGAATGCTATTTCCAGTTTTAAAGTAAAATGGACATACAGTTCTAAGCAGGACAGCAGTAACTTGTTAAGCCAAAACCAAATTTAATCCTTGGTGTCAATCCTACCAGTCCCACAGGAAGTCCAGTACTACACAGGAAACTCTAAACAAGGTTTCTATGTAACCAAACTCAAAACATCTAGCATCAGTCTGAAATAACAGGGAATGGCTCAGCAGCACTGAAAAATAAGTGGAATTCTCACTAAAATGAGATTCCACTCCTGGAATTGAGCCCAACAGAATCCAGTTGCAACAAGCCACATGGGAACCATTCCCCCATCATATGTAGAGTAACCAAAGCTTAAGAAATTTATAAAACAACCTCAGATTTCACTAGCTCGAAATCATCATAGGTTGTTTGAAGTTTGATCTCAGCCATCCCCAAACTTGATGTTAACCCAACTATATATTCTCAAGGGACTGAGATTGATTTCCCAGTCACCACCTCATCAAGTTGTCCCAATGGCTGCTAGGTAGCCATTGAAAAAGTATTCTCAGGTTCAATGTCTCATTGGCACATGATTCCTTTGAACCAATGTAGAAGTACTAAATGCCCAATGGCTAAAATGGCTCAGTCACAGTCTCAGTTCACCCATTACCCAGACAGTATAGGAAGCCTTGATATGTACACATTATTCAAACAAAATATGGCTGAAACCATATCATGCCAATATACATGTCATGCTCATTCCCAGGAACAACAGGGAATTATTGGTTGCACAACTCAGGTTCCAGATTTGGACCATGATATTGGAATATAATCCAGATCCATCAAAGATCATGATGTCCAAATTATAATTCCCCGCCCAACAATTACTGCAGTATGAAAATTAACCCAAAATTACCATACAATATGCTAAATAACATAGGAAGACAACTAAATTTGCAAGGAGAATTATAGGTACCTGATGGTCCTTGAAAGAGCTGTTGATTCAGAAACATGACACAACCTCAACGTCCCAAAACAACGAATAAAACTGTTCAGGCATAGCAACAAACACATGGAACACAATATTAATATGGTGTTCTCAAAATGTTAGAAACGTCCAAAGAAATGCAATATTCTCTAAATCACCTAGTTAATCCCAGATTCAGACTTCCAAGCTAATCCAAAGCAATCGATCCATTGATCTAGCACACAAGACTCTAGGAAAAGAAGCCACGGTTGAAATCAAAATTTATTCATAAATCGAGAACAAAATCACTAGGTTGAACACTCACCACTGTTCTCGTTCTCGATTGAGGAAAGAACGATCGATCGATCACGAATTATTCTTTCCTACAAAATTCGATCAACCCAGAAAAGAATTGAGAGTTTGGAATTACAAAACTAATTGATCAGAAACTTGATTCTTACTGGAATTAGCTTGTCTCAACAGGAGCTCGACTGTTGGGAAGAAGGGTTGCCATGGCTGCCATTGCCATTCCTCCAGATCCAAGGAATCGAATGAGAGAAATAAGTTGAAGAATGAATAGAGGATGGCTTCATCCACAGAGAGAAGGAAGGATTATATAGGTGAATTGATGCGTGGAAGCTAGGCTAACCAAAATGGCGGAAGAATTGGCTCTGACAGGCGGTTAGAACAGTGGAGAGGAGAGCACATGGCCTCTCTCCTCTGGCCGTTGGAACAAAATTTGAAATGAAGCTCTAGGAGGCTGTGGAAACATAAGGAAGGAATCATTCCTGAGTTGGTTAAAAGAGAAAAGGCTAATGGGCTGCAGGCTTGGCCCATCAATTAGTTTAAATGGCAATTAGCCCAAACAAAATATATGATTAATAAGATGTTATTTCACCCATGCAAAAATATAAAAGAAAAATATTCCCAATTCATGAATCAATAGAAAAATTTAAATTTCTACAATATTTCAGAAAAATGGAGTTATAAATCTCTCCCCCTTGAAAAAATTTTGCCCTTGAAATTGGAATGTAGACACAGAAAAATCAAAAAATAGTGAATCCAAAGAGTTGTTATTGAATTCAAAAAATGTATAAAATACAAAGCACTCAAGTGAACAAACTAGGATATCGCTCACGCATCTCATCCTCACGCTCCCATGTGGACTCTCCCGGAGAGTGGTGTCTCCACATGACACGGACAAGAGGAATGGTCTGGTTCCGCAGACGCTTCTCTCTTCGGTCCAAGATCTCTACTGGCTGCTTCTCGTAAGTCAATCTCGGGCCCACCTCCAGCTCGGAATAGTCCACCACATGGCTGGGGTCTGGAATGTATCGTCGGAGCTGAGATACGTGGAAAACATCGTACACTCCCTCCAACCTAGCTGGAAGCGCTAGTCGGTACGCCACTTCGCCAATCCGTGCTGTCACGTCGAATGGTCCAATGAATCTCGGACTGAGCTTCCCGCCTCTGCCGAACCGAATGACGCCTCTGGTCGGTGAGATCTTCAGGAACACTCTGTCTCCAACCTCGAACTCAAGTGGCCGTCTGGTGCTGTCCGCCCAATGCTTCTGCCGATCCTGTGCAACTCTAATACGCTCCCGAATCAGTCTGACTTTCTCTGCTGAATCCACCACCATCTCTGGCCCAAGTAAAGCTCTCTCGCCAACGTCATCCCAGGATAACGGCGTGTGACATCTCCGCCCATATAGCGCCTCGAACGGAGTCATCTCGATGCTAGCTTGATAACTGTTGTTATAGGCAAACTCTACTAAATACAAATGGTCCTCCCACGAACTACCGAAGTCGAGTGCGCAAACCCGCAGCATGTCCTCCAGAGTCTGAATGGTCCTCTCAGACTGTCCGTCCGTCTGTGGATGATAGGCTGTGCTGAACTTCAACTGTGATCCCAAGCTCTGCTGTAGACTCCTCCAGAAGTGTGATGTGAAGCGACTGTCTCGATCTGAAATGATGCTAACTGGCACCACGTGAATCCTCACAATCTGACGCATGTAGAGGTCTGCAAGGTTCTCGGTCGACAGCCCAACCTTGAACGAAATAAAGTGAGCGGACTTTGTCAATCTGTCCACGATCACCCAAATAGCGTCCTTGCCACTGGGAGTACGCGGCAATCCAGAGACAAAGTCCATGGTAATGTGCTCCCACTTCCATTCCAGAATAGGTAAAGGCTGGAGTAGTCCCGCTGGTCTCTGGCGCTCCGCCTTGACTTGCTGGCACACAAGGCATCTGGAAACAAATCTGGCGACCTCTCTCTTCATCCCATACCACCAAACATACTCCCGTAGATCCTTGTACATCTTGGTAGACCCCGGATGTATAGAATACTGCGACTGGTGGGCCTCCTGCATCACCTCCTCCCGCAAGTCCTTGGGCACACACAGCTGACTCCCGTGCCTCAAGGATCTGTCCTCTGCAATGGTGAAGTCGTCGAGCAGACCTAACTCTGCCTGAGCTCTAAGACCTTGGATTCCCTCATCAAGCAACTGGGCCTCCTTGATCTTCTCTAGTAACCCCGACTGTATCTGCATGTGCATCATCTGTCCTCCATACCCTGGCAGTATAACCTCAATCCTAAGACTCTCCAGATCCTCCAAGAGATACCGGTCCATGGTGAGATACATAGCAATAGGATACTGACTGAGAGCATCTGCAACCACATTCGCCTTCCCAGGGTGGTACTGCAGACTGATGTCGAAGTCCTTCATGAGTTCCAGCCATCTGCGCTGTCTCATATTCAGCTCCTTCTGAGTAAAGACATACTTCAGGCTTTTGTGGTCCGTGAAGATGTCTACTCTCTCCCCATACAGGTAATGCTTCCACAGTTTTAAGGCAAATATGACTGCTGCAAGCTCCAAGTCATGTGTAGGATAGTTTTTCTCATGGGGCCTCAACTGTCTAGAAGCATACGCTATAACCTTCTTGTTCTGCTCCAGCACACATCCCAAGCATTTCCCTGAAGCATCGCTGTAGATGACGAATCCTCCTGATCCCGATGGCAAAGCTAGAACAGGGGCCGTCGTGAGTCTTCTTTTCAATTCTTCAAATGCTGACTGGCAGGCGTCGCTCCAGATGAACTCCTCGTCCTTCCGCGTAAGCTTCGTCATAGGCTCTGCTATCCTGGCGAAGTCCTTCACGAACTTTCTGTAGTATCCTGCTAGACCCAGGAAACTACGAATCTCTGCTACTGACTTGGGAGGTGCCCAGGCTTCTACTGCTTCAATCTTCTTGGGATCCACAAAAATCCCCTTTCCAATCACCACATGCCCTAGAAACTCCACTCTGTCCAAGAAAAACTCACATTTCGAGAGTTTCCCATACAGTTTCTCCTTCCGCAGAATCTCCAAAACTATCCGTAGGTGCTCAACATGCTCCTCTTCTGTCTTGGAATAGATCAGAATGTCGTCAATAAAGACTACGACAAACTTATCCAAATACTTATGGAAAACCTTATTCATCAGGTTCATAAAAACTGCGGGGGCATTGGTGAGTCCGAACGGCATCACCAGGAACTCATACTGGCCGTATCGAGTGTTGAAGGCTGTCTTCGGAATATCCTGCTCCCGAACCTTCATCTGGTGGTACCCCGATCGAAGATCGATCTTAGAAAAGACCTTCGCTCCACTAAGCAGGTCAAACAGCTCATCAATCCGCGGCAAAGGATATCTATTCTTAATGGTGATGTTGTTGAGTGCACGGTAGTCAATGCACATGCTTACCGTCCCATCCTTCTTGGGCACGAAAAGCACCGGTGCTCCCCAGGATGAAGCACTGGACCGAATAAATCCTTTGCCCTCAAGCTCATCGATCTGCGCCTTCAACTCTGTAGCTTCCTTCGGGTTGATCTTGTAACAGTGCTGGGACTTTGGTGCTGATCCGGGCATAGATCAATACTGAACTCCACATCTCGATCTGGCGGTAATCCTGGCAGCTCCTTTGGAAAGACGTCAAGATACTCTGCAATCAGCGGATGCGGCAACTCCTGGTCTTCTGCAACTGCTCCGAAGTAGACTCCCTCTGGCCTCTCTGCAACTCGTCTGCTGATCTCGAACGGTGGAACTCCTGGCAGACTGAAGTTCACCTTCCCTTCATGGCAGTCTATTACGGCAAACTGCTCGCTCATCCAGTCGATGCCGAGGACTACGTCGAATCCAGGCAGTGGCATCACTAGAAGTCGAGCTCGAATCTCTCTTCCAGCAATAGTGATAGGGCATTCCACCATCTCACTTACTGGCACTGACCCTCCTCCTGTCATAATCTGACAGTTCCGCCTAGTGGGCTTGGGTGTGAAGCCGTGTCTATGCAGAAACTCATATGATATAAAGCTATGTGTAGCTCCAGAATCAAACAATGCAATGGCAGGGAAAGAATGTAAGAATATAGAACCTGTGATCACATCTGGCACTGCCTCGTCCTCCTCAACTGCAGCTATGACGTAAGCACGTCCCTGCTGTGCTCTTTCTCTCTGCTGCTGGTGCTGTGCAAACCTCTGCTGCTGGGGTGGTAGAGCTCCTCCTCTCTGGGGTGCAGCAGGCAATGCTCTGGAGGGTGCAGCCGGTGGTCCTCCTGCTCCTCGGGGTCCTCCTGCTAGTCTAGCTATAGCCTGAGCGCAGTCCCTCATCTGATGCGCATCTGATCCGTAAAAGAGGCAAAGTCCCAACCTCTTGCGGCACTCGTCGATATGATGACCAGGGCGATGGCAATAAGCACATGGGGTCGCCAGATGTTGCCTCTGATGTTGATGTACTGGAGCTCTGGCCTGACGGTGAAGCTGCTGCTGGTGCGGCCTCGTCTGGGTCTGAGTCTGAACCCTCTTCGCCGGTGCCTGGAAACTGCTGCTGCCCACATCTCGGTCCCTCTTCAGCTTGGGGTCCGCCTCCTTTTCCACAGCCTGGGCAATCTTCAGAATGCTCGCATACGTTGTCGCCTGACTGATCGCCACCGTATGTCGCAGCTCCCGGGTGAGACCCTTCTTGAATCTCCATGCTCTGTCCTCTGGCTCTCTAATCAGGTTCTCAGCGAACCTGCTGAGTCTGGTGAACTCCGAAGTGTACTGCACAACCGTCATCGTCCCCTGCTGCAGCGCCTCGAACTGCATCCTCAACTCATCACGCTCCACCTCTGGAAAGAATTTCTCCTTGAACAGTGTTTTAAAAACTATCCAAGACACTCGGGGCTCCGCCAACTGGGGGTCCTCCCGATACCACGCTCTGGCCAAGTCAAAGAGTCGCATGCTAGCCACTGACACCTTCTGATCATCTAGAATGTTCGCCATGGTCAAAGTCCGCTCTGCATTCTCCAGCCATTCATCTGCATAGATGATCCCCTCGTCGTCCCAGAAGTCCATCGGGCTAAGGTGCTGGTACTCCTTTATCGTCCCTGGTCTCAGTCCTCGCAGTGCTGGAGGTGCTACTGGTGCTGGTGCTGGCTCTCTGGTCCTCAGCGCGTCGAGGACAGTCGCTCGGAACTGCGTGGCCTGCTGGTTCTGGGTCTCGCAGAACTGAGCAGCCTGGTGGTTCTGAGCCTCCATAAATTGCTGAAACATCGCCATCACCTGGTTACCGTCAAACATCATCGTCGACGGCAGTGCTAGAAAGATAGGAGGCGCTGTCGGAAGCGGATCTGCCTGAACGTCTGGTACGGTCTGCTCTGGCGCGGCCTGCTCCGAACCGCCTGCAACTCCAGAACTGCCTGTAACTCCAGACTGGTTTGCGGGCTTCCTCGTGGTGACCATCCTGCATAAAAAGAAAACTTGTTGAACGACAAACCATAAAACCTGACAAACAATGTTTTTACTAATAATAAGCACCTGAAAAACTTTAATAACCTGATATACCCTTATTTCCCGATTTTCCTATGCTGTGATCAAGTTTCCCTAGTGTAAATCAAGTCCCCCAATAGTATGCTAAGTCCTAGGTACCATTAGGATTGACCTGCATGGGCCACTACTAAAAACATGTTACGACCCGCTCCCGAATAATCGGACACGAGTCGGACACGCCCAGCCTTCATTGTTAGACACAATAAAGTAAGCTGTACCAGCTAGGGAAAACTAACCAGATAAACATGAAAGTATAGAATCACAGCATCTATATAATGTGTCCCAACCAGAGTAAAATAGAGTAAGGTACAATATCTGAAATTATTACATTTAAACTAATAAAAGAGTCTGCTAGTCTCAATACATGGAAAGATAATAGGAAAAGCTAAATGAGTCTCTAGACTCCTGCAGCCTCTAGGTCACAAGTAGCTCCAGCTGGCTCAGCCGAGAAATCAGTATCCTGTCCATAATAGGTGTCACACAAAGCCTCCATCTCACCTGCAACATATCCTATTCAGGAGCGGAGCAAAGTACAGTTCTAGGTAATGAACAATAACATCATGATATGGAAAGTAAATGCTGAAAGAACAGGATAAGAACAAGGTATGTAAAGAACATGAAGAACATGAAATACTGCTATAAGATACATGAAAGATCATGACTATGTAAAGATACAGGAAAGATCACGACTATATCTAATATCAAGATCAGGATCATAGAAACTAATGTAAGAACAAAATCCTGAACATGTGTGTTATAGATTTGAAATACTTCTATAATATGTGACCGGCTTAGGTAAGACCATGAAAGAGCATAAAAAGATCCTGAAAGATCATGTAGGTACGGCTTAGGACCCGCGTGCACTGTGCGAGGCCTAAGCTAAAGATCATGAATAAGTATCCGGGTTTGGTCACATATCTAGAGTATTTTCCCACCCAAGATTCAAGTAAGAACATGAAAGAGCAAGACAAATAAGATCATGAACGTGTCGCAGTGTGTCAGAAATAAAGAACAAGGAAATGCACTGATCAAAACCATAGAGTGTACTTGCCTTTCTCCAGTAAAGTATGAGTAGGTAAAAGAGCTAGGTATCCTCCTGTCATGATAATGATGTGTACAAGTTGGTTAATACATAGCTAAATTAAATGGTCTTATCAAGTGTTTCTATTCACAAATTATTTCTAATTATAAACCTTAATTTCTATGGTTTCCTATAGGTATCAATATTACTCCTTATCCTATACTAGCAAGAACTTTAAATAAAACTAAACACATGGTAATATGGTATTTACAAAACTTAGTAGTAAGACTAATATAAGAGTTGATTCCATTAATACTATTTAAACCCTCAAAAACTTAAGTAAAAAGTAGAGTAATTCATTTTACCTCAAAGAATGAAATTTCCTAAAATTGAACTTGTTTGGAACCCAAAAATACATTAGGATCCTGTTATAAAACAGGAACTTGATATATGGCTTGGTTCCTCAATAACAATACATGAATTGGTTTTAGGAACTAAGGTTTTACTTTCATTAGTTCTAGGTCCATAACTCATAAGGAACCTATAAGTGATCACAATTTCCTGTTTAAGAAGAACACTGGACTAACTACTGAAGTCCTTCCCAAATACTGAAATTCAACTGAAGTGCAAACCTGAAATATCATCTCAGATTTCCTGAGCTAACAATCTCAGATAATCTGAGATTTCAGTCCCAAAGTTCCTGAGATTTCAGTCTCATACTTTGAGACTTCAAACACAATATTCCTAAGCTACAGTCTGTAGGTTCAAAATAGGGTATCCATTTCATGCTATCTCAATCCTCCTCATAACATGCATTATCTCCAGGTATGTATACCACACAGGACATGATTTACATTCCTCCAATGCAGTTCAGTAGGATTCCAAATCAACCATACATCAACCAAAACATAAACAGTCCATAATTGATATCATTTAATGTGAACCAAAATAGATGGAAAATAATATGGAGTAAAAATTAGGTAGTTCAATTCCAAGTACTCACAGGTTATAACAGCAGTAAAAAGAATCCTAACTAATCAAAGGGAATGCTATTTCCAGTTTTAAAGTAAAATGGACATACAGTCCTAAGCAGGACAGCAGTAACTTATTAAGCCAAAACCAAATTTAATCCTTGGTGTCAATCCTACCAGTCCCACAGGAAGTCCAGTACTACACTGGAAACTCTAAACAAGGTTTCTATGTAACCAAACTCAAAACATCTAGCATCAGTCTGAAATAACAGGGAATGGCTCAGCAGCACTGAAAAATGAGTGGAATTCTCACTAAAATGAGATTCCACTCCTGGAATTGAGCCCAACAGAATCCAGTTGCAACAAGCCACATGGGAACCATTCCCCCATCATATGTAGAGTAACCAAAGCTTAAGAAATTTATAAAACAACCTCAGATTTCACTAGCTCGAAATCATCATAGGTTGTATGAAGTTTGATCTCAGCCATCCCCAAACTTGATGTTAACCCAACTATATATTCTCAAGGGACTGAGATTGATTTCCCAGTCACCACCTCATCAAGTTGTCCCAATGGCTGCTAGGTAGCCATTGAAAAAGTATTCTCAGGTTCAGTGTCTCATTGGCACATGATTCCTTTGAACCAATGTAGAAGTACTAAATGCCCAATGGCTAAAATGGCTCAGTCACAGTCTCAGTTCACCCATTACCCAGACAGTATAGGAAGCCTTGATATGTACACATTATTCAAACAAAATATGGCTGAAACCATATCACCCCAATATACATGTCATGCTCATTCCCAGGAACAACAGGGAATTATTGGTTGCACAACTCAGGTTCCAGATTTGGACCATAATATTGGAATATAATCCAGATCCATCAAAGATCATGATGTCCAAATTATAATTCCCAGCCCAACAATTACTGCAGTATGAAAATTAACCCAAAATTACCATACAATATGCTAAATAACATAGAAAGACAACTAAATTTGCAAGGAGAATTATAGCTACCTGATGGTCCTTGAAAGAGCTGTTGATTCAGAAACAGGACACAACCTCAACGTCCCAAAACAACGAATAAAACTGTTCAGGCATAGCAACAAACACATGGAACACAATATTAATATGGTGTTCTCAGAATGTTAGGGACGTCCAAAGAAATGCAATATTCTCTAAATCACCTAGTTAATCCCAGATTCAGACTTCCAAGCTAATCCAAAGCAATCGATCCATTGATCTAGCACACAAGACTCTAGGAAAAGAAGCCACGGTTGAAATCAAAATTTATTCATAAATCGAGATTCAAAATCACTAGGTTGAACACTCACCACTGTTCTCGTTCTCGATTGAGGAAAGAACGATCGATCGATCACGAATCAGTCTTTCCTACAAAATTCGATCAACCCAGAAAAGAATTGAGAGTTTGGAATTACAAAACTAATTGATCAAAAACTTGATTCTTACTGGAATTAGCTTGTCTCAACATGAGCTCGACTGTTGGGAAGAAGGGTTGCCATAGCTGCCATTGCCATTCCTCCAGATCCAAGGAATCGAATGAGAGAAATAAGTTGAAGAATGAATAGAGGATGGCTTCATCCACAGAAAGAAGGAAGGATTATATAAGTAAATTGATGCGTGGAAGCTAGGCTAACCAAAATGGCGGGAGAATTGGTTCTGACAGGCGGTTAGAACAGTGGAGAGGAGAGCACATGGCCTCTCTCCTCTGGCCGTTGGAACAAAATTTGAAATGAAGCTCTAGGAGGCTGTGGAAACATAAGGAAGGAATCATTCCTGAGTTGGTTAAAAGAGAAAAGGCTAATGGGCTGCAGGCTTGGCCCATCAATTAGTTTAAATGGCAATTAGCCCAAACAAAATATATGATTAATAAGATGTTATTTTACCCATGCAAAAATATAAAAGAAAAATATTCCCAATTCATGAATCAATAAAAAAATTTAAATTTCTACAATATTTCAGAAAAATGGAGTTACAGTATTATGGCAACATAAACCAACTTTTCCTTCTTCCAAAGCACGGACGAAGGACCTAGTATTATTTTGAAAGCACACCGTGCACGATTCTAAGCCGACCGTGTGATCTTTCCATATTCTAACTCAATCTGACCTAACTTGGGATTATTTCTATAGCTATATGGATTCATCTCTTTTATTATCAAGCCTACTTATGCAATTGAAAACTTTCGTTTTATTTGTTTGAAGGCCAAGCTGAGGCAAGTTCACCGAAGCCACCCACCTGAGCGAGGAGTCACTTCGACCGAGCGGGACTTCGAGCAAGCCGTTTCATGGCTAAGTCTAAACTCCATTGGCGTTTTGATTCCTTCGGTTGAACTGAGCGGGACAGGGCATTACATTATACACCACTCAGAAAAAGTTTCGTTCTCGAAACTTACTGAGTACACACTCATTTACTTATCACTTGATTCAACGTCAAATGGTTCTTGCACACACTTTACCTATGCGTTACTTCAATTCGAGCCACGTTCGTGCCTTAGTTATTTCATATAGAACGACCATATCTCAAACTTTGGAAGAACTTATACTCCTCGCACATCCGGACAACTTAGTTCTAGGATAAACCATCCGATCAATCAACATTCAACCTCATTTCAAATCTTACGATCGTACTACCATCAATAATTTCTTTTAAACATACGTCTTCGAAATCCTCGATACCTTTCCGTTCCTTTAGTCTCACTTGAATTCAACTTATCACTTAGTTGGATCGTGCACATACTTAAGACGTCCCCAAATATATGCATTTCAGCCAAGCCTCGTGATAGAGAATCCAATTCAATATATTTGATTCATTCTATCAATCCTAAAATCAATCATCTCGATGCTACCTCTCGAAACTGAGACGTCTTGCCTAACCGCTAGGCCATCTCTCGAGGCTAAAGTTAACGTCAGTATTGGAATCACCATTCCCAAACAATAATATCAACACTGACCCCAATCCTAAGGTCAAACCAAAGTCAATAGTACGGGACTTTTTTTTCCAAGCTCGCATCACTCCGATTTCTAAACTTCGAGCATAGATTTCTCCTATTCTCATTCACAGCATTTAATCCCAGGGTTCTGAATCATTCAACAAAGCCATCCTACGGTAAGTTCACATGCTCAACCAATTCTACGGTACATCCATATTACACGTCCAAACTAAGAGTTCGCATAGTCTAGCTCTGCAAATATGTTCGATATAACCCACATATCCAACTTAAGTACACTACGGCACGATTTGTTACTAAACCATAATTCTTATACCATATTTCCTAAGTCGTACAACACAATTAATGTATTCGATCACGTGGTCGTCTAGCATAATAATATATCGCGCCTCAATCTCCCGCAAGTCAGATTATCTATGTTGGACATGAAATCACCATGCCAATGCTCCTACAGGATAATCGCTCCCATCGGGGCGTAACTCTTGCTTTGAGTCTAGAATAATTGATTCTTGATACGCAGGTTGGATCTACTCAATCCTCAAACTTATTTAATCGTCAATAACAAGTCTGAACCATCCTCGAATTCACCTTTGCATCAAACTACAAGTCGAAATAATCTAATTGCCATGCCATGATCTCCCGCAAGTTCGATCATTCATGCTGGACATGAATCACTATGCCAATGCTCCCACAGAATGATCGCCTTAATCTGGTATAACGTATATATGAGGCTGGAGTTGCGCTTGCACAAGACTAGAATGTCAATATTGTGGTTATCATCAAAACTATGAAAATGCTTTCGTTTTCATCTCAACATTCATTTCTATCAAAATCCCAAGTATAGCATCCATCAAAACAATAATATTTTATACGATCGTCATTCTTCGAATTAGAATACCCCCGAGTTATCGCACATCAATCATTGATACACCTCAATACCATCGATGATAGACATAACCTGACAATTTTCTTTTGTATCGAACTTCGAGTCATGCAACTGATGCTATCATCCAAACTAGATTACCACAATCTCCTCGACATTCAAGATCAAATTCAATCATTATCTCTTGAACTAGTTACATGATCAATTCTTTGAAACTCAAAATCACGTATGTTCATCCGTTTATCTTAAGTCATGAAGTAACATATTTTCCTCAAGTCGCATTGTTCTATGCTAACTCAAATCATCGACCAACGTCTATCCCAAATCCTTAGAGTCATTTTGGTAACTTCAAAATCAAGCTTTTTTATGCACGCTATCTTCCCATCGTGCTAACTTTTTGTATACGATTAATATCAATTCCTCAACAGAGTCATTCGTTCGTTACAACTTAATTTTTTTTTCTTTGATTCAATTTTCCTACTCAATTATTTTTTGCATTTCATAATTACGCAATCCCAATCCCATGCGCGTTGTTTCTAGTTCGTTCAAAGCAACTCGTCAAAAACTTCAAGATTACAACTTAATCAATGATACTCAATCTAAGGCTTTGCATACGACTACGCTTGCTAATAGACTCATTGGCACCCTGCATCCTCAATCGATCGACATCCCCGAGGCTATCCCATACACCATTTAGGGATGAATTTATTCGACAAATCCTCGAAACAAGTTTTGAATCACAATCGATTACTTCGAATATTCGTTCGAACCATTCCTTAAAATCCAAGCACGTTTTATCTATATCGCATTGATAATAACATCGTTCGATGGAACCCCTATCGATAGTCATCTAGCATTCTATAAATCAACTCAAACTCATTCTCGTCCGAAGTGAATTGAATGTCGCGTACAACTTTGCTAAGTTCAATGCAAATCTTGGTGTACATGCCTAGCCCGACTTAGTCAACCGTGCCTTTATGAAACCATCTTTTGTTTTTATCGAAAACTATTTGTAAACGCTTTTACAAATTATATAGACTTATTATATAAACATCCTGTAGGACATTTGGGAGAGAGCGCACCAACGATATCGATTTACGAAAACGACGTTTAACACGAAGCCATTAGAGTTAAAGAATTCAATCGGAAGTCTAAGGACGTAAAGTCGTGCTAAGATACCATTATGTCACAGCTCGGTCCCATAGGACCGATCATCCTCGCTAAGGCGTAATGCCACGTGAGCCTAGATTGCGCTCACGCAAGGCGAGTTCCATAAAGGCCGATTACAGCAGCTTGCAATGGGGGTCGTCGTATAGAAGTCCCAAGCAAAGATATTGAATAATCAGTATAATACCAGTAAAAAGATAAAACAAACACAAGTCATGCAAATACCTCTTTATTGATATCTGAAACAAGGATTACATATGCGGCACGAGGCCAAAATTATAAGTCGCTCAAGCTCACTTTCTCTTGGAATACAATCACTCGGCTCTCTTAATACAATTTGACGAGCCAGCGGATGTTTCAAATAGATGATGTCCATACATTATGTCCCGTATAAGTTTCGATTCAGTACGGTCGTACGCCTCGAATCGCCAAAGAACATCGTGTCTCGACGCATCCAAGCGAGCTTTGCGCCAGACGATCATCTACCTGTGCCTGCACATGAAAATTGTATAGGTGTCAGTACACAACTGTACTTGTGGAGTGAGCTCCTCGCCTACCCATACAAAACCAACATGTTCATTTACATTGTGCAACATAAACCCTTTATAATTGTCTTTCTATTCTTGCCTTAGCATCGATTTTAGGACATGGACGCCTGGCCTACTTTGTGTCTCTAGACCACCATCGTGCCTCGAATGAAATCTTACTTATCACTTGTGCCTCTAGACCCTTTCCGTGCCAACAACATTTGTGTACCGACTCATGCTTGCCTTTTTGGCTCATACTTAAATACGCAACTACATGATAGAAACCTGATTTCCATGTGATCGTGCTATAAGTCCATTGTACAAATATCATGGTCGTGCCGTAAGATCCATTTGTGTATCCACCTTGAGGCTATGCCTCGTAACTCAGTGTGACTTAACCATATTGCCTTACGATCTTCTTAACTTAACTCGAAATGAGTCAAATCCTACCTACGTAACTCTGTGCCAACGACTTAATACTCATCACCATATCTTATGTTGAAGCACAGTGTCTTCGTTGCAGCCAAATCTTAGGCCCAAATATTGTGTTGCAAATTGTGCACATATTCAACTTGACTCATTATTACCGTATATACAATACTTGACTCAATCCAAAGGCATGCACACGGATCGTCGCTAATATGCCGACTCATTCTATACGAAATAGTCACTAGCACCACAGGCTATCCTGGACTTATAGCTTTGCTATTCGACGACCCTTTTAGCGCAAGTAGCGAGACCCGCTAAAAGTTCCCGAAAAACCTGAAGGGTATTCCCAGCTCGGCTATACCATGATTCCTCCTTGGCCGGAACGATCTTGTGGCCCCAGGTTTGTCGTTCCGAGGAAACTTTTCCCTTGTGCACAAGTTGTCCAATGACCATGCAAGACTCGACTCGAACTACCGTCATACACAGTCATTTTTTTCTAGTGTTATCATCTTTTTAGCACTAAGTTAGAGACTCCAAGTATTTGAGACTACCTCGAAGACCTACGGTCGTGAGCATTTTCCATGTTACCATATCATTTTACTCAACTTTGGACTATTTGATAGCCCTACTGCCAACTAAACTTGAATCAACCGTGTTCCATATCAGTTCCATAGAACGTGGCATATTTATCTTTGAATCAACCGTGGCTCATGCCTTAAAACAATTTATGCTTTGTGAGATATTACTGCCCAAGTCATACTCCATACGACGAGCTTTAAGACTGTGGGACTGTGTGGCCATAACTGTTAGCCTAATGATTGCATCATATTTTTGAATATGGCTAATCAATTAAGTTTAACTATTGAAGTCACTAATATTGATATAATCACTATCTTATTGCTACTTAAACATAGCATTGTCCTTATGTTCACTATATCAATATTGCTATGCTTGTATCATATTGCTTTGTTCGTCTAACATGTTCTTGTAAGACATGCAGTAAGCATGATCAAGCTTTGTCAAAGCAGAACATATACAATGGAGAATTAATGATGGGCCAAAGACGGTATTATACAAGAAGATTTCTCTGTTTACAAAGAAAAATGCTTCTTCAATGTCAAGAAAAAGGCATCATCATATGGGTTATTGGTTTCATATTTATTCTGTATTTTTCTATTTTTTGAGTCTAGATTATTTGTGAGTCGGGATCACTAGAAATTAGAAGTCTATCTCAACCTATCTTGATTCATTCTTTAAATCGAACCAAAACCAATTGAACCAAAAACCAACTTAGGTTGAACCAGAACCAAAGGAACCGAACTCGGCCAGAGTTCTGCCCGAACTCGATCCACTTGAATTTCTCCTGGTCAGCAGCAAATTTCTACTCCTTTGGATCTGCAACATTCAAAATTATGAACGTTAACCCTACCGAGTTTTGCCCGAACTCTGTCTGAAAAATTCCTATAAATAGAGAAGATTTTGTCATTTCTAAACACTCAATCCTTTTTCATCCTCTCTATCTCTAAAGTCTTCCTATTTACCAAGAGCTTTAAATCTTCCTATTCCCAAGACAACTCCTATTCTTCTAAGTACCAGTGGTTTTCGATTAGGAGTATTTGAGTTGTACAAGCTTGGAGTATAAAAGCTTTCTTCAGAACGGTGTTGAAGTTTGTTCATGGGCTTCGGATTAAAATACGACAGTGTTGATGTTGACGTGTTCTTCGGAGCAAAACATGTGGTGTAATCTCTATTTCAAATTGTGGATTCAATATCTGGTTGAGTACTCGAGACTAGACTAGTCCTCTCAGAAGAAAACCATAAACCTTGGTGTTTGCGTTTCCTCTACTCAACTCATTACTTTACGCATTTACTTATATACTACATGCTTCATATTTGTTTAGTCACTGCCATAAATATTTTTAAGTGGTGATTATTATTCTGCTGCACACACGCACTCTATTCACCTCCTCTAGAAGTGCTCAACGGTCCTACAATTGGTATCAGAGCTAGAACTCTATTATTTGGCTTAACATCCTTAGAGTATATCCTTTTTATCAATTGTTAACCTCTGATTCCAATTGCCTACAATTGGTATCAGAGCGGGTACTTGTTATATAGATATTACTGCTCATACCAATTGCTCCTACAATTGGTATCAGAGTAGGTTATATTCAAATATAACACCCTAGAGAGTATACATATGGAAGCCATAAATTCAATATTCACAAGTGAAGGAATATTCACAAATAGACCTCCAATATTTGATGGAATGAACTATACTTCTTGGAAGACACGGATGAGCTTCTACCTGAAGTCTCTAAAGTTATGGTCAATTGTTTGCAATGGCTAGAAAAAGCCTACTATCACCTCTATTCTTACTTCCTTTATTATTAACAAGCCTTACTATAGTTACCCAAAGGAAGAGAAGATGTTAGCTAGTCTTGATGCAAAAGCAATGCATGCTTTCTATTGTGCTGTAGACTTTAATGTATTCAATCTTATTTCTACTAGTACTACATCTTATAATATTTGGAAACTTCTTAAAGCTACTTACGAGTGCAGGTACGAAAGCTAAACTAGTAACTCCAGAGAGGAGGATAGTCGTCAAAATGATGCATATGTGTGCATGATGGCATCAAGATTTAAGATTCCACATAACTCTATATATGAAGAAGATCTTGTATGTGACAACTGCATGAAGATATGCCACATTAAAGAAGATTGTACTACTGCTAGAAAGGAAAGTCACTTTGAACGATCAAACGAAGGAAGATCATCATCTCACAAGTATGCTACCACGAGCATATGGTGCAAAAGTGAAGCAAGCGACTCAGAAGAAGAAGATAATCTCGTCAAGCTACAAATATATGCACAATGGCATTATCTAGCGAGGTACAAAATAATCCCTTTCTTGAAGAGAATGAATTCTCTTATGATAAATTATCTGATGCTTTCCATGATTTATTTACTGATTACAAGAAGGTGCTAGATAAGTATAAGCAAGCTAGAAAGGATATTCTATCTTATAAGCGTGAGAATGAAAAGCTTACTTGCTTATTGAATGATACTGAAAATACTTCTCCTTCTGATAATTCTACTGAGATTTCCACACTTAAGTCTAGATTGCATGAAGCACTTGATTGCATTGAGAAAATCACTCAAGAAAATGCTAAACTTAAGGAGGAATTAGAATCAGAAAAGAAGAAATATTATATTGCTTCATGTAGAATTGATGCTCTTACTGCTAAATATGATGAGATCTGTGCTAACTCTAAAAAGTTATAGATAAGACTAGAAAAGCTGGTAGCATAACCTATGACTCAGTCTAACACAAGACACATAGCACATCACAAAGTCACACATATCAGATCAGCTAGAAAGGAATCAAGCAAAGCTAAAGCTTCACACAACCATGCTTTCTATTACAAGCATCCACGTATATCATATCACACCACGACACGTTCTCATACTGCTGTACATAGCACTATTAATACTTTCTGTCATTATTGTGGTATGAATGGACATGTTTCTAATCATTGTCAGATTAGAAAACTAGTTGATATGAACTTGTGCAAATGGGTTCCCAAAGTTAACAAATGTGGATCCAAGTATTGGATACCAAAGTCTTCACCTAATATTTCAGGTGGGGCTACTTATTCTGAACCATAGAACCATGGAACGTGTTGGTGATTACAAATCTATAAAGGTCATCTTCCATGCAATTGCACTAACATAAGTGTGGTCACTAGAACCACTTCGGTAACATGCTTTATAAATAGTTTTTAATATCTAGCATGTTCTGACTGATGTCTTGCTATTAACTTTTATTGATATATTTTAAATTGTTTATTGAGATATAATCCTAGCATGACTAGCTATTTAGCTTAAAAGTTTAGTTAACACTAAATAGTCTTTTATTCATCTTTTATTATTGTAACACTTTTGACTATGTATGCTCTTTACTATTAGTCTTTATTCTTGAAGCATGCATACCACTCTAGTCTATTGGAGCTTAATTTTTGGTTAATATGTTTTTGACTCTTCGTCATTAATATTCTTTTATGGTCATTTCTTACTGATTTGTCTTTAACATGGCATATTTACTTTGACCAGTATTTTATGAGTATGTATGTTTAGCACAAGTCTTCTATTTACTTAAAAAAATATGTACATATACTTTTATGTTAACCTTATGCTTGCATAATATATTCACTATTGTTTTTCATACTTTATTTTGATTAACTTCTTATGAATCAATTACATCGTTGTCTGATAAAGCATATTTATGCATGTTTTTTTTATCATGTGATACTTATTAATGATACATGAATAATTCATTGTCATTCATATATTGTTCATATGTTTCTTATATTAATATATTTTTTTTTATGGGATATATGAGTTAAGTTCAAGTTCTATATTATTTTAAAAAGCAATTTCAAACTTGTGCTTATCTCATACTTTAGCTATTGATTATTTTGAACAAATTTATGTTCTTCTCCTTATTAGCTTCTTCCTCAAAGCCACTTTTAATGATGTTTTTCTTGGCTTTTTAGTTGACAGTTTGGATACATGACTCTTATTTAAATTTTTTTAGTATCTTGATCTTGATAAACCATTATTTCGGTATTTACTTCTTTTATATTTAGGGATTCTAGATTTTGATGTTATTTGATGATACTGTATATATTCCTGTAAATCTAAGTTCTTAAGAATAGAGATCAATTTGGGAATAAGCCGAAAGAATCCTTCTATCATACAGGTATAAATAGCCTAAAGCAAAACGGTGTACTAGTCTTCGGACTACCGCTAGCTGGGAACCGGCCCCTACAGCTAACCCGAAGTGGTCAATACTTTATAGGCTTAAGATTTATTAAGGTCTATTTGCAACTATCGTCTAGTTCTAGATCCAAGGTACTAAACCCAGTCCCCTAAATTCCAGAATACATCAACGTATCTAGGCTCTACATTTTGATTTACAATTATTTTATATTTTATTGTTACCCAATAATTTTGTAGCACATATGGATAAATATAATTGATACATCTTAAACCGTATGTTACATTGTTCTTAGACTTCTTTTTAGTCCATAGAATATAATTTATTTCATATTGCACTAATTCTTGTTAAATCCTCGGTTATTAAAGAAAAGATTTATTTTTGGTACAAGCCTACAAAGGGTCTTCCTGTCACCATGGCTATGGCCAAAGCGAAACGGTACTTAATTTTTCCCCGATGAACTCCCGTTAGATGGGACAATACCCCTACAGCTAATCCAAGATTAATCAACGATTTATAACCTAAAGATTTGTAGAGATCTAGTAGCAATTGTTATCTGATGGATTTTAGATTTTAGGTTTGATGGACAACATTTTGTTAAACAAAAGGTAACATATATTGATCTTCCATAGGTTAATATTTGTCATCTTTTGATATATTCAATATTTTTATCTTTTCATATTCAGACTTTATGAACTTTTGACTACTCATTGAATATTATAGTCTTTTGATTTTTTTAGCTTGTGTAATATTCATGGTATTAAGCTTTATATTACTTCTTATTCAAGTTATTTACTGTCTACAACAGTAACTCTTTCAGGGGGAGAGGTCGGTGAATTTTTCCTTCTCAAAGCGTTTCTTCTCTTTAACCTTACGGTTATCTGATGGATACCGTGCGACGGCTTTAAAAGGAAAGAAATGAACGTTGATAAAAAGATCTAATATTTTGGAATTAGTTCCTACTTTTGAAAATATTCCTCTGGTTTTTAAATTTTGTCAATACTATTTTTTTATATAGCCATGTAAAGGTGGAGTAATTAATTATTTCAAATCAATTATCCCCTTGACATGCAATATATTTAGAATACATTTTTCTTTAGACATTTAACTAGTCCTGTTTTATTTGTTCAAATAGACTATCTATGATCTATGGATTCTTTTGTTGAAACTGTTTTCATGATATAAAAATTCGAATCGTCAGCTGTCAGTCTAAAGACTAAATAGACGCATTCGATTAAGACAATTTTTTCATAATAAATTCTGCATTTCAAAAGTCTTTTTGAATTGTCCCTGATTTGTTGAATCTGTCTGTAATTTGCATTGAAACAGTTTTCAAAAATCCTTTATTGTCTTGAATTTTTTAGAGACATATTTTATTTGGAGACATATTTTGTCTGTTCATCTTTAATTATTTATTTATTGAATTTTTCTTTTAAATGCCTAAAGATGATATTTTGTTTTAAGTTTTGAACTTTATATGCATTTGATCAAGGGGAAGAAAGATGCATATCTTGGATATTCCTTAGATCTTATGGTTATTGTTTTTCTTGCATTTAAATTACTTCAGAACTAGAATACACATATTTTAAGGAGGAGCAAATTAATTGTTTCAATTTTTTTATTCCCTTAATATGTGGTATACCTAGTTCATCATGGACTGTATTCTTTTACTTAAATATCTTGTTGAGTTTTTCATGATATTTGAATTTGTATTGGATTTATGAGAGAATATATGATTATTATTATTATTTCTTTTTGATTCTTTCATTCTATTTGAGTTTCTAAAAGTTATCTTGCCAAATATATTTAATTATATATTTGATTTTTCCTTGAGTTTAACTTAATTTTAGTTTTTCTTATTGAGATTTATCTCAAAGTTCATGATTATCTATATTTAGACTGATCATACTTGGCGGAGGAGCATTCAAGTCGACTGAATTTCTCCTTCTAAAGTATTTTGTCTTCATTACCTTCATGTTTATCTAATGGATATACATATATCATGACAAGGTAATTGAATTCAAATGAATGAACTTTGGTATATATTTTTGCATATATTCTAGTATATTTATTTTGAATTCTTTTCGATGATATACTCTTTATGGAATTGATTCACTAATTTGTATGGGCAAATTATGGATCAAATTTTTTTTTTGTGATTATTGTTAAAAGTCTCATTTTGTTTTGATTTTTTTTTTCGTATATACTAGATCTTTGAATTTCTCATGATTCATTTATGACCAATAATTGATTTCTACGTTATTGGTATCTATTTCTTATATTGAGTTTTGAATGTCATTTTTGGATTTCTAGTTGGAAAACTATGTATTAATTGATTTCCTTTTTCTAAGTTCAACCAACTATATTATGTTTTGATAAGTTTTTTATACTTTAGTTATGCAAATTTCTAAACTTGTCGGTATACTGTTCTCCTAATCCTTAATCATGATTATATTTGCCTTCCTCCTTTACTTATGCTTGAGTTTGTTTTATCTCTTATTACGGGGGAGCTTATTTTTTGATCATGTCAAAGAGGGAAAAATAAGTTTAAGTTAGCACACAATATTCTAGTAGTATGTGTTTATTAGTGATACATGCATCTATTGTATATATCTTAAACTTAATCGATTTGCCATAATAAAAAAGGGGGAGATTGTTAGCCCAATGATTACATCATATTTTTGAATATGGCTAATCAATTATGTTTAACTATTGAAGTCACTAACATTCATAAAATCATTATCTTGTTGCTACTTAAACATAGCATTGTCCTTATGTTCAATATATCAATATTGCTATGCTTGTATCATATTGCTTTGTTCGTCTAACATGTTCTTGTAAGACATGCATTAAGCATGATCAAGTTTTGTCAAAGCATGACATATGCAATAGAGAATTAATGATGGGCCAAAGACGGCGTTATACAAGAAGATTTCTCTGTTTACAAGGAAAAATGCTTCTTCAATGTCAAGAAAAAGGAGTCATCATATGGGCTATTGGTTTCATATTTATTCTGTATTTTTCTATTTATTGAGTCTAAATTATTTATGAGTCGGGATCACTGGCAGTTAGAAGTCTATCTCAACCTATCTTGATTCATTCTTTAAACCGAACCAAACCCAATTGAACCAAAAACCAACTTAGGTTGAACCAGAACCAAAGGAACCGAACTCGGTCCAAACTCGGTCCACTTGAATTTCTCCTGGTCAGCAGCAAATTACTACTCCTTTGGATCTGCAACGTTCAAAATTATGAACGTTAACCCTACCGAGTTCTGCCCGAACTCTGTCTCAAAAATTCCTATAAATAGAGAAGATTTTGTCATTTCTAAACACTCAATTCTTCTTCATCTTCTCTATCTATTCTAAAGTCTTCCTATTTACCAATAGCTTTAAATCTTCCTATTCCCAAGACAACTCCTATTCCTCTAAGTACCGGTGGTTTCCGATTAGGAGTATTTGAGTTGTACATGTAGAAGCATGGAAAATACAAGACTATGTACCCCACATGAAGAAGAAAACTATGCGCCCACATAACCAAAAGGGGGCTATGCGCCCACATACCCAAAGGGAGGCTATGCGCCCACATGATCGAAGAGGGGTTATGCGCCCACATTGTTTTCATACAAATCAAACATGCACCCACGTGTGGGCACATAAACTTACTCCCATACTATACGCCCAAGACAGCAGATCCCCACGACTCGGTCAATATCCACGATCAGTCGTGCATCGAAGCATGCGGCCACGTCAACTCCACGTCAACCCCACGATCTACCCATGATCATCCAGTATCCATGCGCCTATACCCCATGCGCCCAAAGGGGTGTTATGTGCCCACAGTAAAATTAGTATATTTTCCACCTGTGGGCGCATAACAGTCGTTTCAGTACAAAACGACTATAAATAGAGGGCGTCCCCCTCTACAAAAATGGACAGAACAGAGAGCATTTCAAGGGCCAAATTGCTGCCCTTCTTGCCAGTGAGCCGAGAGTTAGCGATTGGGTAAAGGAGCAGCTGCCGCTCGATCTCCATCGTCCCATTCCCCAGAATTCTTTTTGTACTCGGAGATCCTCAGTGTAGGATCTCTCAGGCACACTCGATTTGTGGTGCCTTTGTGCCAATATAAAAAGACAGCATTTCTTCTTCTTTTTTGTGTGTGTCCACAAAAATGGCGACTCTGCTGGGGACTACCTTTTTCTCTTACAAGAAGGTGGTGAGGCAATCCGATACCGATAAAGTGGGGAGCACTCAGAAGAGTTAATCGTGAAGTTCGATCAGCAGGCGTTTAAAGAGATGTTCTCGCGGGACGGCTCTACTCCCTCAAAATTAGTGAAGCCGGACAAGTCACGCAAGACTTGGCTTCCGAAGGCTCGTAGTGCATATCCTTGTTGACACAAAATCACAGTCAACCAAATATTGATAAAATTAACAATATGATACTTGTCATAATTCAATATGATACCTCAAGATCGAATTTAGTACAAGACGGACGTCGGCTCTATCATGCAGTTTACTCAGTTTTCGAGTCTGTATTTTTACTTTTATTGAGTCTAGATAAATGTAAACTGAGTCGCACTAAGTAGTTTGGGCCTATACCTATCTCCAAATCACAAACCAAAAGCTACACCAAAACCAAACTAGCCCATATAGCCCATTAGAACAATTCTATCCCCTAAATTACAGGACCCTAATTTTTAGGGTTTGCTGTATGCTAGTTGTCCAACGGCCAAAAAATTTGAATTCTTGACACAGAATTCTGGCCGAATTCTGCCTATCCAGAACACTATAAATAGGCCTTGAATTCTCTCATTTTGTATCATCCAATCTTCTCTTCTCTTCTCTCTAAAGCCTCATACAAGCCTTACCCTTCTCATCTACTAGCCACAAGCTCCCTAAGCCTCAAAGTGCTCAGTGCTCTTCAGTTACGAGTTTGTGCAAGAGTTCAAAAAGTCGCTTGGAAAATTCTAAGCATCGCCACTACGATCTCTGTAAGAAGTTGACATGCTCTTCTGAAGAAAAGGCACGGGGGTAACTACTATTTCACATATAGTGTATTTAATCCTGAGCTAGAGTTCTCAGGCCTGGACTAGTCCTCCACGAGGGAAACCAGGTTAAAATCGACTGTGTTTGCGTATGCTTTCTCGCTCTTTATAATTTCGCATTTACTCTGATTATTTACTGTTGGTGAAAGAGTTTAATTTTTAATTGGCTATTATTGTTATAAACTCTATTAACCCCCCTCTAGAGTTGCCTACTTGTTCTTCAATTGGTATCAGAGCTCTGTTCTCTCAACAAGGACTAACATCCTAGAGCTGATCCATGGCAACCACACAACCCGTGTTTTCCAATCACGGTAAAGGGCAGTCCACTCATAGGCCACCCCTATTTGATGGAACAAACTACACCTATTAGAAAATAAGGATGAGTTTTTATCTCAAGTCTCTAGACTTCGGCCCATGGACCATTGTTACCGATGGTTACAAGAAGCCCGTTAGAATAGTTGTCGATGGAGATCTCACCGAGAAACCCAACGAAAAAAATTCCGACGAGGGAAAAAAACAAACGAGTCTAGACGCTAGTGCTATTAATGCTTTATTTTGTGCAATAGACAGGAATGAGTTCAACAGGGTCTCGACATATACCATCTCGCAGGAAGTATGGAGACTTCTAGAAGTGACGCATGAAGGAACAACCCAAGTCAAGGAGTCAAAAATCAGTCGTCTCACTCAAGAATATGAGGCGTTCAAGATGAAGCCTAATGAGACGATCACACAAATGTTTACAAGATTCCTCGACATCATCAACCCTTTGTCATCTCTCGGCAAACAATATACAAATCACGAGAAGGTCCGCAAGTTACTTAGGGGGCTACCGAAGATTTGGAACCCTAAGGTAACAGCCATCATAGAAGGCAATAATCTCACCACAATGTCTAAGGAGACTTTGATGGGAAAGCTGATGACTCACGAGCTTGACCTCAAAGACTTCGAAGAACCTGCTCCAAAGGCAAAAAAGATTACCCTAAAAGCTCATCGTCGAAGGGCTGATCCTGAGGAGACTGATGACGACAATTCTGAAGGTGATGATCAAGCTCTTCTAGTTCGAAATTTTAAAAAGTTCTTTCGCTTCAATCGAAGAAAAAAAGAACAACAAGAAGATGATGAGGAAGAACCAACGTGCTACGGCTGCAAGAAGACTGGACACGTCCGAAAAGACTGTCCATTCGCAAAAAAGGCAACCGATATGAGAAGCCCTACAAGAAGTCCTCTTCAAGAAAATATGCCAACACTAGCATTTGGCATGAAAGTGAAGCAAGTGACTCCGAGGAAGAAAAGGACTCCCCTCAAGACACCGCCAATGTATGCCTAATGGCAACATCCGATAATGTAACTAGCGAAACTCTCGATGACTTCACTTTTGATGAACTTGGCAATGCGTTCAATGATTTACTAAATGACCACAAGAAAGTCATTAGTAAGTATAAGCATGCTAAGGAGAAGATCAAAAGCTATGAAGCCGAGATTCAAAAACTCTCTTCTTTGCTTGATAATGTTAGAGACACTCCACCCACGGAAGTCACTAACGAGGTGTCTAAGCTTAAGTTAAGCCTACATGATGCCGAAGTACGTATTGAAAAGCAAACACGTGAGATCACAGCACTCAATACAGAGCTTGCTGAAGAAAAGAATAGACACAAGATCTCTATTGCTAAAATTGATGGTTTGAATGCTAAGTATAATGAACTGCATGCTGCCTCTAAAAAATTAAAGATTAAATTGGAAAAACAGGTTGCTCAACCTCAAACCCAATCACATCAGACACACACAAAGCACAAGACTGCTCAAAATAGTCAAACACATCACCCACATGCAGCACGTAAACATTCTTACATGTACACGTACTCCTATGCAGCTCAAAAACCACATGCAAATAGATATTATTCTCATAACTATCATTCTACTACTACACAAAATCACTATCTCGCTAATCATCACCATGTTGCACATAGATATAACCATCACCATGCTGCACATAGATATAACCATTACCATGCTGCACATTGATATAACCATCACCATGCTGCACATAGACATAACCATCATCCTGCTGTCACGTATAGTCACTATCCTATTACTCCACATAACTCTCACCATGCTGCATATAGACATCATTATCAACATGCTCCCAACACAAATAGACATGCTACTTGTACCTATTGTAGATTACATGGACAGATCTCACCACAATGTAGAATTAGGAGATTAGTAGATATAAATCTATATGCATGGGTGCCAAAAACTAACATTTTAGGACCCACAAGAACTTAGGTACCAAAGGTCACATCTACTCTTGATGTAGGTGGACCTTCCCTCCTCAACTAAAAACAAGTGGATTCTCGATAGTGGATGCTCGCGACATATGACGGGAGACGCAAATCTTTTCGCATCACTATCGATGAAGAGGGAAGGGTATTTATCCTTCGACAACAACTTAAAAGGGTACATCAAAGGTAATGGTATTATAGGTCTTCCTCCCTCTCCTGTAATAAAGGATGTCTGCCTAGTGACCGAGTTAAAGCATAACCTGCTCAGCATAAGTCACCTTGCTGATCATGGATATGATATTAACTTTGGACAAAATAAATGCTATATTTATGATAGGTCAATGGGAGACATCACTTTTGAAGGGATAAGAGAGGATAACATTTATATTTTCTATCTATCTAGAGATACTAACAGTACATGAAGACGCCTCTTCGCCCACAAGGATGAGAGATTGTTGTGGCACCAACGTCTTGGTCATGCCAATATGGATACTATATCCAGGCTATCGACAAAAAAGCTAGTAAGAGGCTTCCCCGACATCACATCCAGAAAGGACACGACATGTGACGAATGTGAGTTGAATAAGGCAACCAAGTCTTCTTTTCATTCAATAAACACTGTAAGTACTACTAGACCCTTGCAATTACTTCACATGGACTTATTTGGTCCTAGTAGAGTAGCCAGCCTTGGTGGAAAACTCTATGCTTTTGTTATAGTAGATGATTTTTCTAGATTCACTTGGGTTTTCTTTCTTTCAAACAAAAGCGATGCGATTTCTGTTTTCAAATTTTTTGCAAAAAAGGTTTAAAACAAAAAAGGCTACATGATTACTCGAATTCGAAGTGATCATGGAGGCAAATTCAAAAATACTAATTTTGAAAAGTTTTGTGACTCAAATAGTTTTGATCATGAGTTTTCTTGTCCTAGAACTCCTTAACAAAATAGTGTTATGGAGCGGAAGAATAGGACTCTTGGCGATATGGCTAGAGTTATGTTGAATAAATTTTTACTTCCGAAATATTTTTGGGTTGAAGCTGTCAGTACAGCGTGCCATATTTTAAATAGGGTGCTTATTCGACCTATTACGAAGAAAACACCCTATGAGCTTTGGTTTGGTAGAACTCCAAATGTTTCATATTTTAGATTTTTTGGTTGTCGATGTTTTATCCTTAACACCAAAGTCAACTTAGGCAAATTTGATGCCAAAGCTGACGATGGTATTTTTCTTGGCTATGCTGCCAAGAGCAAGGGATATAGAGTGTTCAACAAACACTTATTGATAGTAGAAGAATCTACAAATGTGACTTTTGATGAGAATAATAGTGTAGCAGCTACTCCCAATGATGATGTTGAGCCATCAACTTCTACGCCGATGAATACCACCACTGAAACCAACTCTCTGGAGGGCTTGTCGAAGAAATTCGCATTCAAGCCATCACATCCAGAAAACTTGGTAATAGGTGAGGTATCACGCGGAGTAAGTACTCGATCATCGTTAAGAGACTCCATAGCTAGCACTGCCTTCATTTCATAAATTGAGCCTAGAATAGTTTTAGAAGCTTTTAATGATGAGTTTTGGATCTCTGCCATGCAAGAAGAGCTCAACCAATTCGAGAGGAGCTAAGACTGGGAACTTGTTCCTAGGCCAGCTAATCATTCGATTATTGGTACGAAACAGGTTTTTTGTAACAAAGTAAATAAAGATGGGTCAGTTACACGCAACAAAGCTCGTCTAGTAGCTCAAGGATACAACCAAGAGGAAGGTATCGACTACGATGAGACGTATGCTCCTGTTGCAAGACTGGAATCCATTCGGATGCTTTGTGCATTTGTCCACTTTCAAATTTTAAATTGTTTCAAATGGATGTTAAAAGTGCTTTTCTGAATGGATTTATTAAGGAGGAAGTTTTTGTAAAACAACCCCCTGATTTTGAAAATCACAAATTTCCCGACCATGTTTTCAAACTCAAGAAAGCGCTATATGGCCTCAAACAAGCCCCTAGAGCTTGGTATGAACACCTAAGCAATTTTTTGCTAGATAAAGGTTTTTCAAAAGGGAAAATCGACACTATACTGTTTATCAAAAGTTTTGAAAACACTATACTTTTAGTGCAAATTTATGTAGATGATATCATATTCGGTTCTACTAATGAAAATCTTTGCCAAGATTTTGCTAAGTGTATGCAGAACGAATTTGAGATGAGCATGATTGGGGAGCTCACCTACTTCCTTGGATTGCAATTCAAACAAACTTTGCAAGGAACTTTCATCAGCCAGTCAAAATATACGAAGGATATGCTGAAGAAATTTGATCTTGACAACGTCAAACCAATCAGCACTCCTATGGCTACTACGACCAAGCTGGAACCTGATGAAAGCGACAAACCTGTTGACCAACGTAAGTATCGAGGTATGATTGGTAGTTTACTTTATTTAACTGCTAGTCGTCCTGATATCATGTTTAGTGTTTGTCTGTATGCTCGCTATCAAGCTAGTCCTAAGGAATCATATATGTCCGCCGTTAAGCGTATCTTTCGATACCTTAAGGGTACTGTTACAGTGGGCTTATGGTATCCCAAATCCGCATCCTTTGACCTTATTGGTTATTCGGATGCTGATTTCGCTGGAATACAAAGTCGACCTTAAAAGTACAAGCGGTACATGTCATTTATCAGGCAAGGCTCTAGTCTCTTTATTTAGCAAGAAGCAGAATTCTGTCGTACTATCCATGACAGAAGCTGAATATATCGCAGCTGGTCGTTGTTGTGCACAAATTCTATGGATGAAGCAAACCCTTGAAGGCTACAACCTTTCTTTTATGCACATTCCTATATTCTGTGATAACACTAGTGCTATAAACCTTTCTAAGAACCCTATATGTAACTCACGCACAAAACACATTGAAATTCGTCACCACTTTTTGCGTGATCATCAGCAAAATGGCACTATAAACTTAGAATTTATTGACACTGATCATCAGCTGGCAGATTTCTTTACTAAACCACTATCCGAAGATCGTTTTAACTTTCTGTGTCGTAAACTAGGAATTTTGGATGAAGCTGTTATTCATTAAAGTGACCTGCGTAAATATCGATTACGTCTTGGTTCCTTATGATGAATTTGTTATGGGTACAAGCCAAAAGGGTCCTTCTGACAACAAGGCGTAAAAGCCTAAGCGACACGGTGCACTAGTCCTCAGGATTACCGCTAGCTGGGATCGGCCCCTGCAGCTACACCATGGCAGTTTTACCATACTGAATTGTGGCATAACTCCTTGTTTATTATATGGTCTTTTTTTATTTATAACTTGCTAAATTCAAATTTTCAAACTTCATTTTATTCTTCTGATTCTGCTTTCACTTTTTGCAATTCTCTACTTGGATTTCTTACTTTTGCATATTCATTCTTCCATTCCTTCATTCTTATTTATCTCATTAATGTTTTCAACTTATTTTCTGCATATTTACTATTCTGGCCCTAAAACCCAGAATTCGGGCCGAACTCTGCCTAGCACAGAGTTCGGGCCGAATTCGATCTGGTCATTCCTGAACCGCAGTCGGGCTCAGCCGCTGATCTGAGATTGATCCAATGGTCCATATTTCTTTCGACCATTCGAACCCTTTATATTATAACCGGGTTCTCCCTCTCTCTCTCTCTCTCCTCCACTACCACCTCCAACACTTCTCCAAACCCTTCTTCTTCAAACCCTAACCCTAGTTTTCTCCTTCTAGTGCATATTTCTTCTCCAAATTCTAGGAGAAGGTCTCTTGCATCATTCTCTTCCATCCTTCATCATCCTTTTGAGGTATAATTTCACTTTTCTCTCCATCTCAATTTCATTATTTTCTTCATTACTCATAGCTCCCAAGTTGTTTAATAGAGGAAAGAGGCTTCGAACCGAGGGTGCGTCCTCTTCGTGTTGAACAACCTATTCAATAACCCATTCACCCGTTGTTCAATCCACCTCGTCCCATTGACCCCAACACGTTTGATGATAGAATATTTGTATCATTGGAAGCATCAAACGAGTGGCTCAATGATTTTCATTCTCGTCTCGTGTGTGCGGGTCATCCTATTCACTTCACCATATTTTCTTGTTATGACTCCCTATTTCATGATTTGTGTCTTGATGAACTTGTCACCACTAATTCACTTTCTATTTGAATGCACTATAAATGTTTTATTGCAATCTTACTTATGATGATACACGTTTATATTCACGTGTTGCTGGCATTGACATATCATTTGATGACTTTGATCTTGCAGAATATCTTGAAATTCCGGAGCCTAACTCATGGAAGAAACTTGTCGATGCTCGCAAGTTTCAATTTCCCGATGGGTCTTCATTAGAAAGCTTCAAGGACGATTTGTGTACCCCAAACATGCGTCTGCACAAGCTACTTACCAAATTTCTAAACCCCTACTTCTATGAGCTTCATCGCATTGTCTTTACCACGATTCTGCCCAAAGCGGCATCGACTGATGAGGTTTCATATTTTGAGATTTCTGCTATGTATCACCTACACTTCTATGTCCCATTCAATCTTCCACGTACCATGATGGACTGGATGATCAATGCTAGGAAGAGGCCACGTTCTTTGGTCTATGCTCTCTATCTTCCTATGATTTTTCGTGCTTTTCATGTCCCACTTGATGAGTGCCAATTCCTCCCTGCCCCTGCCTTCTTATCTAAGACACGGCGGCTTCAGGCAGCTGTCGGTTCTCCTGCTGAGTCCGAGAACTATGATGCTCAGAATGATGCACCAGCTCTTGGGCAGCCTGCGCCCCCTCCACCTGCTACTCTTGAGTCGATTCAGACTATGCTTCGCGATCGATTCATGTTAGAGGATGATCGCTGGACCCAGCTTGACTATCGTACCACCCTGCAGATGAGTGCCATCAGCAACTCACTGCATGACGTTCGGTACTCTATGTCCCGGCATCCTTCTATGCCTATTTCTATGAAGAGGGATCCTGCTCGCGACGGATAACGTATCGATGACCCTTGGTTTATACGCTATCTGGATCCGGATGCGGTTTCGTGGATCCTCATCATTCATACACTGATCCATCTGACGACGCTGGACCTTCACGAGCTCCGTGATGGATGTGGTTTCCTACTTGCTGTTGCTGCTGAGGATCTTATGTTTACTTTTTATGCACTATGGCTTTTTAGTTTATGTAGTGGCTTTCTATTGTATTAGATCTCTCTATTATCTGTGACTCTTGAGACACTTTATACAGTTTATTATTATTTTGGTGTGCTTGCCAGTTATCTTTCATTTACAAATTCTCTGGTTGTTTGTGCTTGATAAATGACAAAAGGGGGAGAATTATTTGATATTCATATTATCATATCATATTGTCTATATGTGCTTTGGTAAAGATTATATTTATCAGGACAAAAGGAACGTTGGCTTCCAACGAAGCAATGTCTACGGGAGAGCTATTGCTAGCTCTGTACTGATTACGGGGGAGCTACTGCTTTTATAAATATGTCCAGGTATGAACATTGAATATACAAATATTATTTTGTCAATTATAAATATGAGGGAGATTGTTGACACAAAATCACAGTTAACCAAATATTGATAAAATTGACAATATGATACTTGTCATAATTCAATATGACACATCAAGATCGAACTCAGTACAAGACGGACGTCGGCTCTATCATACAATTTACTCAGTTTTTGAGTCTATATTTTTACTTTTATTGAGTCTAGATAAATGTAAACTGAGTCGCACTGAGTAGTTTGGGCCTATACCTATCTCCAAACCACAAACCAAAAGCTCCACCAAAACCAAACTAGCCCATATAGCCCATTAGAACAATTTTGTCCCCTAAATTACAGGACCCTAATTTTTAGGGTTTGCTGTATGCTAGTTGTCCAACGGCCAAAAAATTTGAATTTTTGACACAAAATTCTGGCCGAATTTTGCCTATCCAGAACACTATAAATAGGCCTTGAATTCTCTCATTTTGTATCATGAAATCTTCTCTTCTCTTCTCTCTAAAGCCTCATACAAGCCTTACCCTTCTCATCTACTAGCCACAAGCTCACTAAGCCTCAAAGTGCTTAGTGCTCTTCAGTTAGGAGTTTTTGCAAGAGTTCAAAAAGTCGCTTGGAAAATTCCAAGCATCGCCACTGCGATCTCTGTAAGAAGTTGACGTGCTCTTCCGAAGAAAAGGCACGGGATGTAACTACTATTTCACAAATAGTGGATTTAATCCTGAGCTAGAGTTCTCAGGCCTGGACTAGTCCTCCACGAGGGAAATCAGGTTAAAATTGGCTGTGTTTGCGTATGCTTTCTTGCACTTTATAATTTCTGCAATTACTCTAATTATTTACTGTTGGTGAAAGAGTTTAATTTTTAATTGACTATTATTGTTATAAACTCTATTCACCCCCCTCTAGAGTTGCCTACTTGTTCTTCAATCCTGCCAGTATCGTAGAAGATAAGCAACCGAAGAACTCTATCACGTGGGCGCATAGGCCTTCCACGTGGGCGCATGGAGCTCCCCTGTGGGCACATAGCTCTGCCACAGAGGCTCCTGATACGAAGAAGGTACATACCGTTCTAGGCTCTACTAGCCCATTGACTTTGCTCTTGTGCAATCAACAATAGAGTGTTCAACACTCGAAACTTGGCAAAGAAAAATACTACGATGCCAAGAATCGAAGTGTTCGACGCTCTGGACAAACTCAGCGACGCTCACAAATGAAGAAGGCGAAACTGGGAGAAAACATCGTTGTTTTCCAAAGCATATGCCCAGAGCTATGCGCCCAAGGCAGTATGTGGGCGCATAACTCTGGCCAGAGGACTTCTGTCTTCGATAGGCTATGCGCCCAGGCTCTGATGACCCATTCTATGCGCTCACTTCCAGGAGGGCCAGGCATGCTGCCAGGACTTCACGAAAGCATGCGCCCAAGGTCATGCTCCAGGGTCTATGCGCCCACAGCAAAAAGACAGACCCCACAGCGTATAGCATGGGATGTCTTCAAGGTCAGCACGGAACTTAGGTGTGGGGGATGCCCCTGTACATGAACTAAGTCCGGATGCGCCAACTCCCCTTATAAACCCATATGCAAAGCTCGACGATGCATGTGACACGGGTTTTAAGGCAAAACTCTCTTTCGCTGATTTACGTGACATGATAAATCATAAGCGTAAAGCGAGGAAGGATACTGTAATTCATGGCGTACATTCGTGCACCAGTATTGTCATCAACTGTTGCTGCTCCAAAGCAACGAAAGTGCCTCCGAGGCAGTCCATGTTTCGACGACTGCAGCACTCTGATAACGAAAAGTTGTTATGTGTTTCATCCAACATGGCTTCATGGGGTCCTCCTTACGGGAGCCCCAATCAAAGAAGGTAGACCATTAATCCAACTTTTTCTCTCGGTTCTACGAACAGAAGAAGAAGAAGCCTGCCAACAAACTGCCAGCAAGCTGTTACATCTGAAGGAGTCTATATGGGGTCAAAGACAAGATTTTATATAGATGACGAGGACTCCCAAGCTGGGGGTGATGATCCTTCAGCTGGGGGTAGTATTCCTTCAGAATCTGAAGAAGACGACCTTCACACCGGGGGTAGCCTTCCAGATGATGATGATCTCTTCGAGTCCGACGGTGACTATCTATCTTCCCTGCCTGAAGACGAGGGTCTTTTCAACTCAGAGACAGACAGTATCAGCACCAGTTGTACTGTCTCCTTTATTCATCCTCGCATGTTATTTACGTACATGGCAGATGGAGAGAGACCTTAAGAAGCCAGTGACCAGACCAACAAGCGGCTGGAGAGTCTTGAAATGGCATTTGCCAAAATTACTGATATGCTTACCAACATCATGGCAGTCCAAATTGCTGGAGCTGTTCCTCCACCTCAACCGAACGTCTCAGCACACGCTAGTCTGGCTCATAGCAACAACCCTCCTTTACTACAAAAGGGGTATCATTCCATTGCACCTCCTCCAAATCCCGTAAATGCTGGGGTGGTCCTTCGCCAACGACGTTTGACAAACGTACAATAGCCATTTCTTAATATATGCTTAATCAACAGGATGTAATTGATTCTCTTGTTGCCCGTTTCAATACCATCTCACACAAAGACGAGCTTCAGAAGATGGGGGTATCTCAACCTTATCCTCCTGAATGGAAGAATGCTACTTGCCCTCATAACTATAAGCCACTGACGCTAAATTTATTTGACGGGATGACTTCTCCTCGTCAACACATGGCATACTTCAACACGCAGACTCTACACTTACCAAGGGACGATTCGTTCTTGTCAAAGCTATTTATCAGCACCTTGCAGGGGGTAGCTTTTGAATGGTTATGCAGTCTGCCTGACGGTTGTATTAATTCCTTTAAAGACTTGGAGAGGTTATTCCTCAACAGGTTTTATGAGAGTGGCATGCATGTTAGTATGTCCACCCTCATCGAGACCAAGTAAAGGAGGAGTGAGTCTGTTATTGCTTTCATTGAACGCTTCAGGTGACTAGCATTAAAGATGCCCTTCGGTATACCAGACTCAGAGCTTATGGGTACTTGTCGACATAACTTCTTTCCTATAGTGAAGTTCTGTCTGGGTATACATAAGTATGATACATGGCCCACTTTTATCGGGGCTGCTGATGCTGCTGAAAATGATGTCCCTAATCTGGAATTACTGGGGTTGAAGACAGCCAAATCTGAAGACAAAAGCAAGCACCCCCAATCTATCCCTGTCCGTAGGGGTAAAGGGAAAGAAGTCTTGAAGGTCGACACTTCCAAAGGAGCTTCCAATTCTCAGGGCACTCCTGGCAAACCCAAGGAGACTTTCTCCTTTGACGAATATGATGTTATTACCATTTTTCACACATTGATGAAGGGTAATAAACTAACATTGCCTCCACCACGACGTCCTGCGGAGGCGAACCAACTCAATGATTCCAAGTACTATCTTTATCATCAGTACGTGCACCACTCTACCAAGGATTGCATCGTCCCAAAGAAGAAGATACAACAGCTTATCGACAGCCAAGTTATCAACCTCGAAGCTGAAGACAAGGTTGTATATTCTAACATGATCTCTCTTTAATTTGGTGACTTTCCTCCCACAGAAGTCCCAGACGGCGTAGTCCCAATCCCCATGGCAGTAATGGAAGTTGTCAACCTGCCGCCGGCTCGCAACTCAATATCAACGTTGGTGCCACTCACGACAGAACATGGTAAGATCATGTGGGTCCCTCCAGACCTTGTGCAAGAAATGATGCAGGGGGTGGTGTCTTCCAAAGCAAAGAGGAGCAAGAAATACAAATCATGCCATATGGTGTCTTCTCCCATTTACGAAGTTCTATCTAGCGAGACGCGATCCGGAAAGACTTACCTTCGAACTTATGACCCCGCACAAGAAGATGCAGTACCTTCTTAAACTCCTGTTGCCCCCACAAGTTCAGAGCTGGTCCATCTAAGTCTACAACTACCAACAAAGCCAAGCAGAAGGAGACGCAATTTGACAAGTCTTTGAAGGCACCAACTCCCGAAGGCATGGATCGGCCTTACAACTTTGACATACTGGCACAGCTGGCCAATACACCTGCCAGGTTGTCTTTGTTCGATCTACTGTGACTCTTCAAAGAGACGCAAAAAGCTTTAAGTGAGTCATTACTACATGCCGATTCTTATCTCGCTGAAGTCAAAGCCCCCGCTGAAGATCCCGTCTCCTGTCCTCGCTGTCATAGCACTATGGAAGTGGTGCCTAACATCACCTTTTCATAAGAGGACCTGCTACTAAAAAACAATCGTCATGATAGACCTCTGTACTATACAGGATATATCGGGGCGATTAAGGTGGATCGGATGCATATGGATCTAGGTTTCTCCCTCAGCATCATCCCTAGAAATTTACTCCAAATTCTAGGGATCCCTCTGCATAAGCTATCTGTAACCAATACAACTATCATGGCTTTTAATGCTGGAAGAAGCCATTCGTTGGGCAAGATCCGCCTCAAGTGCTAGATTGGTGACCTCCGAACAGAGATTTCTTGCTATGTAATCGACGCCAATATGTCCTACAACGTCTTGTTGGGACGTCTGTGGATACACGAGAACATGATCGTTCCTTCTACCCTTTACCAGTACTTCAAGTACGTCAACGATGATGGCATCGTGAAGACGGAGTTTGCCGATGTCGATCCTTTTAAGGGTATTAAAGCCTACTATGGAGATTCGGTACTTTATCAATCTCAGCCTCCCAAGGATGACGGTGTCACGACCCGCACCCTGTGTAGGGGCACGATAAGTGGGTACGTCCAGCCTACGCCGCAGTGTCGGCAGTAGAACGCTGTTCTAGGTTACTATCTAATCAACAACTCACGCAATTATATTATGTACTTGTCAAAACTCAACTCCGAACGGAGGACAAGTATAGATATAATGAAATCTCAATCACAGTCTAAGCACGATAAGATAACACATAAGTTTATAACTAAAGACTAAACAACAACATTTATAAACAACTAAATAATAATATCTCAAACAAACTCAATACAAACTCGTATCTCAGTTATTACAATTCAAGTTCTAAAACATAAAAACTAAACCAAGTCTACTAGCTATTCTCCCGATCATTCCTGAGTGTCGGGGCCATAGGTAGCTAAGCCATCTCCTGCTCCAAGGCAAGTAGGGCAAATATCCTCAGGGCAAGCATCTGTAATATTTTTAACAGGTCCAGTCAGGATAGGAACGAGTACAATTCATCAAGAAATCCTAAGTAAATGACAGAGAACTATAAAGCAGTTATAGACAGTTGTATTAATGAATATGGCAGTTTGTACGAGTAATGATGTAGAGAGCAGTTAAGGTACAAGGAAAGTAAGGTAACTAAACAAGAAGAGAAACATAGCAATGAAGACTGTAAAATAAGATCTAGCTGAACTAGAGTAACATAATGAGTTCAGATGGTACAATATAAGTCGAGTGTAATCCCAATGTGAGTCTAATATAAGATGAGTCGAATGTGATTCTAATCATTGTTCTAATAAGATGAATCGAATAAGGTGATACGAATAAGGTGATACGAATAGTGATTCACATGATGTTCTAATAATGATTCGAATAAATTCTCCAAGTGTGTTTTAAAATACTTAGTTAGACATGTAAACGGCTAAGGGTAAATCCGGCACATCACACACCAGGCCGGGTGTGGAATGGCTATCGTTCGAATATTATTCACAGGGGGTGGTTCGAATAGTGGGAATGTTCACATGTCTAATCAAGTATTTCCCCGCCCATCTAATACAAATGAATCCAAAATCCGACACATCAATCGAATAAAAGTCCAACCAGCATATGAAGATACGAATAGGTGGTTTGAATAGTAATTCATATGGTGATTCGAATAATAGAGGTAAGATGAGTAAGTATGTGTGTCGTATACATGGATTCAGAAATAACAATACGTGTTTGTAACAGAGAATCACATACAGCTAACTAGAATTGAAGTACAATAATTGACAAATAAATGAGAGAACTATCAGAGAATGTACTCGCCTGCTACTCTGAAAAGAGTAGTATAATATCAGATGTCTGCACCGGAGTCACAATGTCCTAAACAGAGTAATAAGGTTATAATATGTTTAAAATAAGATAAATAGAGTTTATGATGCAATCTACATGATTTTTAGACCAATCTAGGTCAAAGTCAACTCTAAGTCAAACCTGGTCAACTGTCTAGGTCAAACTAGGTCCAAGTCAAACTTGGTCAACTCTAGGTCAACTGTCTATCTAGGGTTTGGTCAACATCTAAGCTAACTAGGTTAACTGTCTACTCAAGGTAGGTCAATACTAGACTATGGGTCAACTCTCTAGTTAAGTCAACTCTACCTCTAAGCTAAACTCAAACCAAATACCATTAAAACATAAACTAATTTACTATATCTCATCTAACCACAACCATCCATATTACAAGTTTATAAACCTACTATAGGCAACCCACATATCTTATGCATATATGCCTAAACCCACAAGTATCTATGACCTATAACATATATATTAACTCAAAGAATCTATATCACTCACAACCTAACTTTCACTCCCAAAGGACACACCCATAACAAATACTTATATACACATTACATATATCATATATCTATACATATAGAGAAAGGGAAAGGGGCTGTGTGTATATTCACAATGGTGTAGGGTGCATATGCATTGTAGGTAAGGGTGTGTATCCAGTTATAGGTAAATGTATGTGTGCAGTCATCAATGTGTCTCAGTTGAAATGTGATTAGAAATCAGTGAATGGGTGCACAATCTCAGGCTTTTAGTTCTCAGAAAAACAAGGCAAATGGCAGTTTGCATTTATCAGTCCCAAAGCCTAATTTGAATCCTATAACCAATCACCCACATGGACCTAACATGTAACCAAGATTCAGACATAAGGAATTAAATAATCATTGAATTTAATCATCAATAACAGTGTATGTATTAACAGGGTAAAGTATCTCAGGAATTAAGGTTTACTTGACAGTTAGTGTAATATGAAAACTGTGTGTTAACAGTAAAGGGTTTTGTACGGTGGTATGGGTCATGTGTGTATGACAGTCAAGTGTCTCAGTTTTAGTGGTGAAAATGAGTGAGGAGAGTGTGTTAGTGAGTGCAATGTGAGCAATGCAATGAGTGTGTGTGACTGATTAAATCTCAGGAAAGTTTAGTAATAACAGTTCAAACAGGGTTCTCATCAGACATTCAGCCCAAAACCAACTCGAAAACCCAATGCACATGGACATGACTTAACATGGTGATTTGAATCATTCAAACAACATTCGATTTCAGTTTGAAAGGAAGTGGGGGTTCATACATGTAGCAGTTTGCACAATATAAATGGGTGTTAGCAATATGCATCTCAGGTTGAAACCTGAGAACTTTCTCAGCCCTCATAAAGGAGATAAATTCTCAGTTATCTATTCTAACCCCAATCTTCAGGTAACCCACATACTGATTCCTAACATGCATCACAATTTATCATACAAACAAACAATTAAACCTTCATTAAAATTTTAGGAATCCAATGATGGTTGGTATCAGCTCAGAAATTCAATATATATCCAACAATGTATCACTCTTAACATTTTCTTGTAATTTCGAAAGCCAAAAGCAAAATTGAAACTAAATTCTTATGCCTATCATAAACCCTAACATGTAGCCAATCCCCAGATGTATATCGGTGAATCTATATTCGAATTAACACACAAACAAAACAGTTAAACCTTTATTTAAATCCTTAGAACCAAACTAACAGTTTAAGACATTTAAAATCCCTTTCAAAAACCATAAACTTAACACAATTCAATACCAAGATTTCAGTATTCTAATACAGGCGTAAACATGGCAGTTTATGCATCAAAATACAGCTAAGAACATAGAATTTAAAATCAGAAATCAACCTCAGTTAATAGAACAAATTTTTAGAATGAACAAATCAATGTATCAGTTGACTCTTCATCTAGCAGTCCCAAAATCCCATTCGAAGTCCAAAACTCCACACTAGTCGATAACAAATCAGTGTAATAGCCTAATACACATATGGGTGAATTAATATAGTGATTAGCATCAATAAAAACAGTTCAAAAATAACTTAAAATTTCAGAAAATTGAAAACAGTGACTCGTATCAGTGCAGTGGGGGAAAAGATAATTCGAAACTGAAATCATGCTAAAAATATAAACTAGTGGTTGGTAAACATCAAACACATGTGCACGTGTCCCCACAAGCCTATATGTGTCCACGAAGTGGACACAAACGTGTCAAAACTAACGAAATAACTGTGTCAGGAAACAGTGCAACATGGCCTCGTGCAGCCGTATCGAGCCCTCGTGCTCTCGACACAAGGCGACACGTGTCTCGTGTTCATGCACGTGTGTTTGCCCATAGTAGGGCTAGGTGTCTAACACCCTGCACCGTGTCGGCGTATCGCCGTGTCGAAGTTAAACGCGCGTATCAGCGCGCGTTTTAAACTGCGTATCGTACAGTGCCAATTCGATGCGGATGGGATTTCTCCCAATCCGCTCGATAAAATGTCCTAAAATTTTGTGTGCGCTGTGTCAGTCATGTGTCCTAGGTGTGTGCAAAATTTCGTGTCAAGACGTGCAGTGTCGTGTCCGCTACAGTGCCCGAGCAGCAGGACACTGCACGGTGTCCTCGTGCACGCGTTCGTGTCCAATTTTAGACACGAAAACCAACCCAATACGTGCTCAGGCATATACAAACATAATCTATATATAATAAGCTTTCGAAATATGTAATTTGTTTTGAAAAACATTAACATTCAATCCATTGAGGCATTTAATCAAACACCTATACAACATTACGACACGTGTCCGATACGGACACCAAACGAACACGAAATTCACCCAAATTTTGGGGACACCTAGGGGACTCCTAGATCTAGCCCTACATGCAAAGAAAACCAAAATTTAAGTCAATTTAAAGGGTTTTACCTATATGTGCAAAAAGCTTGGAAAAGCTTCAAATGGAGGATTCCTCCTCTTGATGGCAAAAGCTCCAAATTGACCCAAAGCTGGGATTAAACCCCAAAATCAGAAAATAGGAGAGTATTAGGTTCTAATTTAAGAAACTAGGATTAAAAAGGAATAAAAATGGATTTATGGGGATTTTTGGAAAGGGACAAATACCTTTCTTTTCCAATATTGAAATGAATGAAAGAAAGAGGCAAGCCCTAGAGAATAAGTGTTTATATAGGGTAGGGATCCCTATGGCTGGTCATAAAGGAAGGAATTAGGGTTAGGGTTTCCTAAATTGGCCCATGGGCTTAAGTCATGATCAAACAATCATTAAGCCATAAGTCATTTCATGAAACCATAAGCCATGACTTAAATTCACTAAACCAAATCCCCTCATTCTAAAAAAAATCTCTAATGACTAAAATGGGTTAACTCAAGTTAGACTAGGGTTTCCATGGCTAGGGTTAGCTTCTAGGCTAGTTCACTAGGTCTCAACAAGTCAAGGTCAAACTAGAATTCACCAATTCAATAAATTATCAAATAATTCAAATAAGTCAAAATGACCAAATTACCCCTAGGCTAAAAATAATAATTAAATATCCTAATGACATGGTTAGGCTCTAGGTCATACAGTCACTAGGGTTTCACTAGCAGCACGTCAAAATCACAAGTCATGACTTAAAGCAGTTTTTAAATAGTTTAAAAAATAATTAAAAATCACCAAAAATTATAATGTGAAATAAATATCAATAAATAATAATTATAGTTACAAAATTTCAAAAATACCCTCATCTGGAAAACTTGGTGTTACAGACGGCAACGAAGCTGACGATGAAGCTGAAGTCAATTCATCCGCCAGTGATGGTCCCCTGGTTATCCGAGTCAAAGGACATACTACTCTAAAAGTACTCCAAAGCCTCTCATAATCTGGGTCAAAAAGAAGAATCCTGATATTGTCAAACCATTTACCATCACTCTCCACAAAATGACTCGGATGGAGCCTGCTGAAGTCCGTCCTCCCAATCCTGATGAGTTACCCTACGTGGTGAACTTGACCAAGTCTGTGGCTCCTGTTTCGGACAATGATCCCCACAATGAGTATATTAATACTCAAAATAATGTACCTTCAGTGGATGATGTTATCCCTGAAGAAGAACTTGCATATTTTCTAAGTAAAGGTTTATCTTTGAATTACTCCAATGTCTACAAATCTGTAAACCAGTACATGGATACGATATATGCCCTAGAGCATGGCATAGGTCCACATCTATGCATGCCAGTCACGACGCCTCGTCTACGAGAAAAAGTCTGACCAGAAGATATCCACTACTTCATCGTTCAAGCTAGAAAGAAGGGTAAAGATTTGATCATTTTTGGTCAAATAATTGGCGAAAGAAAGTTTGTTCTGGACTTTACTATTCCCAATCACAACACTGAAGCTGACTATAATTCTGGAAAAATGCAACTTTACCCATATAGTTGGCAAGCCAAGAATATCATCCTAAATATGGGATATGATATAAAAAATAACCAGGGACTAAACTACGATCAAGGGCGACGATTGCCAATACGTCACTTTGAAGAACAGTTTGGCAACTCTAGAGGGGGGTGAATAGAGTATATATATATATAATGACCAATTAAAAAATTACTCTTTCACGAACAATGAATAATCAGAGTAAAATGCGGAATGTAAATGAAAGACAAGAGAGCATACGCAAACACAGCAATTTTAACCTGGTTTCCCTCGTGGAGGACTAGTCCAGGCCTGAGAACTCTAGCTCAGGATTAAATCCACTATTTGTGAAATAGTAGCTTACAAGCCGTGCCTTTACTTCAGAAGAGCACGTCAACTTCTTACAGAGAATCGCAGTGGCGATTGCTTGGAATTGTCCAAGCGATTTCTTCACTCTTGCACAAGAATCCTAACTGAGAGATGCTGAGCACTCGAGACTTAGGAGGCTTGTGGCTAGTAGATGGGAAGGGTATGGCTTATAGAGCTTGTAGGAGAGAAGAGAAGAGAAGATTGAGTGATTCAAAATGAGAGAATTCATGCCCTATTTATACTGATTTTTGAGGCAGAATTCGGCCAGAATTCGGGTAGGAGAATTCAAAAATTTGGCCGTTGGACAGCTAGCAACCAGCTAACCCTAAAATTAGGGTTCCTGATTTCTAGGGGACAGAGTTCGGCCCGAACTCTGTGTGGAGGCAGAGTTCGGCCCGAACTCTGTCTCCAGAGCACAGAGTGATTCTAAGTGGGACTTGTGGGCAATTTTGTTTTGGTGGAGCTTGGGATTTTGGGTAGGCTTGTAGACCAAGTTCCAAGAGCTCAGCATAACTCAGAGTACATACTTCTAGACTCAATGAAATGTAAAAGTACAGACTCAAAAATATACTGAGAGTCGGAAACTGAGCTGTCGTTTGTCCCGAACTGAAAGCAGACGTCGTGTGTCGTATTGAATTTATACAGATATTATTTAGTCAATGTAGTCAATATTTGGTTGACTGTGACTTTGTGTCAACAATCTCCCCCATATCGATAATTGACAAAATAATATATGTATATTTCAATATTCATACCTTGACACAGTTGATTACAACATAGCTCCCCCATAACTGATGCAGAGCTAGAATCGGATAGCTCCCCCGTAATCAGTGAACGGTTCCGAGCTAGAAGTAGTAGCTCTCCCCCGTAAACAGTGCATATACCCTGTAACCTGATAGATAACATATTCCCAGAAAGAGTACAGATATACACAGATGAATGCATAGAACCTGCATAGAACCTGTAATAGTTTCCCAAAACAAGCCAGCACAAAAATATACATATGTTTCTTCCCCTTTTGGCAGTTAGCAATATAAATAAGCAATGAATAGTAATACAACCACACCAAGAGAAAAAAATAGTATAATACTAGACAAGAGAGTGCATTGGCATAAAAGAAACTACGAGAAATAGCATAAAATGATATCCACCAACCAGAATGTCAAACACATCATCAGGGTTCTAAGATAAAAATCCAGTACATAAATCCATAACTAAATAACTAAAAACATAAAGCAACTAAGACCATCAGCAGTGGCAGCAGCATAACAAGCCAGTCTCCATCACGGAGCACCAGAAGGTCCTGGAACATCTGAAGGACCAGGGAAAGAGCGACGAGGGTCCACGAAAGCATCATCCGGATCCATATACCTCATGACCCACGGATCGTCTATACGATGACCCGCTCGATCTGGATCCCGCTCAATAGGCACATGCAGATCAGGATGACGAGCGAGTGAATACCGCATATCATGCAGAGAGTTCCCAAGGGCACTAATCTGCAGAGTGGTACGGTAATCCTGCTGCGTCCAACGATCATCCTCAACAGCAAAGCGATCGCGAAGCATAGTCTGTATAGACTCCAGGGTGGCAGGAGGAGGAGGTGCATCCTGACCAAAAGGAGGGGTGTCAGGCTCCTCATCCTCAGAATGCTCAGATGCCTCAGGAGAGGCGACAACTGCCTGAGTACGGCGTGCCTTTGACAAGAAGGCAGGAGCGGGCAAGAATGGACAGTCATGAAGAGGAATGATAAATGCACGAAAAATCATAGGAAGATACAGAGGATAAACCAAAGCTCGTGGTTTCCTCCTACAGCGAATCATCCAGTCCATCATAGTACGTGGAAGATTGAAATGAATTCCAAAGTGAAGATGATAAAGAGCAGAAATGTCAAGATAAGTAATTTCATCAGGGGAACCGATCTTGGGTAGAATGGTATTAGAGATGATCCAATTAAGATCAGAAAAATATGGGTTGAGATATTTCGTCATGAGCTTTCGAGGACGTGTGTATGGAGTGCACAAATCGTCCTTGAAGCTTTCAAGTGAAAGTCCGTTAGGAAAACGGAACGAGCGAGCATCAACAAGCCTTTCCCAAGAACTTGGCTCCAGAAGATCAAGATATTCGGCTAGTTCAAAGTCATCAAACGAGATATCGATACCAGCAACTCGTGAATAAATACGAAGGTCATCAAAGGTTAAGTTGCAGTAGAACATTTGAACGGCATGACGATAAATAGCAAAAGATGTAGTGACTAGTTCATCAATATAGAGGTCATGGAATAAAGAATCATATTGAGAGAATATGGAAAAATTGATAGGATGTCCTGACGATTCCGAAAGTCACTAAACCAGTTGTTTGATGCATCAAGTGAGACAAAAAGTCTATTGTCATAAGTGAAAGGATGTTGAGGACGAGGTGGATTGAACAAAGGGTGAGGTGGTTGAAGTTGTTCAATGATTTGTTCAATTGATGGAGGAGAATCCGAAGAGGAAATACTCTCAACTCGAATCCTCTTCCCACGATTGAACAAGCAAGGAGCCATTAAAAGATTTTAAAAAAATGGTACCTCAAACAGGTAAAGAACAATGGAGGAGAATGGAGAGATACACAGAAAACAGAATGAACTTTTTAGAAAATATCAATTAGGCAATATTAAATCGAAACGAGCCATATAATAAATAAGGATATATATTGTGGTTCAATAGTCCAAATTTGCCATGGGTTAGCTGCAGGGGCCGGATCCCAGCTAGCGGTAGTCCTGAGGACTAGTGCACCGTGTCGCTTAGGCTTTTACGCCTTATTGTCAGAAGGACCCTTTCGGCTTGTATCTATACCAAATTCTTCGTAAAAGAATCACAATATACTCGATATTTACGCAGGTGAGTTTCAATTTATGACTGCTTCATCTAAGATTCCAAGTTCACGACAAGGAAAATTGAAACGCTCTTCGGATAGTGGCTTAGTAAAGAAATCTGCCAGCTGATGATCAGTGTCAATAAATTCTAAGTTAATCGTGCCATTTTGCTGATGATCACGCAAAAAGTGGTGTCTGATCTCAATGTGTTTAGTGCGTGAGTGGCATACAGGGTTCTTAGTCAAATTGATGGCACTAGTATTGTCACAGAATATAGGAATATGCATGAAAGATAACTTATAGTCTTCCAGGGTTTGCTTCATCCACAGAATTTGTGCACAACAACGCCCAGCTGCTATGTATTCAGCTTCCGTTGTGGATAGTACAACAGAGTTCTGTTTCTTGCTAAACCAGGAGACTAAAGCTTTTCCTAATAAATGACACGTGCCGCTCGTACTTTTACGGTCGACCTTGCATCCAGCGAAGTCAGCATCAGAGTAACCAATAAGATCAAATGATGTTGACTTGGGATACCATAGGCCTACTGTAACCGTACCCTTAAGGTATCTAAAGATACGCTTAACTGCGGTCATGTGTGATTCCTTAGGATTAGCTTGATATCTAGCACATAGGCAAATACTGAACATGATATCGGGACGACTAGCAGTTAAATAAAGTAAGCTGCCTATCATACCTCGATACTTACGTTGATCAACAGGTTTGTCGCTCTCATCTGGTTCGAGTTTGGTTGAAGTGGCCATTGGCGTGCTGATTGGTTTGATGTTGTCAAGATCAAACTTTTTCAACATGTCCTTGGTGTACTTTGATTGGCAGATGAAAGTTCCATTAGCCAGTTGTTTTACTTGCAGACCAAGAAAGTAGTTGAGCTCTCCCATCATGCTCATCTCAAATTCCGTCTGCATACACTTGGCAAATTCTTGACAAAGAATTTCATCAGTAGACCCAAAAATAATATCATCAACATAAATCTGAATTAATAGAATGGTGTCTTTGAAAGATTTGATAAACAGTATAGTGTCAATTTTCCCTTTAGAGAAACCTTTCTCAAGCAAGAAGCTGCTTAGCCTTTCATACCAAGCTCTGGGGGCTTGTTTAAGGCCATAAAGCGCTTTCTTTAGCTTGAACACGTGGTCGGGAAATTTGTGATTTTCAAAGCCAGGGGGTTGTTTGACATAAACTTCCTCCTTAATAAAGCCATTCAAGAAAGCACTTTTAATATCCATTTGAAATAATTTAAAGTTCTGATGATTGGCAAAAGCACAAAGCATCCGAATGGATTCTAGTCTAGCAACAGGAGCATATGTCTCATCGTAGTCAATACCTTCCTCTTGGTTGTATCCTTGAGCTACTAGACGAGCTTTGTTACGTGTGACTGAACCATCTTCACTTACTTTGTTTCTAAACACCCATTTGGTACCAATTATTGAGTGATTAGCCGGTTTAGGAACTAGTTCCCATACTTGGCTTCTCTCAAATTGGTTGAGTTCTTCTTGCATAGCAGAGATCCAAAATTCATCAGTAAAAGCTTCAGAAATATTTTTAGGCTCTACTTGTGAAATGAAGGCAGTGCTAGCAACAGAGTCTCTTAATGATGATCTAGTAGTAACTCCACGTGAAACTTCACCTATGACTAAATTTTCTGGATGAGAAGGTTTGAAAGAGAATTTCTTAGGCAAACCCTCCAGAGAATTAGTTTCGGTTTAAGTATTCATTGGAGTAGAAGTTGATGGCTCAATGTCATCATTAAGAGTATTTGCTGTACTGTTGTCTTCATCAAAAGTCATATTTGTTGACTCTTCCACAATAAGTGAGCATTTATTGAAAACTCTATATCCCTTACTCTTGGCGGCATAACCAAGAAAGATACCATCGTCAGCTTTGGCATCAAATTTGCCTAAGTTGTCTTTGGTGTTAAGGATAAAACATCTGCAGCCAAAAACTCTAAAATAAGAAACATTTGGGGTTCTTCCAAACCAAAGCTCATAGGGTGTTTTCTTCGAAATGGGACGAATAAGCACCCTATTCAAAATGTGGCATGCTGTACTTACAGCCTCTGCCCAAAAATATTTCGGAAGAGAAAATTTATTCAACATGACTCTAGCCATATCACCAAGAGTCCTATTCTTCTGCTCCACAACACCATTTTGTTGAGGAGTTCTAGGACAAGAAAATTCATGATCAAAACCATTTGCATTACAAAAACTTTCAAAATCTGAATTTACGAATTCGCCTCCATGATCACTTCGGATTCGAGTAATCATGTAGCCTTTTTCGTTTTGAACTTTATTTACAAAAACTTTGAAAACAGAGATAGCGTCGCTCTTATTAGCGAAAAAGAAAACCCAAGTAAATCTCAAAAAATCATCAACAATAAGAAAAGCATAAAGTTTGCCACCAAGGCTAGCTATTCTACTAGGACCAAATAAATCCATATGAAGTAATTGCAAGGGTCTAGTAGTACTTACAGAGTTGATGGAATGAAATGAGGATTTAGTTGCCTTGTTTAGTTCACATTCGGCACATACCGTGTCCTTTTTGAATGTGATGTCAGGCAATCCTCTCACTAGCTTCTTGGTAGAAAGCCTGGATATAGCATCCATGTTGGCATGACCGAGACGCTGGTGCCAAAGTAGTCGTTCGTCTTTGTGGGAATATAAACATCTACCTGCATGGTTAGTATTTATAGAGAGATAGAAAATATAGATATTGTCCTCTCTTTTCCCTTCAAAAGCAATGTCTCCTGTTGACCTATCATAGATATAGCAACAGTTTTGTCCAAAGTTAATATCATATCCATGATCAGCAAGATGGCTAATGCTGAGCAGGTTATGCTTTAACTCGGTCACTAGGCAGACATCCTTTATAACAGGAGAAGGAGGATGACCAATGATACCGTTACCTATTATGTGCCCTTCGAGATTGTTACCGAAGGATACGTATCCTTCTCTTTTCATCGATAGTGATGCAAAAAGATTTGCGTCTCCCGTCATATGTCGCGAGCATCCACTATCGAAAATCCACTTACTCTCAGTTGAGGAGGGAAGGTCCACCTACATCAAGAGTAGATGTGACCTTTGGTACCCATTTTCTTGAGGGTCCTGAAAAGTTAGTTTTTGGAAACCAAGCATATATTTTCTTGTCTACCAATCTTCTAACTCTACACTGTGGTGAGATGTGTCCATGTATTCTACAGTAAGTACAGATAGCATTTTTATTTATACTGGGAGCATGAGAATGATATCTATAAGCAACAGGATGAGGATGATATGGAGAGTTAGCATGGTAATGATGACTATGCATAGAGTGAGTGGTATGATGATGATGTCTGTATGGCATAGCATGATGATATTGACTGTGAGGAGTGGCATGCTGAGATTGTCTATATGGCATAGTGTGATGCTGTGGCATGATATGATGATTTTGCTTATGTGGCATAACATGATGATTTTGTCTACGTGGCATGGCATGTTGATGTAGTATGGTATGATGACTTTGTCTATGTGTAGAGTGATATTGGTTGTGTCTCTGTGCAGTATAATGAGTATGAGGAATATTCTTACGTGCACGTGGTTTGTGAAAGTTTGTGTATATAAATGCATGGTTATGTGCTGCATGAGAATGACGTGGTTGACTAGTATGAGTGGTGTTGTACCCATGTGATTGGGTTTGAGGTTGAACAACCTGTTTACCCAATTTGTTTCTAATCTTTTAGACATAGCTTGCAGTTCATCAATCTTGATATTTAAGCCATAAATCTTAGTCATGGAAATCTTGTGTCTACTCTTTTCTTCAGCAAGCAACGTGTTGAGAGTAGTGATTTCTTGAGTTTGTTGCTCAATGCGTGCTTCAGCATCATGTAAGCTTAATTTAAGCTTGGATACTTCATCAGTGTCATTTGTGGGTGATGTGTTTCTAACATTATCAAGAAGTAAAGAAATTCTTTGTATCTCATCTTCTAGACTTTTGATTTTGTCCTTGGCATGCTTGTATTTACCGATAACCTTTTTGTGATCATCAAGTAAATCGGTGAAAGCATCGCCAAGTTCATCAAAAGAGAAGTCATCTAAAGTTTTGTTTGATACCTTGGTGGAATTTGCCATGAGGCACACATTTGCTTTGTCTTGAGGAGAGTTCTTTTCTTCCTCGGAGTCACTTGCTTCGCTTTCATGCCAAATGCTTGTGTTGGCATACCTTTTTGATGAGTTCTTCTTGTAGGGCTTTTCATACCGGTTGCTCTTCTTCAGGAATGGGCAGTCTTTTCGGACATGTCCAGTTTTCTTGCAACCATAACAAGTTGGTTCTTCTTCATCGTCTTCTTGAGATTCCTTCTTCCTTCGATTGAAGCGAAGGAATTTCCTGAAGTTGCGAACCATGAGAGCTTGGTCTTCATCATCCGAATTATCTTCTTCGGTCTCATCATGATTAGCTCTTCGTTGATGAGCTTTGAGTGCGATCTCCCTGGTCTTCGGAGCAGGCTCTTCGAAGTCCTTGAGGTCAAGCTCGTGAGTCATAAGCTTACCCATCAAGGTCTCCATTGACATTGTTGTGAGATCGTTTCCTTCTATGATGGCTGTCACCTTAGGGTTCCAAATCTTTGGTAGCCCTCTGAGCAGCTTACGAATCTTCTCGTGGTTTGAGTACTGCTTTCCAAGCGAAGATAGAGGATTGATGATGTCGAGGAATCTTGTGATCATTTGAGTGATCGTCTCACTTGGCTTCATCTTGAAGGCTTTGTACTCTTGAGTGAGACGGCTTATCTTTGATTCCTTGACTTGAGTGGTTCCTTCATGTGTCACTTCCAGAAGTCTCCATACTTCATGAGCAGTAGTGCATGTAGAGACCCTGTTAAACTCGTTCCTGTCTATAGCACAGAATAAAGCATTAATAGCCCTAGCATCTAGACTTGCCTGTTTCTTCTCCTCGACAGAATATTTGTCGTGTGGTTTCTCAGTGAGGTCACCATCGACAACTATTCTGGCGGGCTTTTTGTAACCGTCAGTTACGACAGTCCACAGGTCAAAGTCTAGAGACTTCAGATAAAAACTCATCCTTGTTTTCCAATATGTGTAGTTAGTCCCATCAAATAGGGGAGGCCTATGAGTGGACTGACCTTCACCATGATTGGAGATCAAGGATTGTGTGGTTGCCATGGATCAGCTCTTAGGATGTTAGTCCTTATAAAGAGAACCTGGCTCTGATACCAATTGAAGAACAGTTTGGCAACTCTAGAGGGGGGTGAATAGAGTTTATATAGAAAAATAGCCAATTAAAAATAACTCTTTCACCAACAATAAAAAATCAGAGTAAAGTGCGGAAAATAAATGAAGAGCAGAAGAGCATACGCAAACACAACAATTTTAACCTGGTTTCCCTCGTGGAGGACTAGTCCAGGCCTGAGAACTCTAGCTCAGGATTAAATCCACTATTTGTGAAATAGTAGCTTACAACCCGTGCCTTTTCTTCAGAAGAGCACGTCAACTTCTAACAGAGGATCGCAGTAGCGATTTGCTTGGAATTGTCCAAGCGACTTCTTCACTCTTGCACAAGAATCCTAACTGAGAGATGCTGAGCACTCGAGACTTAGGAGGCTTGTGGCTAGTAGATAGGAAGGGTATGGCTTATTGAGCTTGTAGGAGAGAAGAGAAGAGAAGATTGAGTGAATTGGAATGAGAGAATTTATGCCCTATTTATAGTGTTTATAGAGGCAGAATTCGGCCAGAATTCGGGTAGAAAAATTCAAAAATTTGGCCGTTGGACAGCTAGCAACCAGCTAACCCTAAAATTAGGGTTCCTGATTTCTAGGGGACAGAGTTCGGCCCGAACTCTGTGTGGAGGCAGAGTTCGGCCCGAACTCTGTCTCCAGAGCACAGAGTGATTCTAAGTGGGACTTGTGGGCAATTTTGTTTTGGTGGAGCTTGGGATTTTGGGTAGGCTTGTAGACCAAGTTCCAAGAGCTCAGCATAACTCAGAGTACATACTTCTAGACTCAATGAAATGTAAAAGTACAGACTCGAAAATATACTGAGATTCGGAAACTGAGCTGTCGTTTGTCCCGAACTGAATGCAGACGTCGTGTGTCGTATTGAATTTATACAGATATTATTTAGTCAATGTAGTCAATATTTGGTTGACTGTGACTTTGTGTCAACACACTTTGCTTCTCTCGGCAAATTCGAGAACTATTATCAATAAAACGGTGTTGGTTTGGGTTACGTTACTCCTCCAACAACTCCTGAAGGATCAGACATCGAAGTGGATCATTTTTCTTATTTTTCTGATTCCTGTCTCTGGGATTTAGACTCCAGCATTGGAGACATGTTCAAAGAAACTTTGTCCGTCAACATGGTGTCAGTTGACCAAATTGTAGAAGATGTCCAATCAATCGAGCTCGAACAATGGGCTCAAAAGATGGACACCAGGTGGGAGTTACGTTTTGAACAACATAAACCACCTACTGAAGATAAAGTTGTCCAAGTTAATTTGGGAGATGAATCATCTCTTAAACCAATCTTTATCAGCAAAAGTCTGTCTGGTGAAGAACGACAATCTCTTATACAGCTTATAAGAGAATATATTGACGTCTTTGTATGGAGCTATGAAGACATGCCAGGTTTGGACCCTAATGTTTCTATGTACCGCCTAAATATCCCGTCTAAAGCTAGGCCAGTGAAGCAACAGCAATGGCGGTTCCGACCAGATATCATAGAGGCCATTGAGAGTGAAGTCAAGAAGCTTATTTCAAGTGGTTTCATTCACGAACAACAACACTCTAACTGGGTCGCTAACATTGTTTCGGTCATGAAAAAGAACGGTAAAGTTTGAGTCTGTATCGATTACCGTAATTTGAACTCTGCATGCCCAAAAGATGAGTTCCCTCTACCGATCACTGACGTAATGATCGACAATACTTGCGGCTTCGAGCGGATGTCCTTCATAGATGGGTTCTCAGGCTACAACCAGATCAAGATGTTCCCCGATGATGAGAAACACACATCTTTTCTAACACTATTGGGGGTATACTGCTATAAGGTGATGCCCTTTAGATTAAAAAATGTAGGGGCGACATACTAGCGAGCTATGAACATAATTTTTGTGATCATTTACGACAAATAGTAGAATGCAACATAGACGATATCGTAGTTAAAATTGAAGGGCAACCACCTCCAAGATTTGAGAACGGTGTTCGAACTAATGCGTGCACACCAACTCAAGATGAATCCAACCAAGTCTTTTATGGGAGTCTCCAGCGGCAATTTCCTTGATTTTGTTATCACTTCAAAGGGTATACATCTTGACAGAGAAAGTAAAAACGATCCTCGATATGCGTCCTCCAAGAAATCTTAAAGAGCTACGCGGACATCAAGGAAGGCTAGCCTACATCAGACGATTCATTTCAAATCTTTCTGGAAGGTGTCAACCATTTAGTCAGCTCATAAAGAAAGGAGTATCTTTCATCTAGAATAAACAATGTCAACATGCATTTGACGACATCAAGAAGTATCTCACAAGCCCCCCAATATTGGTGGCTTCGATAATTGGAAAGCCTTTTTTGTTATATGTCCACGCTATGGATCATTCCCTTGGTGCCCTATTAGCTCACAAGAATGAAGGCGGCCATGAATAGACAATCTACTACCTCAGCCGCACAATGGTGGGTGTCGAGCACTGATACACACCTGTGGAAAAGGACTTTCTTGCACTGGTATTTGCTATCCAGAAGATACGTCACTATGTGTTTGGACAGACTATCCATATCATATCTAGAGTCAATCCTCTCAGAATACTCATAACTAAACCGGGTTCTCTTAATTTCTGGTTAGCTACATGGACAATGCTGTTGATTCCATATGATATGTTGTTCATCCCTCAAAAGGCAGTAAAAGGACAAGCATTAGCTGATTTCTTAGCAGCTCATCCGGTGCCAGAATCTTTGAAACTCTACGATAAAATCCCGGATGAAGTAGTGGAGTCTAACATCACATCTGAGGAAATCTCCATTTGGCGAATGTTCTTTGACGGTGCGTCAAGAACATGTAACCCCGCTTTCCCGAATTATTGAATTTTTGTATTTTTCTAGGATTTTATAATTTAGACATATTGTATGATTTGTTTATGAGAATATTTAATTGATTTACCTATTCTTAATAATAAAAATTTCTAAATGGATATTAATTAAGAGCAATTTGAATTTGGTTTCAAAATTTAGTTTTCCCTCCATTTGTAACAACCTTGTAACCAATTTCCTAACTGAATTTTTGTATTCTTGTAATTTATGAAAAGGGGAGGGACTTCTGTGGTTAATTTCTTTGGGTGAAGGGGCTTATGTGAAAATATTCCATTTTTATTTCATTCACTCTTTATAAATTCTCTCACCTCTCTCTCTCTCTCTCTCTCTCCGTTTTTTTATTTTTTTACTCAAGAAATCGGGAACAGAGCTCCCCAAATTTCCTCCTATTCCCAGCCTCTTCTTTCCCCAATTTAGCTGAACCCTAACCCTAAGATTCTCCGGTGAGCGACCCACGACGACGGCTAGGACTCGTCCTCGTCCCCGCGAGTCATCTTCCCGACGGTGAGTGAACTCCTCCAAGGCGGCGGTTCTTCGCCTTTCTCGACGACGGTGGTGCAGTGCTTTCTCCATGGCGCATGGCGAGCTCCGGTGACGTTCAGCTCTGAGGCTTCTTCCTATTCTCCCTCGGCGGCTCATCGTCCTTATTTCCAGTGAGCGGTGGATCGACTGCTTCTCCTTCGACTAACTCAATATCCTTGCACGGTGATCTTCTCGACGGGGCTTCCAGCAATTTCGTCACCAACCGAGGTGAGTTCATTTTGGTTCTTGAAGAACCTGTTCGTTTCCTTAATTTCCATTCGATCTCTAATTGATTTCTTCACAGATCTGTATCGGGAATGTTCGATCCAGATCCGTGAGCTTCTATCAGTGTATGTTTGACATTTTCTGATTTTACCATTTCTTCATCGATCGTTCTGATCAGTTTCTCCTCTACGACGAGTGGCCGGCTACGAACATCGTTCTTCTCCGGCGCCTAGGACTGTGCACCTTTTTTCCGGGTGGCAAGTCATCTCCTCGATAATTTTTTTCTATCGCGAGTTTTTCGCAGAATTGCCGCACTGTCCTTACCGATCCACAGAGGTGAGTCTTGATCTCAAACTCTGTTCAGATATGAAATTATTTGGGTTCTTGATTGACTCATGATTTGAATTATTTCGGGTATAGAAATTTTCGTAGCAAGTTGATGAATTGATATACGAATTTTCCTTTGTCCAGATCGGATATTAGGTCGTGTCCGGGGACGACGAGTTTGAATCGGTTTTTGACGTCTTGACTTCGTCGATTCAGTTTTCAGGTATTACTCTACTCTTCGTAAAATCATTTGGTTGTTTCATCGCTTAAATTTATTAGAACCGTTTGGATAGAGGTAGTATCAGGATACAGGGGTCGGGTCGTTCATGTCGGAAGCTGGATTCGTGTCCAAATCCTTGGTTGTGTACCGGTGTTAGGTTCGTGTCCAAATTTTTTCCACCTTGGTGTCGGGTACTTTGCAACCGCATGGATGGAATAGCCAGGGGCGGGACTTTCTAGTTGATTCTAGTATCAGTGTTTGTATGCTTTCCTATTTTTGATTCATGATTCAATTTGGTTTTATATTCTTTTGGCAATTGGTTTGTATATCTTTCTTAAAGTTTTTCATTTAAATTTCAATTTGGGAAAGGTAGCCGTTAGTTTCAATTTGGGTTCATTTATGTTGGATGCTGGAGCTTTGGAAATTAATTTGGGCAAGGCTTTGTGTACAAGTTTTGTTGCTGTTTAAGAATAGGTTGCTGGGTTTATATAGCAAAGTCATGCTCAAGCTAGCCGTTATATTTGAATTATGGACTGGGTTCATATATATTGTGTGGATATTTACTAGACTTCGGTTTTGGTTTGGTGTAAGAAGAATTTGGAGCTCTGTGTATAGATGTTGGGTTGGATTGAGCTTGGCTTGTCTGCATATTTTGGATTATATGTGTTTCTGGGCCCAGGAAAGTTGGGCTGGTCCTGCCAAGATGATTCAGAATAGCAAGCCTAGACGCTGGGTCAAATCCATAGAGGGTTGGGTCGAGTAATTACTATAGCTAACATGGGATTTCTAATAGTTCGTGGCTATTAAATATTTGATTAAACATTGTGTTAGCTAGTTCTAATTTATACTGGAATAATATTTTGCTATAATTCGGTTTTCTAAGAAATATTTTGCTAACTATTGTTATAAAAGATATATTTATCACAAAATATTTGCAAATAGTTTGCTAAATTTCTAGTAGTAAGTTTTAATAAAACCACATACATATTATCTAGGATTAATATTGGTAATCTCTAGTTTAGCTAAGTGAGTACATCTAGTTACTAGTTAGCTTAAATCATATAATTAGAAATGCTATTAGCTAGTTAAGTTGGTAGAAACCAATGGTTAGCTTGATTAACAATTAGCTAAATGTTTTTATTGTAGAATCTAACCAACTTGTACCAAAATTCTAGGTGGACATTGAGATTCATTGGTTTGAAAAGAAAGGCAAGTACACCGACTCGAACCCTTACTCTGTATTTATGTCTTGCTTCATATTCTTTTCATGTATAGGACACATTGTAGACACGATTATTCATCGTTCATTGTTTATAGTTCATAGTTCATTGTTCAGTATTCTTTACTTGTACATTAGGGTGGGGAAATACTACATATATGTGACCAATCCTATATTTAGCTAGGCATTGACTAATAGCTTAGGTCTCACATCGTGCACGTGGGACTCTAAGCTGTACCATTATTCATGTGCTCTTGTTTCCTGTACTATCCAGCCGGTCACATACTCTGGTAGTTATTTCACTTGCATGTTACACAAATAGTCTAGTTCATTGTTCAGGATCTGGTACTATAGTTCATCATTATTCATGTACTACAGTTTCATATTCCTGTCTTGTACCATAGTTCATATTGTGATTCTTTTTCATGCATTTCAGTTTACATTGTTTAGTGCTTCTTCTCGGGGTTGCACTTTGCTCTTTTCCTGACAGGATACGTTGCAGGTTTGCTTGCGGATGATGTTCCATTTTTATGGGCCACAGCCCGAAGCCAGGATAGAGTTGTACCTCAGGATAGACTTAGAATTTCAGAGTTATAGTTAGATCTTTTCTTAGATTTGTTTTAAATTTTTTTATCATGTATTGTATTGAGGATTTTAGGATTGTATAATTTTATTCATGTTACCGAATTTATCTTCGGATGATATTATACCAATAACTTGTGGATTTGTGGTGATTCTGGGAACGTATATAGTAGCTGTGTTGTTTTATATATCTTGTATCTTGGAGTTTTCTTTAGAATTGTACAGCTTACTTCGTCGTGTCCATCGGCGAAGGCTGGGCGTGTCTGACTCGTCCGATTATTCGAGAGCGGATCGTGATATGTTTTTAGTGGTGGCCCATGCAGGTCAGACCTAATGGCACTTAGGCTATATAGTGCTATTAGAAAATCTGTTAGACTAAGGAAAACTCATCACAGCATAGGATCCGAGGGAAATGGGTATAGTTATTGAATATAGAGATTGTTTATACTCAATATTTTCTAGGAGGTTGACTATTTTTCCTAGGGCTTAGCAATCAATGAGTTTTCTTTCTATTTTATGATGGTTGCCACCAGGAAGACCGCAGATCAGCTCGGAGCTACAAAAGCTTCGGATCAGACCACAGACAATGTACCAGTAGAGCAGTTTCCAATACCACCTCCTCAGTTTCCTCCATTGTCTCCGACGATGATGTTCGATGGTGCCCAGGTGACGGCTATCTTCCAGCAGTTCCTGGAGGCACAGAACCATCAGGCTGTGCAGTTTCGAGCTACTGTCATGGATGCCCTCAGGACCCAAGACCGGCTCTACCAGCACCAGTAGCTCCTCCAGCACCAGCAGCACCGAGACCAGGGACAGCCAGAGACTACCAGAACCTCTGTCCGAGGGATTTCTGGGGCCATGATGGGATAGTGTATGCTGATGAGTGGTTGGAAAATGTGGAGCGGACGCTGAAGATGGCGAGGATTCCTGATGACTTAAAGGTGGAAGTTGTGAGTATGCGACTCTTTGATCTGGCGAGAGCTTGGTACCGGGAGGAGCCCCAGTTAGCTGAGCCCCAGGTTTCTTGGGCATATTTCAAAACTCTGTTCAAGGAGAAGTTTTTTCCCGACGTGGAGCGAGATGAGCTTCGGATGCAGTTTGAGGCATTGCGGCAGGAGAACATGACAGTGGCGGAGTACACATCAGAGTTCACCCGGCTCAGTATGTTCGCGGAGATCCTAGTCAGAGCACCGGAGGATAGAGCTTGGAGGTTCAAGAAGGGCCTCACCAGAGAGCTGTGGCATACAGTGGCGATCAGCCAGGCGATGACTTATTCGAGCATTCTCAAGATCGCTCAGACGGTAGAGAAGGAGATGGACCCGAGGCCCAAGAGGGATAGGGACATCGGCAGCAACTGCTATCAGACACCGGCAAAGAGGACCCAGACTTAGATTCAGGCGAGGCCACAGCAGCTAGCACAGCAGCATCACCGTCCAGCCAGAGTTCATACAGATCCGCCACAGAGACAGCAGTTGTCCAGAAGCCACTGAGGGATGAGCACGAGGAGCACCGGGACCCCAACAGGAGGACTTACCTCTTCATGTTTAGCAGTCGCAGGGAGCCCAGCCAGAGGGACGAGTCTACCTTCTGACAGCCGAGGAAGTGGAGACCATCCCGATTCCGGACGAGTACTGACGACCGGGGGCACTTGTGGATCACTACCTTTCTTTGATGTTCCTTCTTTGTATTTCTTTGTTGTTTCTTCATTCGAGACTTGTTTTATAGTCTTCCTATCTTACTGTTGTTTCAAATATAAAATTATAGGGGTTCTTGATTGACTCGTGATTTGAATTATTTTGGGTGTGGAAATTTTTACAGCATAGTTGATGAATTGATATCCGAATTTTCCTTTGTCCAGATCGAATATTAGCTCGTGTCCGGGGATGACGAGTTTGAATCGATTTTCGACGTCTTGACTTCGTCGATTCAGTTTTTACGTATTACTCTACTCTTTGTAAAATCGTTTGGTTGTTTCATCGCTTAAATTTATTAGAACCGTTTGGACAGAGATAGTATTGGGATACAGGGGTCGGGTCTTTCGTGTCGGAAGCTGGATTCGTGTCCAAATCCTTGGTTGTGTATCGGTGTTAGGTTCGTGTCCAAATTGTTTCCACCTTGGTGTCGGGTACTTTGCAACCGCATGGATGGAATAGCCAGGGGCGGGACTTTCCAGTTGATTCTAGTACCAATGTTTGTATGCTTTCCTATTTTTGATTCATGATTCTATTTGATTGTATATTCGTTTGGCAATTGGTTTGTATATCTTTCTTAAAGTTTTTCTTTTAAATTTCAATTTGGGAAAGGTAGCCGTTAGTTTCAATTTCGGTTCATTTATGTTGGATGCTGGGGCTTTGGAAATTAATTTGGGCAAGGATTTGTGTACAAGTTTTACGGCTGTAGAAGAATAAGTTGCTGGGTTTATATAGCTAAGTCATGCTCAAGCTAGTCGTTATATTTGAATTATGGACTGGGTTCATATATATTGTGTGAGTATTTGCTAGACTTCGGTATTGGTTTGGTGTAAGAAGAATTTGGAGCTCTTCGTATAGATGTTGGGTTGGATTGAACTTGGCTTGTCTGCATATTTTGGATTACATGTGTTGCTGGGCCCAGGAAAGTTGGGCTGGTCCTGCCAAGATTATTCAGAATAGCAAGCCTAGACGCTGGGTCAAATCCATAGAGGGTTGGGTCGAGTAATTACTATAACTAACATGGGATTTCTAATAGTTTGTGGCTGTTAATATTTGATTAACCATTGTGTTAGCTAGTTCTAATTTATACTGGAATAATATTTTGCTATAATTCGGTTTTCTAAGAAATATTTTACTAACTATTGTTATAAATGATATATTTATCACAAAATATTTGCAAATAGTTTGCTAAATTTCTAGTAGTAAGTTTTACTAAAACCACATACATATTATCTAGGATTAATATTGGTAATCTCTAGTTTAGCTAAGTGAGTACATCTAGTTACTAGTTAGCTTAAATCATATAATTAGAAATGCTATTAGCTAGTTAAGTTGGTAGAAACCAATGGTTAGCTTGATTAACAATTAGCTAAATGTCTTTATTGTAGAATCTAACCAACTTGTACCAAAATTCTAGGTAGACATTGAGACTCATTGGTTTGAAAAGCAAGACAACTACACCGACTCGAACCCTTACTCTGTATTTTTGTCTTGCTTCATGTTCTTTTCATGTATAGGACAAATTGTACATACGATTGTTCATCGTTCATCATTTATTGTTCATAGTTCATTTGTCAGTATTCTTTACTTGTACATTGGGGTGAGGAAATACTACAGATATGTGACCAATCCTATATTTAACTAGGTATTGACTAATAGCTTAGGTCTCACATCGTGCACGTGGGACTCTAAGCCGTACCATTATTCTTGTGCTCTTGTTCCCTGTACTACCCAGCCGGTCACATACTCTGGTAGTTATTTCACTTGTATATTACATTGATAGTCTAGTTCATTGTTCAGGATCTGGTACTATAGTTCATCGTTATTCATGTACTACAGTTTCATATTCCTGTCTTGTACCATAGTTCATATTGTGATTCTTTTTCATGCATTTCAGTTTACATTATTTAGTGCTTCTTGTCGGGGTTGTACTTTGCTCTTTTTCTGACAGGATACGTTGCAGGTTTGCTTGAGGATGATGTTCCATTTTTATGGGCCGGAGCCTGAAGCCAGGATAGAGTTGTGCCTCAGGATAGACTTAGAATTTCAGAGTTATAGTTAGATCTTTTCTTAGATTTGCTTTAGAGAATTTTATCATGTATTGTATTGAGGACTTCAGGATTGTATAATTATATTCATGTTACCGGATTTCTTTCCGGATGATATTATACTAATAACTTATGGATTTGTGGTGATTCTGGGAACGTGTATAGTATCTATGTTGTTTTATATATTTTGTATCTTAGAGTTTTCCTTAGAATTGTGTAGCTTACTTCGTCTTGTCCATCGGCGAAGGCTCGGCTGTTTGCCATGAAATATAAAAGAGCATAACAATTATCGGAGGACTGGACTTTTACTTCATGTTACAAACTCGCTTGTACAAAGAAAGCCTAGGGACGAAAACCTAGGTACAGCAATCTGAGTACAATTGTTTATTTTAGATTCTGGGGAGTGACGATAGAGGCTCGGGAAGGCGATGGCAGCCATGCCTTACTCCTTGGATGATCGGTATGCAGCCTTGGCTCCAGAAGATTGCTTGGCGTTGAAGAAATGCTCTCCTTGCTCTCTCTCGGCTCTTTCTCTCCAAGTATTCTGGTGCTCTCTGATCTCGAAAAAGGGGTCCTCCGTAAGGGAATTGCACCTTGCTATTTATAAGAGGTGAATACAATAATTAGGGTTTACAATGATTATCCCTTAGAGTGGCGGCGGCCTGTTGATTAATCAATCTAGGCCATTAGTTTTGAGTGTGATGAATCTGGGCCATTAATGTAGATTATGCCAAATCCTATCAGTAATTAATGCTGACTGCAATAAATCTCCATCATGATGATTTGCTGACGTCTGCAAATCTGAATGAATAAATCTAATTCATTCTCCCGCCACGTGTCCCCAGATTATTGGGATTTGACCCAATCTTTGATAGCAGTAGATCTGAATTATTGAGATATGATCGGCTTTTGACACGTGTCCAGCTACGTGTCCCAACTGTTGTGCTCATGAGCCGCATGAAAGTCATCACACTTGTACCGCATGAGAGTCGTCGTGCCCGAACCGTATGAGAGTCTCCATACCCGAACCGTATGAGAGTCGTCATGACCGAGCCGTATGAGAGTCTTCATACTCGAGCCGCATGAGCGTCGTCATGACCGAGCCGCATGAAGAGTCGTCACGACCGAGCCGCATGAGCGTCTCCATACTCGAGCCGCATGAGAGTCTTCATACTTGAGCCGCATGAGCGTCGTCATGACCGAGCCGCATGAAGAGTCGTCACGACCGAGCCGCATGAGCGTCTCCATACTCGAGCCGCATGAGCGTCTCCATACTCGAGCCGCATGAGAGTCTTCATACTCGAGCCGCATGAAGAGTCGTCATGACCGGAGTCGTAACCGCATAGAGCTTATCCGAGCTGCATGAGGCTCCAGAAGACTTTCGGTTCGCATGAGTTTCTGAGCCGCATGAGGCTCCTTCTGGCTGAGCCGTATGGGCTTCCATGTTAATTTTGGGCCGCCTAAGGCCCCCCTGCTGCTTTTGGGCCGTATGAAGCTTTCTGGATTTTGAGCCGCATGAAGCTCCATGTTGAATTCGAGCGGCATAGAGAATCCCCTTCTTTCCTTGCGTTTGTGAAGGATCCCATCTCGCAAGTCAAGGACATCTCGGTCAACCTTTGTACTCGTTTTGTGGGCCCGAGTATCCCGAACACACGAGTACGTAGGTATCATGTTTACAACTTTCCATCAGAGGCCCGCTTTAACAGTTAGCGGGGCGCTCTGATGGTCAGAGGTTGGGACAGCTGACTGAGCTCGACGAGCCCGCGCTGCCCTAGACTTCTTCGACTTAGCACCCGAAGGTGCGTAGTAGGAAGAGTCCAAGTTGGAAGGAGGGAAGAGAAGTTGGTGCCCTTTTCAAAGGAGGCAGGGGGCTCTATTTATAGAATGGAGTGAGCCCTTTCTTTTTCTTCTTTCCGATATGGGACTAAAAGCAATATTTTCTATGCTTCTACAAGACCCCCTTCAAAGTTTTCAAATTAAAAAATTGGAATACTTTGAATAAGAAGCATGGAAAGTAGAGTTGTTTTCGTGTGGAGATCCTATCAGAGGTAGCATGGACATGATAGGTTTGGGTACTTCCGCTGGGGATTTTGTGTGGACTTATCATCCTTGGCGTACCTTGGTTTTAGGTACGGATAATAAGTTGAGAGAGAGAAACATCATATTTACTCAGAGGTGGTATGGACGTGGTAATATAAGGTTGATGGTAGAGCTTTCCTACTAAGAGGTGATATGGACATGGTAGGAGTGAACTCGAATGAGGATACATAGAACAACTCAGAGGTGCTATCAACGTGGAAGTTCTATGCATTGGGTGAAAGAATGCTATGGAACAGCTGGGCTCCGAAAGCATGTGATGATGAGGAAAGATGTGGATGTACTAGGGGACCTAGTACGGCATTTGTGGTCAGCAGAGGACATTTGTGGGCCTATTACCCTTGGCGTACCCTGGTCCAGGATACGGATAATAAGACGAGAGAAAACCAACATACTTACTCAGAGGTAATGAGGACTTGGCAAGTATGAGGGTTTTGCCGCGGAATCTTTCTACTCAGAGGTAATGAGGACATGGCAGGAGTGGACTCAACGGAGGATATTTATGGACCTATTATCCTTGGCGTACTCCGGTTGTGGGTACAGATAATAAGTCGAAAGGGAATCTTCATACTCACTCAGAGGTAATGAGGACATGGCAAGCATGAAGGCTTCTTCGACGGAGCCTTCCCACTCAGAGGTAATGAGGACATAGCAGGAGTGGGCTCAATGAAGGAGGGTACATAGAACAACTCAGAGGTAATGAGGACAGGAAAGTTCTATGTAAGGGGTGATTTGTTTTTGGCGGAATTGAGATGACTCAGAGGTAATGAGGACATGGTCGTTTTGGATATTTGTGGATCTGTTACCCTTTTTGTGCACTGGGAGTGCGGATATTGGATCATGAGGGAGGATCTCTTCCAGGAAGAAAGTTCAGAGGTATAATCATACATGACTTACTATCTGAAAGAGTGACCGGAATGTGAGTTCAGAGGTACCAGCGGGTACATGACTCGATAATTTGGAAATTATGAAAGTGTGAGTTCAGCTGCACCAGCGGGTACATGACTCGATGATCTGGAATGTTGTGGATGTGAGTTAAGCGGCACCAGCGGGTGCTTGACTCGATAATCTGGAATGTTGTGGAAGTGTGAGTTCAGCGACACCAGCGGGTACATGACTCGATAATCTGGAAAATGTTGAAGATACGAGTTCAGCGGCACCAGCGAGTACATGACTCGATGACCTGGAATGTCGTTCAGACATAATATTTCTTCAGGAACTTGCCATTGACAGGCAACATGAGCAAGTCTCCATTTTGTTTTGCGAGGCGGTAAGCACCGTTGGAGAATACAGCCTCGATGATAAATGGACCTTCCCATTTTGGCTGGAATTTACCGGCGGTCTTGTGAGTCATGACCATCGGCCTTCGGACTGCCAGAACAAGATCACCTACTTGGAATGTTCTGATTTTAACCTTCTTGTTGAAGGCTCCAGAGATGCGTGCTTGGTATAGCTCGATCCGTTGCTGAGCCAGGAGGCGCTTTTTATCTAAGGCCTCCAACTCTTGTAGCCGGCGACGGTAGTTATCATTCGTCGTAAATTGATAAGTGAAGGCGACGCGGAGTGAGGGTATTTGAGTCTCCAATGGGAGAACTGCCTCACTCCCGTACACCAGGAAGAATGGTGTGTTCCCTGTGGCTGTTCAGACCGTGGTACGGTACGCCCATAAGCATTCCCCAAGCTTCTCGTTCCAGTCGTGTTTGTTGGACGATACGAACTTCTTGAGTTACTTGATGATGGTTTTGTTGAATACTTCTGGCAACCCATTCGCTGCTGGATTGTATGGTGTCGAAGCAATATTCTGGATGCGGTGCTTGTCGCAGAACCGATAGAAGGCGTGGCTTGCAAACTGCGAACCATTATCGTGGATGATCCTTCGAGACAGACCAAAGCGATAGATGACATGATGCTTGAGGAAGCTGATCACGTTCGAAGTTTTGACTTCTGCAAGCGGAACAGCTTCCGTCCATTTAGAGAAGTAATCTGTGATAGCAAGTATGAAGCGATGTCCTCGGAAGAAAGCTGGAGCGATTGGACCAATGATATCTATCCTCCATGCTTCGAATGGCCAGGACGCCATTGTCGGATCGGATGGCTGGTGGATGAAGTCCGCGTGAACTTGGCAGGCTTTGCATTTTCTTGCATAGTCTATCGCATCTGCTACCATCGTAGGCCAGTAGTAGCCCATTCGGCGGAGACGGTCTTGTAATTTAGGGCCAGGCTGATGGGCCCCGCAGACACCGTCGTGAGCTTCACGTACAGCTTCTTTGGCTTCTGCGTTTGACAGACACCGAAGTAATAATCCATCATAGGATCGACGATACAGCATTTTCGTCTCTGTATCGTAGAAGAATCTGAGAGAACGCCTTCTGATGGAAGTGGCTTCCTTTGGGTTCTCGGGCAGGATGTCGTAGACTACGAAGTCTATGAATGGTTGTCTCCAGTCCGGCGCTTCGTCGACCGTCTGAGCGGAATAACTCGCCACAAACTGAACGTTATTCTTGGGACAGACCAGTTCGTGGCCTATCACATCCACCGATTGATGAGCATAGTTTGGAACCGCTAGGGAAGCGGCAAGGCCAGCTAGGGCATCGGCTTCGATATTTCGGAGTCTGGGAACATGTTCGATGAAGAACCCCTCGAACGATGAGATGATGTTGATCGCTATTTGGTGATAGGGGATCATGTCTTCGTGACGAACCTCGTATGAGCCCCGGATCTGATTGACGATTAACTGAGAATCGTCGTATGCTTCAAGGTATTCTACCCCCAGCCCTCTTGCAAGTTGGAGGCCAATGACCAAAGCGTTGTACTCGGCCACATTGTTAGAGCAGGGTTCTGTGAGAGAGTTAGCGCAATTGATCACCAATCCGGAAGGAGAAACCAGCACCACCCCGACTCCGACAACGATGTTGCCCTTGGGTCCAGTTCTCGAAGCATCGTCGAAGAACATTCGCCATATATCATCGTGAGAGGTTGCATGCGAGTCGGCAACTTCATCTGGGATTTTTTCATATATTCTGGACGACTCTGAGCCCGAGTGGGCTGCCAAAAAGTCTGCCAGGGCTTGACCTTTGACAGCCTTTTGCTGGACGAAGATCATATGATAGGGGGACAACAATATTGCCCATGTAGCAAGGCGGGAGCTGAGTGCCCCTGGTTTTGTCATGAGGACCCTGAGAGGGTTGACTCGTGAGATCACATGTATGGTTTGCCCTGCGACATAGTGTCGCATCTTTTGAATGGCGAACACCAGGGCGAGGCATTCCTTCTCCACGGCGGTGTATCGGTGCTCTGGACCAACCATCATTCGACTGAGATAATATATGGCTTGTTCATGGCCTGCATCGTTGTTTTGTGCCAGCAGAGCCCCGAGGGAATGTTCCATTGCTCGTACGTAGAGCAGAAATGGTTTTCCAGCAACCGGAGCCACCAGGACTGGAGGGTTCGACAAATATTCTTTGATGCTGTCGAAGGCCCGCTGATATTCTTCGTCCCATACGAATGAGACGCCTTTCTTCATGAGATGGGTGAATGGTCGACATCGCCCGGAGAGGTTAGAAATGAACCTCCTGATGTAAGCTAGCCTCCCTTGGAGGCCTCTGAGTTCGCAGAGATTTCTCGGGGGACCCATCTCCATAATTGCCTTCATCTTTTCAGGGTCTACATGGATACCCTGGGCGGTGATGATGAAACCCAAGAATTTTCTGCTGGATACGCCCAAAAAGGATTTCGTAGGGTTCATTTTCAAATTATGTGCTCGCATCAGGTTAAATACTGTCCTCAGATCCTATAGATGGTCTCCCTTACAGCGACTCTTGACGGCGATATCATCAACATAACACTCCACAGTCTTGCGCAAGTGGTCTCTGAAGATGATACTCATGGCTCTTTGTTATGTGGCATCGATATTTTTTAAACCGAAAGGCATGACTGTGTAACAGTATGTGCCAATCGGTGTTCGGAATGATGTATGCTTTTCGTCGTCAGGAGACATCTTGATTTAGTTGTACCCCGAGAAGCCATCCATGAATGACATACGTTCGAAGCCGCATGTATTGTCGATCATGATGTCTGTGATAGGGAGAGGGAATTCATCTTTTGGACACGCCTCATTCAGATTACGGAAGTCGATGCAGATTCGGATCTTTCCATTTTTCTTGAGGACCGGAACTATGTTGGTGACCCAGTCAGGATGTTGCTCCTCACGAATGAAGCCGCTGGCTATTAGTTTGTTGACTTCGGCTTCGATCGCATCCATGATGCCTGGGCTGAAGCGTCGCTGTTGTTGCTTGACCGGCTTTGCATCTGGCCGAATGTTGAGTTTGTGGAGAGCAATATCGGGATCTAATCCCGGCATGTCTTCATAGCTTCATGCGAACACATCAATATATTCTTTGACAAGTTCCAGCAGCGATTCTCGCTCTTCTTCTGTTAGGCTTTTACTGACGAAGATTGGTTTTGGAGAAGATTCGCTACCGAGATCCACCTGTATAACCTCATCTTCAGTAGGGGGTTCTCTCAGTTCAAACCGCTTTTCCCATTGCGCATCCAACTGTTGGGCCTACGACTCTAGCTCGAGGATTTCAGGAATGTCTTCATCTTCCTCATAAGCGTCGGCGAATGCCATGTTGACTGAGAGGACTTGTCTGAATATGTCTCCGATGCTGGTATCCGAGTCAGAAGTTGGTGACCCGGTTGAATGTGACTGCCAGTCACATTCTTCATCTGAACTCTCAGGGGTCGTCGTGGGTGTTACATACCCTAATCCACATCGAGTTTTGTTATAGTAGTCCCGTGGTTTGCCAGCCGGGACCGGTGGCTTCAAAGGTAATCGTCGCCCGGTGCCGTAGTTCAAGCCTGGCGTAGTCTCCAGATCGTACCCTTGTTTTTGCATAAGATATTTGGATTAGGGGCTATGAAGATACAGAGGCAGTCTCCCGGTGTCTGACCTAAGGTCGACTTCTTCTATGGTGAAGGGATGCGGATCGTCCTTCCGACCGAAGATGATTAGATGATCCCCTCCCTCGATTATGCGGTAAGCGTCTTCCACTGGAATAAGCTGGATTGTGGTGTGCACTTTTGTCACATGTGTGTGTAGGTGAGTGCCTATACCATGTTCCATAGCATATATTATACATAGCTTATTGAGCTCGAGGTAGTTAAAAGATAGCCCTTTATTGATGAAGTAAGGTATCTTTTCTAGGGAAATTACATCATCTAAGGAGGGAACATCAGTGTGGGTAGCCACATACTTGGCTAGCTCCAGTTTCTCTTCGGCTACCCCTTGTATAAACGAAGACTGAGAGGACGACCTGGGCAGCTTGATCGTCAGAGGTTCAGCTGGTGAAGCAGAGCGTGGAGTTGTTGGCAAGCTAGCGACCCCCAGTTTGATACTTGATGTTGGACGGGGAGTAGTTGGTTCGCTAGAAGTCCCAAACCCTGCATCGGGATGACGACTCTTCTTGGGAAGACGTATCGTCATCGACTTATCGGAGGGATTGAGCTTCTCCGTTTGCGGCTGGCCGACTCTCGGCAGCCTGATTGTTAGTGGCTCCGTTGTGGGTCTTGGCATTTGGCCAGACCTTGGCAGCCGGATTATCATCTGCTCTTCTTGCGCCGAGAGACTGATTGCGTCCTTACGCAGAGTGGCTATAAGGGGTGCGGACTTGCCAGGTTTGCGAGCTTGGAGGTGGATCGTCAGAGGTTCTTCTGATCCTGTGGCTGTCTTGGTACAAGCTTGCACATCTACTTCACCGAGGTGCTTCTTCGACTTTTCATACAGATAGGAGTCTGAGTAGTAGGATTCGACCCCTTTAAAGGGATCGATGTCGGCAAATTCTGTCCTCACGAAGCCGTGTTTGTCGACATATTTGAAGCACTGGTACAGCGTGGAAGGCACGATCATGTAATCGTGTATCCAAGGGCGCCCTAAGAGGATATTGTATGAAGTGTCGGCATCTATGACGTAGCAGGTGACTTCTGATTGGAGATCGCCAATTTAACACTTCAGACGAATCTTCCCAATTGGGTAGCTTCTGCCCGAATTGAAACCGCTGATGGCAGTGCTTGTAGGCGTCAGGCGATGTATCGAAATACGAAAATGATGTAGCAGACCCTTCGGAATGATGTTTATGGAAGACCCAGGATCAATGTGCATCCGATCCACCTTTACGTCGCTGATGTATCCAGTGTAGTATAACGGGCGATCGTACAGGTTGGTTTTGATGAGCATGTCCTGTGGAGTGAAGACAATGTTGGGCATCGCTCCTGTGCAAGCGCTGTCTTGGAGATCTGCAGGCAGGTTTTCTCCCGTGAGGTTGACCTGAGCCAAGTACGCGTCAGCATTTTGGAGTGCATCGCTCAAGGCCGTGCGAACATCTTTTTGAGAGTCTCAGAAGCTCGTATAATGACAAATTGACCGGTGTGTTGGCCAATTGCGCCAAGATGTCGAAGTTGTAGGGCCTCTCCAGCCCCTGAGGTACCTCTTTTCGGAGGGAATTGTCAAAGCGAGTCTCCTTCGGCCTAGGCTTGTCGGTCGTCGGAGGTTGAGCCTGTCCCGGAGCGTCAATTGTAGCGGGTTGATGATCTTCAGCCGAGTTATCAGCCATAGGTTGGGATTGTGCCCCAGACCGAGTGACGATGACTGTAGCTTCTTCGATATCTACCGAGATTGTGCGGCAGGACCTGACTGAGTTACTTCTGATACCAAGTCTGGATGGACCCACATGACCTCCCCTCGTGATGTGGTGAGGGGCACTAGCCCCGCAGCCTGATCTCGGGGAGGTAGAAGGTTAGCAATCTCCATTATCGCCAGAGGGATGGGTACCACACCGTCTTAAGCCTCGGTTGGAGGAAAGCTGCCAAATTGTACTGACACCATATTGGCTGCCACAGTTACCTCTTCGAAGTCGATGGCCAGAGCATTCAAATCGATGAGATTTTGGATGTACCATTTTAATTGGTAGCAGTCGTGTGTGGCATGGTGGACGTAGTGGTGGTAATGGCAGTACTTTGGATTCTCCATGTCTGTTGGCCGAGGTTCCCGTCTTGGTGGATGAAGCTGAATTCTATCTCCTTGTATGAGCATATCCAGGATGGGCTTGACGTGACCGTCTTCGAAGGAGTAAGTGATTTGTGGCCATTGTTTGTTTGCCGGCTTTGGCTCAGGTTTCTGTGCTGTATCGGCCACTATAGCCTGCTAACCCCTGCTGTCCCGATTGTTGGAGGGGCTACCCCCATTGTCGTTGTTGGTGTTGGGACGCTTGCTCTTGTTCTCTCCGTCCGAGATGTGCAATCCCAGTTGGCGAGCCTTCTTCAACCGTTCTTCGGCGCTAGTGGCACTGATGATAAACGTCTTCCAGTCCTTGAATTGACTTTCGCCCATCCAGAGACTGATTGTTAGGAGCAATCTCTTTTGGCAAATTTCAATTAGGGAGGAATCCGGATTTCCAAACGGCAGCTTCATCGTAGTTTGGCAAAACCGCTCAATGTAATTCCTTGTCAGCTCTTTCTCCCCTTGGACGATGTCCATGAGGGTGGACATTGTGATGTCTTGTCCTACTTCGTAGAATCTCTCCAAGAACATGCGCTTGAAGTTGGCAAAGGAGTGGATGCAGTTGTCTGGCAGGTTACGATACCAGTCGAAGGCGACCCCTTCCAATGTCCCGATGAATAATCGTATGAGAATGGCATCGTCATAGAATAGATGGTCGGTGGTGACCTCGAAGTAAGTGATGTACCGACTTGCTGAGGTCTTGCCATCATAAGGGTTGATATTGAACGGCTTATATCTTGGTGGGAATGGAACATCCCTCCAGGCAGCAGGGTACGGTTGCCGTATTCTGAGGTCTTGAGAATTTTTGCGAGCGTGAAACATGTCTCGGAGCTCCTGGACCTCTCTTCTCGCTTCGCGGGCTTCATCCACGGTGGTGGAGGCCGTTCCTTCAGGAGGATTGTTGTCCGGGTTCGGTGCCGCTAAATTTGAGTCCACATTGACTGCGGGACCCGCGCTTGTTTGGCCAGGCGTTCCTCCCTGCAGAGTTGGAAGAGCCACTTTGATCTCGTCTACAGACTTGACCAAGGCAAGCAGTATGGCCTCCAGAGTGTCGATGCGTTGGCGATCACTGGAACCACCTTGGTTACTATCCGTCATGAATACCGTCCTTACGTGAGGAGAGATGGACGGAACGGTGGAGGAAGCGCCCTCCGAATCATACCCCTATTGTGAGAAGTCATCGGGATATGTGGGAATGTTCTCCTCTGGTTCGGACTCGGAAGGAACAGTACCCCCAATCTCCGAGTTCGCTTCATCTTGGGAGTTGTGGATGTCGTCGGGGACGTCAGAGTTTGTTGTATCTGATGGGAGAGTTGTTTCCCCCGGCTCGTCTTCTTAGAACAACGGATTATCGTGGAGGTTCGGAGGAGTGCTACCCCCAGTCCCAGCAACCCCCAGTGTTGTGGACGACGAATCTCCCACTGTAGCAGATTTTGTCTTAGAACGGGTGCCTTAGAAAACTCCGATGGTGGACACCCGCTTAGACGACAGTCTTTTGGTCAAAGTGGTTGAAATCTTCGGACTGGGAACATTTGTCTTCTTCCCTCTCCCATCGGCGGGGACTTTCTGAGCAGAGTTACAGGAGACGACGGAAAGTGCCTCGTCTTCTGAAGATGGCTGTTGTAGTCTTTGGAAGACGGACCGCCGGTCTTCTTGTACTGTTATGCTGCTGCAACAGCAGTTGACAATGATTTGGGTACAGTGACGTCCGTGGGAAGACTCTTTTCACCCCGGGGCACCTTTTCTTTCCTTGCGTTTGTGGAGGATGGCCTCATACAAGTCAGATGGATCTGGATCGACTATATTTGCTCCCTGGATTTCGGGAGAGTTTCGCGAACCTCTCTGTCCGTGTGCCGCCGGGGGCTGGACTCGAGTGGTTCTGTATAACTTTCCATCTGAGGCCCGTACAACAGTATGCGGTACGCTCGGATGGTCAGAGATCGGATTAGCGGACCGAGCTTGCCAAGCTCGCGCTGCCCTAGACTTCTTCGCTCTAGTGCGTAAGGGCACATAGTAGGAAGAGTCTAGGTGATGCTGGAGAGAGTCAGACATATCTTCTTGGAAGCACAAGAGATCAGGACCATAGAAGAGACGATCGAAGACAGAGCCACGTGGAGTAGGCGTCACGCGGTTGTCATCAATAACCTTCATACGGCTGGCAGGCGTAGCCGCATAGGTCTCTTCATGCGGCTGGAAGCTTCGGCCGCATGAGTTTTCTTCATGCGGCTGGATGATCTGGCCGCATAGACTTTCTTCACGCTGTGGGCAGACTCAACCGCATGAGCATCCTGTATGCTGTTGGCAGACTTGGCCGCATGAGCGTTCGGCTTCTTCTTGGGGCGCGTAGAATCACTCTTTGTCCCTGTAAGTCCAGCATCGTAGTGCTTTCCTCTGCCGGACTTACGGACAGCAGAGTTCTCTACGGCTCGAAGTAGAGCCGTATGAGAGTCATCTTCGCCGTCTTGGGTAGCCGAGAGTACCCCATCCAGAGCTTGTGGAGGAGCAAATGATTTTGGCCTCCACTCGCAGCGAGCTTTCTTTGTGCGGGTTCGCTTCTGGACTGGACCAGCTCTTCCTTCAGAGAGCATTTCTTCAAACGCCTGTTGGTCGAAGCGGGCGACCATCTTCTGTTGCGTGGAGCCAAGTTTGGCTGCATCCGATTGCGTCACCAACTCCTCAGCCGTAGAGAAGTTTGTCCCCAATAGAGTCGCCATCGTGTTTGCCATAAAATATAAAAGAGCAGAACAATTATCGGAGGACTGGACTTTTACTTCACGTTACAAACTCGCTTGTACAAAGAAAGCCCAGAGACAAAATCCTAGGTACAGCAATCTAAGTACAATTGTTTATTTTAGATTCTGGGGGGTGACGATAGAGGCTCGGAAAGGCGACGGCAGCCCTGCCTTACTCCTTGGACGATCGGTATGCAGCCTTGGCTCCAGAAGATTGCTTGGCGTTGAAGAAATGCTCTCTTTGCTCTCTCTCGGCTCTTTTTCTCCAAGTATTCTGGTGCTCTCTGATCTCGAAAAAGGGGTCCTCCGCAAGGGAATGGCACCTTGCTAATTATAAGAGGGGAATGCAATCATTAGGGTTTGCAATGATTATCCCTTAGAGTGGCGGCGGCCTGTTGATTAATCAATCTGGGCTATTAGTTTTGAGTGTGATGAATTTGGGCCATTAATGTAGATTGCGCCAAATCCTATCAGTAATTAATGCTGATTGCAATAAATCTCCATCATGATGATTTGCTGACGTCTGCAAATCTGAATGAATAAATCTAATTCATTCTCCCGTCACGTGTCCCCAGATTATTGGGATTTGACCCAATCTTTGATTACAGTAGATCTGAATTATTGAGATATGATCGGCTTTTGACACGTGTCCAGCCACGTGTCCCAACTGTTGTGCTCATGAGCCGCATGAAAGTCATCACACTCGAACTGCATGAGAGTCGTCTTGCCCGAACCACATGAGAGTCTCCATACCCGAACCGTATGAGAGTCGTCATGACCGAGCCGTATGAGAGTCTTCATACTCGAGCTGTATGAGCGTCGTCATGACCGAGCCGCATGAAGAGTCGTCACGACCGAGCCGCATGAGCGTCTCCATACTCGAGCCGCATGAGAGTCTTCATACTCGAACCGCATGAGCGTCGTCATGACCGAGCCGCATGAAGAGTCGTCACGACCGAGCCGCATGAGCGTCTCCATACTAGAGCCGCATGAGAGTCTTCATACTCGAGCCGCATGAAGAGTCGTCATGATCGGAGTCGTAATCGCATAGAGCTTATCCGAGCCGTATGAGGCTCCAGAAGACTTTCGGTCCGCATGAGTTTCTGAGCCGCATGAGGCTCCTTCTGGCTGAGCCGCATGGGCTTCCATGTTGATTTTGGGCCGCCTAAGGCCCCTGCTGCTTTTGGGCCGCATGAAGCTTTCTGAATTTTGAGCCACATGAAGCTCCATGTTGAATTCGTGCGGCATAGATAATCCCCTTCTTTCCTTACGTTTGTGAAGAATCCCATCTCGCAAGTCAAGGACATCTCGGTCAACCTTTGTACTCGTTTTGTGGGCCCGGGTATCCAAAACACACGAGTGCGTAGGTATCATGTTTACAACTTTCCATCAGAGGCCCGCTTTAACAGTTAGCGGGGCGCTCTGATGGTCAGAGGTTGGGACAGCTGACTGAGCTCGACGAGCCCGCGCTGCCCTAGACTTCTTCGACTTAGCACCCGAAGGTGCGTAGTAGGAAGAGTCCAAGTTGGAAGGAGGGAAGAGAAGTTGGTGCCCTCTTCAAAGGAGGCAAGGGGGCTCTATTTATAGAATGGAGTGAGCCCTTTCTTTTTCTCCTTTCCGATGTGGGACTAAAAGCAATATTTTCCATGCTTCTACATCGGCGTGTCTGACTCGTCCGATTATTCGGGAGTGGGTCGTGACAGAACAGGACCTAAAGAAAATATTGTGGCCGGAGTAGGCATCGTGCTTGTGTCTCCCGGCCATCTGGTTATACACCGTACATATTCTCTCGTGGAACCTTGCACCAACACCGTAGCCGAATATAACCCCCTACTGATCGGCCTTCAATTGGCAAAACAACTGGAAGTTGACTATCTAGAAGCTTACGGCAATTCTAAGCTAATAGTTAGTCAGGTCCGAGGGGATTATGAAGTTCGTCACGAAGATCTCATCCCATATCACAAAGCGACAATCGAATTGGCTTCTACCTTCGCTGGATTCTTCATCGAGCACGTGCCTCGATTACAGAATATAGAAGTAGATGCTTTAGCCGGTCTTGCAGCTTCCCTGACCGGTCATGTCAACACTTAGCATTCGATCACAGTGTCTGGTCGAGAGTTATTCTACGTGAAAGATTCCTTACATATTTATCATAATTGCACAACAGAAACAAACGTCGACGTTAAAGACTGGAGATTTCCTTTTATAGACTACGCTGTCTATGGAATCTTCCCTGAGGACCCAAAGGAAGCAGTGTCTGTCCAAAGGCGATCCCTCAGATTTTACTATGATACAGCTACCAAAATGCTGTACCGACGCTCTTACGATCGGCTACTGTTACGATGTTTATCAGACATAGAAGCCAAACATGCACTCCGTGAGGCTCACAACGGAATTTATGGTGCACATAAACCAGGCTCCAAATTACAAGATCGCCTCAGACGAATGGGTTATTATTAGCCCACGATGATAGCAGATGCTGTTGAATATACAAAGAAATGTAGGGTTTGTCAGTTCCACGCCGATTTCATTCATCAACCTTCGGAGTTTCTACACCCGACGGTGGCATCTTGGCCTTTTGAAGCCTAGGATATGGACGTCATCGGCCCAATCAGTCCGCCATCCTCCAGAGGATATTGGTTTATCCTAGCTATAACTGATTACTTCTCCAAATGAGCGGAAGCTATACCACTCATCGAAGTAAAGACGTCAAATGTGATCAGTTTCATCAAACATCACGTTATCTACCGCTTCGGTCTACCTCGCAGGATCATCCATGATAATGGTCCACAATTCGCGAGCCATGCATTCTATCGGTTCTGTGATAAGAATCGAATTCAGAATGTAGCCTCTACCGCTTACAATCCAGCGGCTAATGGATTAGCAGAAGCCTTCAATAAGACTATCATCAAACTTCTCAAGAAGTTTGTGTCTTCAAACAAGCGCGATTGGAATGAGAAGCTCGGCGAATGTCTCTGGGCCTATCGTACAACGGTTCGGACTCCAAATGGCAGTACTCCATTCTCACTGGTTTATGGGAGTAAAGCAGTTCTTCTCTTAGAAATTCAGATTCCCTCTCTTCTAGTAGCCTTAGCCAGTGAGTTGACTGCCAAAGAAAGTTACTGTCTGCGACTACATGAGCTGGAAGCGTTAGACGAAAAATGCTTATTAGCTCAACAACGTATTGAGCTATACCAAGCACGCCTTTCCAGAGCCTTTAATAAAAAGGTGAAGGAAAGAATCATTTAAGTTGGTGATCTGATCTTAGCAGTGAGAAGACCAATGGTCATGACGAACAAGACAAAAGGAAAATTCTAGCCTAAATGGGAAGGTCCTTTCATTATAGAATCAGTGTATTCTAACGGTACGTATCGACTAACCAAGCCTGATGGTGACTTGCTCATGATGCCGATCAACGACAAGTTCCTGAAAAAATATTATGTGTAACCTTCATGTACAGCGTTCACATATATCCTGTTTTAATCATGTAAATATACAGTACAATGTTTATGTGTACGGTGCAAAGCGGGTCCGACACGGATACCGTCTTGATCCAAAATTACCTTTTTGCCTCTGTGTCCAAATTGGACTTATGGATATGCTATCCTAGCTGATTGGACCATTCTGGACATGTTGGTGATGTTTGTTTCATCATCCGACAATGTTTGTAGATATTTCTCTATGTATCACCTTTTATTATAATTAATTCTTATTATGTTCATATTTCGGAATTAGTGCAACAAAACTGAGATCAGTCGATTCCAGTGATCTCACATCGCTGAAATTGACAAGATGACCATGTGGATCCCTATGATAAGATTATTAACCTTACCGTTGATTATCTTATCACGATTTGCGTGTTACAGGTTTCGATGTACGAATAACGAGGTGCAACTTGATATTTTAATTCTTAGATTAGAGTTGATCCTGTTTGACCAAGATATATGGTATCTTGGTAGGTAAATGTTAGAAATATGATACTTAGACTAGTTTTGACCTAAATTGACCAAGTTTGACTGTTTTGACCAAAAGTCAACTACAAGTCAACACTTGGCCTAGAATTGACTAGAACTTGACCAGAGTTGACCAGTTGACCAAAATTCAACTTTGAGTCAACCATTAGCCTAGTTTGACTTTGTGTAACCTAGTTTGACCAAGTTTGACTTTATGCAACCTATTTGACTTAGTTGACTGAGTTTGACCTAGATTACATAGCTTATACTATATAATCATGCTTAACACTGTTGAACCCTAATTAGCTTAAATATATCTCATCTTTAGGTCTGTGACATCACTTTGAGCATCGACCCCTTTTAACAGCTCAAGATCGCAGGCGAGTACATTCTTTGATAGTAGTTCCTTGTCTTGACATCTTCTGTATCCGGTTCAGTTATAGTGTTTTACTTGATTCTTGTCACGATGGTGCATGAACTAGTATACGTTGGATCCTGGTATGAGATGTTATTCCTGGACTTTCTTGGTATATTGGTACATTATTCGAGCTTGTTTCTGTACTTGTATAGACACCAATTTCTAAGGGAGATTAGCTACCTTCTTGGAGAATTCCGTGTCATGACGTGCTATGTCCGGATCCATATACTATTCGGGGATAGGGAGTTATTATAGGTTATGTGATCAATACCCCCATGTCACTATTCTTGTGCTTACGTCACCCTCACTGTACGTAGGGTGTAGCGAGATCTTATATTTCATGTGCTCGCTTTCCATGTTGGCCGGCTTGACCCTTCTTGAGATTTTTCTGTGATAGCCAGGCCAAATGGAATAGCCTGATCGTGATCCAAGCCGATCACATAATGCTATAATATCTCAAGGAACATTTTATGTTTTTATTATACATCAAATATTCCTGTACAGTTCTACTTTCCTATACGTTACACCCTGACATGATTTCCAGTTTTTATATCATATTTTACTTACAGTCTTGATATATGTAACGCCCCAGTCCCAAAATACGTAGGACTAGGCACATCAACATGCCAGCTGTATACATACGAAGTATACTCCAATATATGAAAACCTCGTATGAATACATAAGCTGCAAAATGTAGTAAACCAAGAGTAATCTAATCTCATCCAAAAATGAAGAATAAAAGATATCATATAATCAACTGTAATAAGTCTTTGAACAATACGTTGGGCGGAGACAAAGTCTACTACCAATTATCTCAAATAAAAGGTACAAGAAGGAATAGATGGAATAACAAAACTAGCCAAGTGCAATCATCTTCGAAGGATGGAGAAGATCACGGCCTCGACTAGAACACCTGCAATATCACAGAAGCACACCCACTTGGAGAGATAACCAGGTCCTCAGAGGGACGTAACAAGATACAGGAAGAACATGCCATATGAACTGAATATAAATGCACCGTAAAATAAAGATAAAGTAAAAGTGTCCAAATCATAAAATGGCTCAATATCCCATCATCGAAACAGTAGGCTACCCCTACAACCAAACAAGGACAAGGGGTAACTTACTATTCCGCGATGTGACATTTTTCCATGCCATGATTGGAACATAAAATTTGCTAAGGTCTCCTATCCTTTCTAGTAGGCAATTTAGAAGACATCTCGATGTATGGGCAGGTGAAGGCTGACTCCCCAGGATAACTCACCACACACATGTCACGTACCAATACTATCAGCCGGCATAACTCGAGGCTAGCGGCCCACGTGACCCATCAGTCCACATAGCTCGAGGCTAGTGACCCTCGCGACTCGACTACCGTAGTACGCAGTTACTACAATTTTTGGATTTGGGGTAGCCCATACATTTATTTGTCTTCTCCCTCCCAAGGACACTAACAAAAGGTAGTTCGCTAAGACTAGGTCCATATGCATACAAAAAGACAAGAAGGAAAAATAATTGAAGCAAAATAAAATGAACTAAAAATAGCAAGTAATGGATCCAACTGAAAATAGATAATAAATATGCAGTAAATAAATAAATAAAGATGCACCTAATTATAAACAGTAAATAAGGCAAGGTATCTTGCCTGAGGGTGGTGCGAGAAGCAGCAAAATCCAACAATCAGAATCGTCAACACGAAAGTTAAAATCGACAAGAAGCTTCGGATGCTGAAATAAACATCACGAACGAGTTTGGAATGAAAGATATGCCTAGAAAACGCCTGTCCAAAAGTTAAATTCTGGAACAGGGGCAATTTCGTAATTTCGGGTCAAAACGATGCCCGCCGTTGGACCCGCTTTGCACCGAAATGCGTGCCAACATCTACGGTCTCTAAAGTCGTCAAACTACATGTCTACAGATTTGTTTTTTCGAGACGAACTCAACGGTATGTCAAATTTTGGATTCCGATGAGCCGTGCACAAAATTGCCCGTTGAGTGGGATTGTGGGCCCGCAAAAATAGCGTCCCGATCAACGGTCTCAGAATTGGACCAAACTTGGCTCACAGGACCAGAAAAATATTTCGAGTCCAATGGCACAAGTTTCATCGCGATATAATGAGTGTGCACAAAGTAATTGGAAAATTCCGAAAAGCCCGATACGGAAAAATTTGACGGTTACGGGTCAAATTCGTCGCGCACACGCAACCAATTTGAATTCCGTCAAAGCTCGCACTTCCGAAAAGTCGATACGGACCTTTCGGTGCTCTGGGTTTGCGACGGGGCCGCCCGGTTTGTCGGGACGTACCTCGTAAGGGGTGTTTTTCCAATTTTTGAAAACAAAATTTATAACGTGAAACTTTAACAACGTGTAACTTTCTACATACTAGATAAAAAGTGAATCCAAAAGGTGCGTTACAATCTCGGTTATGTTGTATTTGACTGCCTTCAATTAGTTTTTACGAAAGTTTAATGGATAGCGAGCAAAGTGGCCGACAAGTTGGCATTTCAAAAGAGTTTTTAATATTCAGAAAAGTAGATTTTTCTCCAAATTCATCTCGATTTTTCGAGCAAGTTGGATGGCTATGTCAAAATCCACCAGGGGGATCTTGAAGAGGGTCAAGTCTACTTTCCAGAATATTTTACGGATCAGAAATCGGAGTTACGAGCAAAAAGTTACGTCGTAGGGAAGTAGGGTACCTTGAGTGGGAAAACTGCTCCGTGGGTGACGCGGGGCTGACTTCCGATGCTCCGTTCATCGTGCACACAACTCCGTTGCTGGTGAAATGAACTCGTAGGCGAAGAGGGTATGTTCTGCTAAAATTTTTGTTTTGGGAGTCTAGGATTTTGAGGTCTATGGAAGAAGTTATATATATAGCAAGTTTCGTCAAAACCTAGTGCTAATAGGGTTAGTAATAGTTACTATTACATGGGTTCTCGGGTTGGTGGTGCGCTAAGCACGCTGCTAGCAGCTAGCAAGGAAGAGTGGGGGGCCCGCCCACTTTAAGTGGGTGGGTGGATATATATATATATATATATATATATATATATATATATATATATATATATATATATATATATATTCTTTTCTTTTCCTTTTTCTTTTTCTTTCCTTTTTCTTTTCTTATTCTTTTCTTATTCTTTAAATCTTTTACATATATAACTATATATATCCAAAAATCATTCAAATACAAATAACACTTTAAATGTCACATGTCCAATATTTAATATATTTAAATATATCTACATATATATATAAATTCCATTCACAATAAACCAACTCAACATAATAATAATAATATTTAAATAGATTGAACATATTTATTTAATCTCCACCAAATAGCTTATGTAATAATAATAAAATAATAAAATCGTCTCAATGGGTGGACTTATACCCCACTCCCTTATTCGGGTTCAAAATATTTTACTAATATTGTAAAATATTATGTAAATAATAAAATACCAATAATTGCACAAATAATTAAATAATTAGAAATTGTACATGAAATTCTAAAATAATTTAGAAAATATTTTACGTAATAAAATATGTCTACATGGCCATATTTGGTCACACTACCTGCTTACATGGGCTAAAATTTGGTTCGGGCCCAGTTCGGGCTAAATTGGGCAAACCGGGTCTTCTAAAATCAATATATAAAATAATATTTAATTAAAATACTTTAAATAAGTCAATTCACAATTTGGTCTGGTTTTCCTAGTTTGGTCGTTACCATGGCTAGGTTTCCCCCGGCATGGCTAGTACACTAGTCAAGACACACTGCTACATCTTCCGTGCCAAAATTCATGGTAGTCTTGTGTTCCAAAATTCAACAATGGCTAAGGTCTTTTCTAATGAAATAAAAATCATAAATTGTATAAATTAATTTGAAGTCTAATAAAATACTAAAAAAATAATTTTTAAAAAAATAGTGGTTTTACATCCTACCCAACTTATAAGAATTTCGTCCTCGAAATTTAGGAAAAATAGGGTAGATAGGGTTGAGGGATAGAAACGAGTTTATCAATACCAACATGCAATTAAAGTTTGGAGGAGGCGATAAAACGGCGTTCAACACCACCATGCAATAGAAAATTGTGGAGTTGATATATACAAAAATATATCATGGTTATGGAATTGAATAAGGGTTGCCAGTGAAGGTAGCAAATTTTGATAATCCAAATTGGAGAGTAATAAGGGATTAAGTAGATCAAAGAGAATAATTAGACGTTTGGGAGATATGGTTCCTTGAGAGAAAACTGGATACTAATCGTCTTGGTCAAGGGTTTGATTAAGTGATGATTAGAATCACCTTCGAGTGCTCAAGACTAATTGGAAGGACACGATAATAATTCTAGGATTGAGAAATGAGGAATAGTTAAAGGCGAGGATACAGCCACATGAGTCGGTCGGTGGCTATCTACATTTGTGTATAAATAACTGATAAGGCAACCAAAGATGATACCTTGAGTCGATCTATCAAGTACAGTGCCTTGTCTTTCCAAAATGAGTAAAAGGCAAGAACAACAAAGGTTTCAAAGACGGTGTTATATATTGAGTACGAATTGCGGGGTTCATAGACGGCAAAAATAATTCAAAAGAGAATTGCCAAGGCTGTCACGGACGAGACTCTAAGGCAAGTTTACTATGTCTTCATCCACGTAGAATAATATGTGATAAGCGAACCAAAGTGCAATAGGTTGATCAGACCATCATACACCGGTTCTGATTTGACAATATGTTAGTGGGTGCACCCAATAAAATATGTCATGATCAAGCTTGGTAAAGAAATAAGCTTGCAAAAACTGAAGCTATATTAGCAGCATGAGAAGTCAAAATATGAGCAAGGGAAGTTCTGATGAAGAAAATTTTAAATAGTCCGAGATCTTTTAAAATCAAGGCTCGTTCGAAGTGTGGGCCTATACAGTTGTCCTAGTATTTCTTCACTTATGGCCTAGTAGACTAGATAAGGTAGGGTCCTCTGAATTTATAGTCTAAGTGAACTTACCAATGTGGTTCGCAAGGAAAAAGGTTTGTTAGGTGGTGAGGTATTCTACCCAACTAACAAGAGTTAAACTAGTAATAGGATGGGACAATGGGTCAAGTAATCAAGATAACGCACAATTTTAAGCATTTAAGGAATTAAGTAGAACAAAATCACATATCGGCTCGAAAGAATTGAGTCGAAGTTGATTCCCTATTCGTGGTCGAAACTATATTGGTGTCATGGTAAAGATTATAGATTGGCCATTTTGACCATAAGATCATATCAAAAAATAGAGTACAAGGAGACGTGTTTTGGTGGGACATGATATATCTACATGAAGGTGGACTTGTCTAGGTCTTATATATGAAATTTGTTGGAAGAAAAAGCCTAGTGTTGTGCTCCAAATATCCAAGTCATGGTAAGGGACGCCAAAAGATCTAAAATAGAAAGTGGGAGTTCACGAGGTGATAATTAATGCACAAAAATAAAAAAGATCAAGTTAAAGCATGAAATAAATTTAATTAAAGAATCCAATAAAAATAATTTAGGAAAATAATTCCGGAGAGAAGATAGTCTCCTAGATGAATACAGTTAAGGAACCATTAAATCATTATTCAAATTGCAAGTGGGTTAGAAGGTCGCAATTAAAAGATCTAGAATTGAAGGAAGGTCGAATAAGCCGAGGTGGAAATACAGTCACATAGCTGGGTAGATGACTAACGACACTTGTGTATATACTACTATCATGATCATGGGTGACATGGTAATTAGTGTGGAATACTCAGTAGGGTTATCTTGGGGCATACCATTAAAATTTAACTCAAGTTTTCTCTCAAATAAACCATCAAAATTTGTATTCACTGCAAGTCGTTCAATTTAATCATGACCAAAATTTAAATCATTTTCATAAATCTCAAAGCAAACTTTATCACGTTACTACTAACCTTTTCCAAAATTAACGTTTAAATTCAACTTATTTAACTCAAGAGTTCATAATTTACGAATCCATAAAAAATTCACAATCAATCAAAAATTTAATCACTCTAAAATTTTTAAATAACTCATAATAAGACTCTTAGCATATTAAAAGCAATCTCAAAAAATTAAGCTCCATGCTCTCATCAATTTTAACTTCTATTCATGCTAAGTTATTCCAACAAACTCATAACTTTTAAATGGTAACTTCCTTTAATCAATCAAATAACTTCCCATCATATCCTTCGAAATTCTCCCAAAAATTTTAATATTAGCAATCCCTCTTTAATCTAAATTTTCAAATAATCTTATCATTCAAAAATCTTTTTTTTTTTACCAAAAATCTAAATAGATTTGTAATCCTCAATCATTGGACACCATTTTAAATAAAAATTTTCTCAAAAATCTTTTTCATAACTTTCAAATATTTTAAACCAAAATTTGCCATCATTACTTCCACTTAAAATTCAAATTTTAATAAACACGAAAATCGTAAGTTGTACAACTCAAACTTAAATAATTCCCATGGCCATTTTTTTAAAAAGCTAAGATCATTTTCAAACCAAATTTATAACTGTTCAAAGGTGTATAACTATAATACAATAAATCATAAACATCAAAACTCGAAAATCAAATAAATTTATATTTGTTCAAAGATGTATATCTATCACCCAAAACTCATAAATATCACAACTCAAAATTTTTTTTTTTTTACTTGTGCAAGGATGTATAACTATAACCCAATAAATCATAAATATCAAATCTTGAAAATCAATCAATTTCTTAAACCAAGTATTAAAATTTTATAAATCCTCTGGTGTTTACTATTTTAGAAATCTCAAGGTTAAAACTTTCTGTGGTAATATCCTACTTTATAAATTTCTAATCATTAAATCACAAAAAAAACATTTTTACTCAATTTGAGTCATGAATGTATTCCAATTGCCAATATAACCATTCTAGCCATATGTGTGACCTATGAGCATATACTAGTGTAGTCATCTTCCTAGTTGATACTAAGCACGAAAATAAGAATCGACGGTAGAAAGGAATCAAACAAGGTGCAATTCAAGAAAGTCGAACAAGAGTTCGGAATTTGAAGCCAAGGAAAGAGGTCAAGCTGTATGGATGAGATTTCTAGATTCTAATCCTATGTTGCAGGCTCACATCGGTACAATTACGTAACCGAAGTGACAAACTCGACCTGCATGGGCCACCACAAAAACATGTAACGCCCCAGTCCCAAAATAAGTAGGACTAGGTACATCAATATGCCAGCTGTATACATACGAAGTATACTCCAATATATGAAAATCTCGTATGAATACATAAGCTGCAAAATGCAGTAAACCAAGAGTAATCTAATCTCATCCAAAAATTAAGAATAAAGATATCATATAATCAACTGTAATAAGTCTTTGAACAATACGTTGGGCGGAGACAAAGTCCACTACCAACTATCTCAAATAAAAGGTACAAGAAGGAATAGATGGAATAACAAGACTAGCCAAGTGCAATCATCTTCGAAGGATGGAGAAGATCACGGCCTCGACTAGAACACCTGCAATATCACAGAAGTACACCCACCTGGAGAGATAACCAGGTCCTCAGAGGGACGTAACAAGATACAGGAAGAACATGCCATATGAACTGAATGTAAATGCACCATAAAATAAAGATAAAGTAAAAGTGTCCAAATCATAACATGGCTCAATATCCCATCATCGAAACAGTAGGCTACCCCTACAACCAAACAAGGACAAGAGATAACTTACTATTCCGCGATGTGACATTTTTCCATGCCATGATTGGAACATAAAATTTGCTAAGGTCTCCTATCCTTTCTAGTAGGCAATTTAGAAGACATCTCGATGTATGGGCAGGTGAAGGCTGACTCCCTAGGATAACTCACCACACACACGTCACGTACCAATACTATCAGCCGGCATAACTCGAGACTAGCGGCCCACGTGACCCATCAGTCCACATAGCTCGAGGCTAGTGACCCTCGCGACTCGACTACCGTAGTACGCAGTTACTACAGTTTTTGGATTTGGGGTAGCCCATACATTTATTTGTCTTCTCCCTCCCAAGGACACTAACAAAAGGTAGTTCGCTAAGACTAGGTCCATATGCATACAAAAAGACAAGAAGGAAAAATAATTGAAGTAAAATAAAATGAACTAAAAATAGCAAGTAATGGATCCAACTGAAAACAGATAATAAATATGCGGTAAATAAATAAATAAAGATGCACCTAATTATAAACAGTAAATAAGGCAAGGTATCTTGCCTGAGGGTGGTGCGAGAAGGAGCAAAATCCAACAATCAAAATCGTCAACACGAAAGTCAAAATCCACAAGAAGCTCCGGATGCTGAAATAAACATCACGAATGATTTTGGAATGAAAGATTTGCCTAGGAAACGTCTGTCCAAAAGTTAAATTCTGGAACAGGGGCAATTTCGTAATTTCGGGTCAAAACGATGCCCGCCGTTGGACCCACTTTGCACCGAAATGCGTGCCAATATCTACGGTCTCTAAAGTCGTCAAACTACATGTCTACAGATTTGTTTTTTCGAGACGAACTCAACGGTATGTCAAATTTTGGATTCCGATGAGCCGTGCACAAAATTGTCCGTTGAGTGGGATTGTGGGCCCGCCAAAATAGCGTCCCGATCAACGGTCTCAGAATTGGACCAACTTGGCTCACAGGACCAGAAAAATATTTTGAGTCTAATGGCACAAGTTTCATCGCGATATGATGAGTGTGCACAAAGTAATTGGAAAATTCTGAAAAGCCCGATACGGAAAAATTTGACGAACACGGGTCAAATTCGTCGCGCACACGCAACAAATTTGAATTCCGTCAAAGCCCGCACGTCCGAAAAGTCGATACGGACCTTTCGGTACACTCGGTTTGCGACGGGGTCGCCCGGTTTGTCGGGACGTACCTCGTACGGGCTGTTTTTCTACTTTTTGAAAACAAAATTTATAACGTGAAACTTTAACAACGTGTAACTTTCTACATACTAGATAAAAAGTGAATCCAAAAGGTACGTTACAATCTCAGTTATGTTGTATTTGACTGCCTTCAATTAGTTTTTATGAAAGTTTAATGGATAGCGAGAAAAGTGGCCGACAAGTTGGCGTTTCAAAACAGTTTTTAATATTCAGAAAATTGGGTTTTTCTCCAACTTCGTCTCAATTTTTCGAGCAAGTTGGATGGCCATGTCAAAATCCACCTGGGGGATCTTGAAGAGGGTCAAGTCTACTTTCCAGAACATTTTACGGATTGGAAATCGGAGTTACGAGCAAAAAGTTACGTCGTAGGGAAGTTGGCTACCTTGAGTGGGAAAACTGCTCCGTGGGTGACGCGGGGCTGACTTCCGATGCTCCGTTCGTCATGCACACAACTCCGTTGCTGGTGAAACGAACTCGTAGGCGAAGAGGGTATGTTCTGCTAAAATTTTCGTTTTGGGAGTCTAGGGTTTTGAGGTCTATTGAAGAAGTTATATATATAGCAAGTTTCGTCAAAACCTAGTGCTAATAGGGTTACTAATAGTTACTATTACATGGGTTCTCGGGTTGGTGGCGCGCTAAGCACGCTGCTAGCAGCTAGCAAGGAAGAGTGGGAGGCCCACCGACTTTAAGTGGGTGGGTGGATATATATATATATATATATATATATATTTTTCTTTTCTTTTCCTTTTTCTTTTTCTTTCCTTTTTCTTTTCTTATTCTTTTCTTATTCTTTAAATCTTTTACATATATAACTATATATATCCAAAAATCATTTAAATACAAATAACACTTTAAATGTCACATGTCTAATATTTAATATATTTAAATATATCTACATATATATATAAATTCCATTCACAATAAACCAACTCAACATAATAATAATAATATTTAAATAGATTGAACATATTTATTTAATCTCCACCAAATAGCTTAAGTAATAATAATAAAATAATAAAATCGTCTCAATGGGTGGACTTATACCGCACTCCCTTATCCGGGTCCAAAATATTTTACTAATATTGTAAAATATTATGTAAATAATAAAATACCAATAATTGCACAAATAATTAAATAATTAGAAATTGTACATGAAATTCTAAAATAATTTAGAAAATATTTTTACGTACATAAAATATGTCTATATGGCCACATTTGGTCACACTACCTGCTTACATGGGCTAAAATTTGGTTCGGGCCCAGTTCGAGCTGAATTGGACAAATCGGGTCTTCTAAAATTAATATATAAAATAATATTTAATTAAAATACTTTAAATAAGTCAATTCACAATTTGGTCTGGTTTTCCTAGTTTGGTCGTTACCATGGCTAGGTTTCCCCCGGCATGGCTAGTACACTAGTCAAGACACACTGCTACATCTTTCGTGCCAAAATTCATGGTAGTCTTGTGTTCCAAAATTCAACAATGGCTACTGTCTTTTCTAATGAAATAAAAATCATAACTTGTATAAATTAATTTAAAGTCTAATAAAATACTAAAAAAATATTTTTTTAAAAAATAGGGGTTTTACAATATATCATCTTGTATTCCATTATGATTTTCTCTTACAGCATTTGTCAATACTATAAAACTTTTGTTGGAGGTGTACTTGCTCATTTTCCGGACAGGATAACCGTTAATGTTTACAGAGGACATGTTAGCTGATTGCTCTACCTTTTACGGGTTTGGCCAGGATAGAGATTTTGATGAGACATTACCCTTGGTGCCAGTAGAGGATTTACCTCCTGCTTAGATGATTAGATAGGTTTGACTGGACTGCATTTCAGCTAGTATTGAGACTTATGTTATATATTATATTTTGGGATTCTTGTGTTATATCTTTAACCCTAAACTGTGTTGTGACTTCACACCTTTTTCAGTTCATATATTTCCATCATATCTTTATGATATTCGTGCCTATCTTTCTTAGATGTCTTGTGATTGAGTTGAGATTATATACCTCCGTACGGAGATGACATGTACATATATATTATGTCTAGATGCTATACTTTCTAGTATACCTATACAGCGTTCTATCGCCGATTCTACGATGTAGGCTGGACGTACCCACGTGCTCGTGCCCCTAATCAGGGTGCGGGTCGTGACATATTTTTTTGGTGGACCATGCAGGTCAGAGTCGCAACTAGTACGATTTTGTAGTGGTGCTTGACTTAGAGCGCTGCTACGAGCCTGCTATTAGGATATAAGTTCTAGGTTATGATAGGAGTTTCTCAATCACAGTTATGAACTCTTGAAAGATTCCAGGGATAACCCCTGAGAATCTTACTTCAAAAACTCTTGAGTCTATTTCCACTTGCTTTCGCTCATCCTGATCTTGAATATCTGCCTGTTAACAAACCTTATTCTTACGCTAGAATGAGTTTATGGACCCCCGAGAGAACTAGAAAGTAGAAGTTGAACCTATAACCATTTAGGTTGGGATTTGTTCTAGACTATATTCAAAGAATTTTGAATTTCGACCTAGATAATATCTTTGGGATAACCCTTGTGAATCTCTTTCTAAACCCTATCTCGAAATCTATTTTTGCTTGTCTTCATTTACTCTTCCGTGATTTATCATTGACTTTGATTCCTGATTTTCGTTATTGAATTTGATCTTGCATCGATATAAATTTTGTGGATTGAATTAAGGTATATCCTGATAAGGTAAATATCTGCTTTATTTATGGAGTTTAGAATTTATTGCTGTCATACTAGCTAACATGACAAGGACATAGAGCCTGATCTTAGATATGCGTATCCTAGTTATGGAATTTGGATTTTCTTGCAGCCATACCGGTTGGCGTGGTAATAATTCTAGATGACATGATTTTAGGGTGTATACCTTAGTTATAGACTCTATCGTTTATTACAGCTATGCTTACTGACGTGCGAAAATTCTGGCAACATAATTTCAGGAAGACGTGTATGGTTATCAGATTACATCTTAAATCGGTTCACTTCGTTATGACCAGATGAACAAGAACAAATTCTTATCATTATTCTCCCCCATCTTGATTAACTATGTCTATCTACAACCACAACTAGGATTTTCTCGACATGATTGTTTTGTGTTCCATCTTTCCTGTCATTTGACAAAACTCTTCTTCGCTAACCTCTTGGATAATTCTTCTCGTCCTTTTCGGTAATTGTTTAAAGTGCCTCAAGGATTGATTCAAAAAAAGTTCAAAAGGTATGTTTATCCTTGTATTACGGAATCGGGAGTTTGCATCCAGAGAAATACTGCCGAGGCATGACTTCAGATAACGGCATCATGGTTAAGTATGTTTCTCGAATTCTACTTGTACCACTCCCTAAGCATTTTGACTAACATCTTCTCCTTTATTTTGCAAAATTTATTTGGAAATGTTTCACGGATTTGGCCAAGTTAAGTTCAGGAACCTATATTATCTGGCGTGGCAGCTGTGCACTGCAGCCATCCATCGTATTATGCAACAAGGAGGTTAATCACAGCCAGATGCACACTAGCGCGATAGTAACTTCATGTAACATAATTACGGAGGTATATGGTTCTCGAGTTTTACTTCGACTATATCTTATGCATCTCGTTTGGCCTCGTACTATTCTTGAAAATATTTCGACAATCTTTTCTGTCTTGCTTGACCCTTAACTTGTCGGAATATTGATATGGATTGCTCGACCCAGTCTTAGGCCCTTGTTACCTTCTATTAAATTGACGACTGAAATAGCCAAACCTCGTTAACGAATTTTTTAACTATAATATGTTATTATGTGATTGTGATGAGTATATTTTTTTGGGAATTTATTAGATTAAGCTTATAGGACAGATATGAGTGACTGACTATAGTGGACTGAAAAACCATTAAGAATGATTAGTTTGATAGTATAGATTGATGATAAGGTATCTAAGATGGAGTAATGAAATATTATATTTTTGTGAATACGGATTAAGGATTAGAATCTTGTGCTTAGGTTCGAGGGTTGAGCATTGTTGGACTTTGATGACCAAGTGACTATTGGTTATCTATAAGTTATTTACATATGATTTGAGGGTTTATATTCAGGAGTTGTTGAGTAAAAATGAGAGAAGACACAATGCCAAGAATAGGTTTTGAATGTATAATTTCAAGGAGCTTGTGATTAATAGGATAAAGATACTTAGGATGGGATGAGGAAACAAACCTTTTGCTATTGAGATTTAGAATTATGGTTGATAACCAAGCACTGTTGACATATACATACATACTCGAGGATGACCTATACTTAGAGTATACGTAAAGGTTCTTATTGATATGAAGATTCTAAGGGGTAGAATTATATAGTTTTTAATGAAAGAAGTTTGTTGAACTTGAACCAAAATAATTGTAGAGAGAAGCAGAATGGATGATCACAAGGGTAGCAGATTGAGTACTGTGCCTTAGCAGCTACATATCTTAGCTTGACCTATTGGATGATTTTAATTTTGAGGACGAAATTCTTATAAGGTGGGTAGGATGTAAGCCTCCTGAAATTTAGGATTATTTTTTTAAAATTTTCTAAATCAATTATTTTCAATAAATATTATTATTTGATTATTATTTTTATTTAATGTTCTTTTTCGTGACCTTGATATCTGGAGCATCAGAGATGCCAATCTCTGAAAACTTTCTTCATGAATTTGTAGTAGTCAAGATTATCTTCATTTTGATATATCATGTCCCACTCAAACTTATTCCCTTGTACTCTTTTTGCATCGCACAACTTCGGGTCAATTTAGACCATTTGATCGTTGATTAATTATTAATTAATTTCCCACTTTTATCTTTGATCATCATATGCACGTTGTCGTGACTTTTAATTTAGGAGTACAAGACTAGTCTTTTTCTCGAAACCAACTTCTCATGCATGATCTACTCGAGACATTCTACACTCATGACCTTCGTGTCCCACTCAAACACACCATCTTGTGCTTTATTTGCTTCGCACAACTTTTCTGACGTACGACCCGATCTTAATTCATCCCACGGAGTCACATTTATTTTCGACTTGAATTGGAGACACCCTTTCGACCCGAACCTGTCAACCCAACATATGGACACGGCCCACATTAAGCCTACTATCCACATGATACTTGTGTCCCATTTAATTGAGTTCCTGCATGCTACTTATTTACATATGATCATAAATTACTAAAATTAGACCATTTATTGCACCAAGCCCGATTTTGACCTGACCCGACTCAACTGAACCCAACCTAACCTTCATGTTACCCCTCATGAATACCCATACCCTCACTCTCCTACAAAAAAAATAAAACACCTAGTGTTCCCACTCTAAATATTCAAGAAAGAACTCCATTAATTTAATTCCTAAGATATAACCTAATATAGTTACATAAAATCCTAGCCTTTGATTTTGCCTCTATTAATCCCCACCATACGTTTCCTACAAGACACACATCCCCACACCCTTTCCTATATGGCCGGCCCTAATCCCCAAACTTCTCTTTCTCTCCTCCTAACAACTCACAGCAACTCACCCCCATTCAATTATACCACACAACACTCCATCCCCTCCTCCTTCTTCATCTCCATCATCTTCTCCTCCTTCCTCCCTACCTCCCCCATCGGCAGCAACCACCTTCGGTGCCAGTCGCACTCGACAACAGCCTCCTCCGCTAACCATAGGCTTGCGCGCCACCGGAGTGCTGCTATCACTGCTGTTGCTGAAAGCAGTGTTGTGCCACTGCTGATGCGGCCTTCCGACGTGCTCCGTCCACCGTCATGAGGCAGTTGCATACCCTGACGTGTAGCCCGCGAGTCGCCCTGCAGTGCCACCGCGGCGGCCAGCAGCCCTGACGCGTGCGACAGCGTGAAAGGACAGCACGACGACGGCCGCGCTCACCACCTCCGGCACGCCCCTGTGCGGCCCATCTTCGGCCATCGTGCCATCAACAACCTCCCCGCGTACATCCCAGGGTACCCCCGACATGACCCCGTCCCCTCCGACGATCATAGGAAGTCGATTTCGACTTTTACGTCGGAATCCCGTCGTGACGCGCGCATTTTGAATTCAGAAAGTACGTTTCGTCGTAGCAACTTTGTGCATATTTTTTGGACAATCCGACAGTTGGATCGTCGATCCGTTTCTTCCGTCTCAATCTCGTATATACCCCTTCATCCCTCTCAAGTTTCATCCATTAATTTTTGTCGTTTGATACATCTAAATCGCCGCCAAGTTGACCGTTTAAATTGTATAATTTTTAGACAGTTTTGCGGAGCCAACTTCGTCGGCTCGTATCTCCTCCATCGCAGCTCCGTTTGGTGTGCCACTAGTTCCTATGCGTAGCTGGTATAACTCTATTCTTGCCCCTTAAGTTTCATTTCATTGTGAGCTCGTTTGATTGGTTGAATTTGATGCCAAAGTTGGCCGTCCAAATTAGTAATTTCCAACTTATAAAATTCTATTTTTGAACCCGGGATTCCGGATTTCAATTTCGACACCACCAGTAGATTCGTGGCATCGTTCCGGCACGAATTCATATAAAGTTTGTTAGATTTGGAGGACGTGGCCCCTGACACGCATTTTAGTGCAAAACGGGCCCCACAGTCCGAGTCAACGGGTCATTTTAAGATCGGCTCATCGGAATCCAATTCTGGATATACCGTTGAGTTCATATCATCATTCTGGACTTGTTGACATATAATTTGCTAAATTTTGAGGACATTGGCTCCGACATACTTTTTCGTGCAAATCAGAATTTCAATCTCCTAGTCAAAGAACCAATTTGAGATCGGGTCAACGGAATCCAATTCTGGATATACCGTTGGGTTCGTATCATCATTCTGGATTCGTGGACATACAATTTGTTAGGTTTAGTGGACTAGTATCCATGCATATTTTTTGGTGCCAAGCGGGTCTGACACGGACACAGTTTTGATCCAAAATTACCTTTTTGTCCCTGTGTCCAAATTGGACTTATGGATAGGCTATCCTAGCTGATTGGACCATTCTGGACACGTTGGTGATATTTGTTTCATCATCCGATAATATTTGTAGATATTTCTCTGTGTATCACCTTTTATTATAATTAATTCTTATTATGTTCGTATTTCGGAATTAGTTTAACAAAACTGAGATCGGTCGATTACAGTGATCTCACATCGCTGAAATTGACAAGATGACCATGTGGATCACCATGATAAGATTATTTACCTTACCGTTGATTATCTTATCTCAATTTGCGTGTTGTAGATTTCGATATACGAATAACGAGGTGCAACTTGATATTTTAATTCTTCGATTAGAGTTGACCCTGTTTGACCAAGATATATGGTATCTTGGTAGGTAAATGTTAGAAATATGATACTTAGACAAGTTTTGACCTAAATTGACCAAGTTTGACTGTTTTGACCAAAAGTCAACTACAAGTCAACACTTGGCCTAGAATTGACTAGAACTTGACCAGAGTTGACCAGTTGACCAAAAATCAACTTTGAGTCAACCATTAGCCTAATTTGACTTTGTGTAACCTAGTTTGACCTAGTTTGACTTTGTGCGACCTATTTGACTTAGTTGACTGAGTTTGACCTAGATTACATAGCTTATACTATATAATCATGCCTAACACTGTGGAACCCTAATTAGCTTTTATATATATATCTCATCTTTAGGTCTGTGACATCACTTTGAGCATCGACCCCATTTGACAGCTCAGGACCACAGGCGAGTACATTCTCTGATAGTAGTTCCTTGTCTTGATATCTTCTGTATACGATCCGTTATATTGTTTTACTTGATTCTTGTCACGATGGTGCACGGACTAGTATACGTTCGATCCTGGCATGCGATGTTATTCCTGGACTTTCTTGGTATATTGGTACATTGTTTGATCTTATTTCCTGTACTTGTATAGACATCAATTTCTTAGGGGGATTAGCTACCCTATTGGAGAATCTCGTGTCATGACGTGCTATGTCGGGATCTATATACTATTCGGAGATGGAGAGTTATTATAGGTTATGTGATCAATACCCACATGTCACTATTCTTGTGCTTGCGTCACCCTCACTGTACGTAGGGTATAGCGAGATCTTATATTTCTTGTGCTTGCTTTCCATGTTGGTCGACTTGACCCTTCTTGAGATTTTTCTATGATAGTCGGGCCAAATGGAACAGCCGGATCTTGACCCAAGCCGATCACATAATGCTATAATATCTCAAGGCACATTTTATGTTTACATTGTACATCAGATATTCTTGTACTGTTCTATTTTCCTGTACGTTACACCTTGACATGATTTCCAGTTTTTATATCATGTTTTACTTACAGTCTTGATATATCATCTTGTATTCCATTATGATTATCTCTTACAGCATTTGTCAATACCATAGAACTGTTGTTGGAGGTGTACTTGCTCATTTTTCTGACATGATAACCATTGATGTTTACAGAGGACATGTTGGCTGATTGCTCTACCTTTTACGGGTATGGCCAGGATAGAGATTTTGATGAGACATTACCCTTAGTGCCAGTAGAGGATTTACCTCCTGCTTAGACTGTTAGATAGGTTTGACTGGACTGTGTTCCAGCTAGTATTGAGACTTACGTTATATGTTATATTTTGGGATTCTTGTGTTATATCTTTAACCCTAAACTGTGTTGTGACTTCACATCTTTTTCAGTTCATATATTTCCATCATATCTTTGTGATATTCGTGCCTATCTTTCTTAGATGTCTTGTGATTGAGTTAAGATTATATACCTCCATACGGAGATAACAGGTACATATATATTGTGTTTAGATGCCATACTTTCTAGTAGACCTATACAGCGTTCTACCGCCGATTCTGCGGCGTAGGCTAGACGTACCCACGTACTCGTGCCCATAATTACGGTGCTGGTCGTGACAACGTTCTTCATAACAAGTGCCTTATTCAACAGGAAGAACCACTGGTGATCAATCTGGCTCATCCGATTACGATAGCCAGAGCAGATGTTGTAAATAAACCTCCTTGTATTAAGCACCCTGAGGATATGATCTCAGAAGAAGAAATATTGTACTTCACTAAGTAAAGAGGTTTTGCTTTTGATTATTCTTGTTTGGTAAGTCTAGTCAAACGTCTGTGAACTCTTTACGTTCACGTATAAAAGATACAAAGCTATACATGCCCATATCTGTCTCTTTTTGAAGCAGTACCTCATGTCTTTCCTATATAGATTCATACTTCGAGGTTCCAGCAAGGCTAATAGGTGACACACTTATCAAATTCGATCATGCTAAAGTTCATAATGACTCTTTAGTTGAAGCCCTAGAATCTGATAATGGTAAAATACAACCTTACCATTATACCCCCAAGCTCAGGACATCATTTAAAGAATGGGCTATGACCTAAACAATCAAAAAGGCCTTAAATTTGGCAAGGGCTAGTGTCTACCAGTATGGCTTATTTCTTTAAGAGGGAAACCTGAAGATTATTATCATCATAGCCATTGTGTAGTAGGTTATGTAACTCCCCCTACTACCCCTGAATGTTCAGAAGAAGAGAGATAAACTAAATGTTATTCCTCAGATTCTTCAGTCTATTCAGATAATAGTCTTTGATAGGTCTTCAAACAGGTGTTATCGACCAATATGGTGTCAGTGGACCAGATTAACGAGGAAAAATATCTTGTATAACCTTTTGAAATGGATCCCTAGGATCGATAACTCGAGTCACATTAGGAAATAAGGTTTGAACATCGAGAACTAGCTAATGAATACGAAGTTATACAAGTCAACTTGGGTGATTCAGACACTCCTATACCGATCTTTATTAACAAAACTCTTTCTAAGGAAGCCAAACAATCTCTTATACAGCTTATAACGGAATATATAGATATTTTCCCTTGAAGCTATGAAGATATGCCTGGTATCGACCGTCGGGATTGTGATGCATCGTCTCAATATTCTTCCAAATATTAAGCCAGTGAAGCAACATCAACGAAGGTTCCCTCCATCCCGAAGTATTGGAAAATATTGAGACAAAGGTACAAAAAACTCATAGCTAATGGCTTCGTTCATGACGAACAACCTCCTAACTGGGTTGCTAATATGGTCTCGATCCAAAGAAAGAATGGAAAGATATGAGTTTTGATTGATTATCAAGATCTTAAGGTAGCATGTCCAAAGGATGAATTCCCTCTTCCAATCATAGATTTCATGATAAACAACATTTGTAGCTTTGAATGTACGTCTTTTGTGGACGAATTTTCAGACTACAATCAAATCAAGATATTCCCAGATGATGAATGTCATGCCCCGATCCCGCAGAGTCCTTTCGTCCTCGCTTCAGACTCTTTGAGACCGTTCGTCCTCGCTTGGGCGTAATGTTGTACAAGCCTAAGTTGCAAGCCTTGTAACAAGACAAGATAAATCATACGCAACAAAATATATGGCAGATATTTAAAGCAGCAGCGGACACATTACAGAATATAATTGAACACATGGTAGAAGAAACAATTTCTCTTTATTGATTTCATTTGCACATATTACAAGCTCTCAATTCTCTCTGATATAATGCTTATATTCTCTCAGAAATATTATAGATTATAATGATCATGTTCCATACATTACATCCCTTTATATACAAAACCAACTCTTTGTAACAGATGACCATCTCTTGGCATCTCTTCTGATTTCTGGCTCCTGAGGATGAGGCTCGGGCTATCGCTTCGGACTATCCTTCTCGATGCGTCTTGCACCTGCATGCAGACTGATGATGGGCCAGTATATCAGCATACTGGTGATTGTGACCAATGGCTACAATTGTCTGAAATGATCACTAATTCATTTAGTGAGAAAATATTTCTTGTGATGTGATCTTGCTACTTTTACCTATATTTATTTCATGCATATTCGGAGTCAGATTATATCTTTTGAAAACATCTTTGAAAAGCCACAGTTCATTTCTTTCATTCAAGCATACAAGGAACATTTCGTTCTTGTGAAGTGCGTAGCGTGTTTCATAACCAATAATCATTTCTCTTATTCAAGACATTCTCAGGGTCAATGACATACACGATTATCCGATGATTTCTTTGAATGGGACATAGCAAATCTTTGCAACAGATTATTCTCTTTAAACAACTTATGTTCAGGAAACTTAGCCACATATGTATCATTTTTCTGTGATTCTTACCATAGCCGACGGTCCATCCCTGCATAAGACAAGGATTAGCATAAACGTAATATAACCAACATTCTTATTTCATGTTCGTCTCTGCATCATTAGCGCTTAGCAAAAATTGTTATCGACACATGCAAACTCGATTGGTAGCTGTGACTCATGGGTTCAATTTTGCCCCAATCAATACTTATCTATATGATGGTCCATGGGTATTCACATTATTAGCCGCTGTGACACTTTGGTTCAGCTCGTTGCTAGTGGACAGGATGTAACACCCGAGGTTTCTTGTACCTCAGGATGTCTAGACAATCTCTCCTAGGTCGATCGACTTCCAGTGTCCTGGAAACCGTCGAGAGATCTAGTGACCTTGTGCACAAGTTGTCCGAGACCAATGCATGAATACTAGATCTATAAGATAAACTCTTTGAGGTAACATTTCATCTTTGAGCAAACATTCCACTTTCTAATATGTCTTTTTCTTTGAATGACAGAGCTATGACTCTGCCTTCTATTTTCTTTGATTCAGAGCCAAAGTTCGTGATATTTTATTTCTCTTGCAATATGTATAAGTCCGTCTGTACGTGCTTAGCATTCGAAACATTTTTGAGGGACAAGCAAGCGTTCATCTATTTAAAAACATAATAACATTTCTGTACAGATTTAGCATATCATTTACCTTTGAAAGTATAACGCCCCAGTCCCAAAATATGTAGGACTGAGAACGTACACATGCCATCCGTATAATAAATATACGTAAGCTGTAAATGTAGTAAAACCAAGGCTAACTTATCTCATCTACAAAATAAAAAAGAGTAGAGATATTATAATCAATATGAAATTGTCATTTGTACAAGATGTTGGGCGGAGACAAATCCACTATCAACTAGTTAAAAGAAAAGTAATACGTGGAAAATAAAATAATTTGACGAGAGTAACAAGGAAAGATCCAAGACACGTCATCTCCGAATAAATAGAGAAGATCACGACCTCGGCTAGAATACCTGCAGAAGACAAAAACACACACCTAGAGAGATCACCGGATCCTCAGATGGACGTAACAAGACACATAATATCATACCATAATACTGAATATAAACTGCTCAAAAAATAAGTCATTGGATTATAACATGGTCCAATACACACCATTGAATTAGCGTACCATCCCCCTAACCAAACAAGTACAGGAGATGGCACCCTAATCCACGTTGAATATCTTTCCATGCCATAAATCCAATATGGTATCCGGACCACAAAAAGGTTCAGTACCTTCTCATCGGAGTAGTGAGCCACATCTACAACCAAACAAGGACAAGATGTGGCAAACTAGTCCGCGACAAGTCACTGTTCCAAGCCGCGATTAGATATAACTACTCAAACCAAAAGTACTCATACCTAACGGATAAGGTAGCCTAACCGTTCTAAGTGAATGCAGTTTAAGAACATCCCTCCAATGCATGGGCTCTTTGGCTAAAAATAGGATCGACATAGCCCCCACTTGTGGCACGAGGGGCCTCAAGCATAACCATTTCTCGAACGTCAGTGGCCAGCAATAAATAAAGGGGTCGTCAACCCGCATCTCCGGCGGAGCGTACGGTCACAAAGAAAATTTGCATAGTAGCCTATACGCTAAGGATATGTTCTCCCCACCGAATGCCTACATGTTTCCTTAACAACACATAACCTCTAACCGCTAAGTCAAACTATTATGCAATACTATTAGCGGTTAACCTATCGCACGACTTATACGTACTGGTGGCCAGCCAGTCACGCATGTCCGAGTTCTATATGCGACTCGTGACTTCGTGGAAAAAAATGTGTCAAGGCCTATGAATGTAACACAAACAAGGGTGGTCCCTTAAATCTAAGGTTAATAAGCATAAAAATAATAAGTACGGGAAATAGAACTACACAGTATAGTCTATCTAATTATGATAATGTAGAATAGTTTATTTTGCAGAAAAAGAAATAATAAATAAATGCATGAATATGAGCTAAAGAAAAATAGATGTCAAATGATAAGGTATCTTGCCTGATGCGACGCATGGTGTGGTGCGATGATCTGACAAGTTCCGTTCTGTCCAATAGTGGATAAGGAAGTAGTCATAATTATGAGGGAAATTAGATTTAGGAGAAGACATTCTTGATTAAATATATGTAGAAAATAATATTTATAAGCTTCGGAAAATCATTTATAACATTTATAATACATTTTTATTTCTCACAATATTACGAATACTTGAAAATTAATAAATCATTTCTAAGACTATATCCAAGTTTGTAATATATGCACGAGCTCAAAGTTATATATATATATATATATATATATATATATATATATATATATATATATATATATATATATATATATATATATATATATATATATATATATATATATATATATATTATCTTTGAAACAACTCAAGATATACCTATAAAGTTTTTATAAAATCAAAAAAATATAATTAGTATATGTATAAAACCATTTGGTTTTAAAGCCCCCTACCAAATTTATTTTAAATAAAAGCCCATATATTTATCCTCAAACTATATATATATATATATATATATATATATATATATATATATATATATATATATATATATATATGTACATATATATATATATATATATATATATATATATATATATATATATGTAAAAAAAAAAAAAAATATATATATATATATATATATATATATATATATATATATATGTACATATATATATATATATATATATATATATATATATATATATATATATATATATATGTAAAAAAAAAAAACAAAATATATATATATATATATATATATATATATATATATATATATATATATATATATATATATATATATATATATATATATATACATGTAAAAAAAATATATATATGTAAAAATTGTTTTTTATATATATATATATATGTAATATATATATATATATATATATATATATATATATATATATATATATATATATATATATATATATATATATATATATATATATTTTATATATATATATATGTATATATATATATTTATATATATATATATATATATATATATATATATATATATATATATTATATATATAAAATATATATATATATATATATATATATATATATATATATATATATATATATATATTTTTTACAAATATATAACATATAGAAGCCCGAAAACCTTATATAAAAGTCAATAAAATTTATTAACTAATATTTAGGCCAAATTATTTAGCCCAGGCCCAATACTTAAATAGTAAAATTTTGTCTTTGAAAAAAAACCCAAACCTTTAGCCCAGCAACCTTTTTTTAATAACAAGTTACAAAAAAACAATAAACCATAATAATAAAAAGTAAAAAAGTAACTAAAACAAATAATAAGAATAACAAATGATCATAAAAGTTAAAAGTGAAACAACAGTAAAATAAAAAATAGTGCAGAAGTCAATGATTGCTGCTTCTTCTCCTTTAGTAAATTTAAAGTTGGTGAAAGAGAGAGGAGTCAGACGATGAGAGAAAAAGAGAGGGTGAGTGAGAGCAGCAGTGGGAAATAGAGAGGGGAGCGAGAGAGAGGGAGAGATGGCACGGCTGGGAGCATTGGAAGGAGAAGTCGGAGGGAGGTGAGGAAGAGTGGAGCGGGGTCGGGTACCATGGGATCTCGGCGGAGGGTGCACGAGGGGCACGAGACGTCGGAGACGACGTAGGCGGGGATGTTCGCGGTGTGGCGTTCGCCAGCAAGCGGTCGAGAAGTCGGGGTTAGGCGGCTGGAAGAGGGCCCGGGTCGACGGCGGTAGAGAGAAATCGTGCGGTCGGCGCTCACAGCGTTTGCAGGCCGCGACAGAGGGTCGACGCTGTAGGAACGAAATCGTACAGCAGAATACTCTAGAGGGGGGTGAATAGAGTAGGCAGCCGAATATTGCTGATTAAAAATCTCGTTAGCAGTTAGATCACAGATATAAAAATAATCACAAAGTAAATGACAGTAATAAAAAAGTTATCAGAAGGCAAACGCAAACACCGAGATTTATACTGGTTTTCCTCTTGTGAGGACTAGTCCAGTCAGAAGAACTCTAGCTTCCAGTTGAATCCACTATTGGAAAATACCGCAAATTTTCATACGAAGTCCTTGCAACTTCTACAGACGCGAGCTTTGATACGAAGAACTCGACCAACTTCAATTGTGAAGAGTTATTTCTTCAATCAAGCCTCTGATTACAACGCTCTGAAACTTCTAAACTGTACCGTACTTGCAAATCGACTAGAGGATTGTAACTGGCTTGAGATTTGAAAATGTAAGCTTTTGAGAACTCTTTGGAAAAAATGTAAGCTTTAGAAGAGAAGAGATTGAAAGTGAATTGGTAATTTGAAATGATCGAAATCCTTCTCTATTTATAGTTTTTCCAAAGACAGAATTCTGACTGAATTCGGATAGAACTCTGACAGAGCTCTTTGTAACAAACCGCAACTGAAGGGTGACCAAGTTCAAAATCAAACATTCACGTAACGTTCAACTTGGCCGAACTCTGGCCGAGTTCTGCTAGGGTTCTGCCAGTTGATTTTGAGAAAAATCATTTTTGGCTTTTTGAAAAGTCCTTCAGAAGTTTTTTATAAAAATGATGTTTTTCAAAACATAGGTCATTTTTAAAAGGATAGGGTAATTTTGAAAAACGATTTCGGACAGCCTATTTGCCAGTACGACTTGGTTTACAATGTATTCCTAGACTCAATAAAATAAAAAATTACATTACTTTGAAGGAAATACATTCTGAATGGCAAACAGCTTCAGTCTTTGAACATCGTAGATATCCATCGTTGAGCAGTATCCAAGACGTCGTAGGTAAACATCTGAATTGCCTTGCATTTATATCGAGACAGAGTTTGATCAATTATTAAAATCAGGTTTGACCATGACCAATGGGCCAACAATCTCCCCCATTTTGATAATTGACAAACCTTGCCGATATAACATCTAAGTATGGATCAATTCAAAAATGTGTAATACCAGAGAAAACAAAAATTGTTCATAACCTGCATTCATGAAGATGTTAGATCCTATTTCTCTCCCGTTGTCACTTAGCAAAATAATTGCAAAAGAGAAAGCTCCCCCACAATAAATGCATAAGTAACAAACAGTGAAAAAACACAAGAAATATATAAAACATTCATCACAGGTATGGTATAAGAAATATTATATAAACAACACAGGCATAGTATTTGTCACATGCAGATTATATGAAAGCATAAAAAGAGCGATAATGCTATAATAAAGCTGAAACAAATAAAATGTTGAATAAAAAACTAAGTGAAACATATGCCAAACTGAGGCATAATAAAAATATGTCTATGTTGAGTCGCAGATAATAACTAAAATAAGAGTACTGATAATATCTTGGAATGTCGGAGCATTTCCAAGTAAACATAAGACAAAATATCAGTCTCAATATGTAACATCTCAAAAATCATCATCCTCATCATCATCGTCATCGGCTGCAGCGCCAGCATGTCCAGATGGACCAGCTCCAGAAGTATGAGGAGTGGTACCAGAAGTACGATACCAATCGTAAGCGTTCCCTGGCTGGAACAGAGAGTGGACCGCCTCATCATCAATGCGATAGCCAGAAACAGAAGGGTCGCGAGGTAGAGAGCTAGCTGAGTGACCCGTCTACGCAAATCTCAGATCGGCGAAGGAGTTGGCAATAGCCTGGAACCGAGTCACATCACGGAACTCACGTTCCCTGGAAGTGTCAACATAAAATGACTGTAGATCTGATAGGTGCTGATGAATACCCTCAAATGTCATAGGAAAGGACTAAGGAGGACCAGGTGCTGTGGGAGTAGGTGCAGGAGGAGCAAGTACAGTAGGTGGAGGAACAGTGGCAATGTTGCGACGAGAGAGTTTGAGGAACATGGGCTCAGGGTCCACAGCACAAGTAGATAAGTCAATATCGAATCTCTGAAAGATGCATGGGATGATCATCGTATAAGAGAGGTTGCGGTCTCTTCCGTGGCATCTACCCATCATCTGAATGATAATCTTAGGGGCAGAAAAAGGAATCCCCTTAAGAATGCGATATAGAGCAGAAAGCTCAAGTGGAGTGACATCATCTTTAGAAGTGGATTTTGGAAGTAAAGTGGAATAGATGATGCGATGTAATTCATAGTTAAACAAGTTCAAGTTATTGGCCTTGACCTTTCCAGGACGAGCACGTACGGGCGCACAAAGCTCATTTCTGAAACTAACGAGAGTCGTACCATCGAGGAAATCGAAATCAGTGATGTTATCGAGCGGGACACCTTCGTTTGGAATACCAAGGATTTCTGCTAACGTTTCATCAGTAAACTCGATATCTATCCCACCGACACGAGTTCTCGCGGTAAAAGTGTAACACAAAATTACAGTAAAATAATCTAATGCCATTAGTAGCTATAGGGAATTGTAAAGAAACAAAGTGTTGTAACCCTAATGCCTCAAAGTAAGGACGGTGGTCAGGAAAGACAGTCTACTTGATCGGAGATCCGGTACAAATAGTACGCATAATGAAATCGGCATACCACAATAGGGCTTGGTCGGGAGTTTTGACGTAAAACTCGTCCGATGCACCGTCATCCGATTGGACCGGAGAAAAAAAGGAATCCGTATGCGGATCCGAAGACGATGCCTCTTCACTGGCATTGGTCTTCTTCCTCTTGAAAGGATTGAATCCCTTAGGCATTCTATCCCAAAATCTAGAAACCCTAATAATTGGAAAGTGGAGGAGAGAAGGAATTATACCTTCCGAGAATTGGATATGTTGTAGAGGACAAAATTCTCCGCACGAATCCAAAGTTTAGACGAAGATCTCCACGCGGATTGGAAGAACAAAGGTGAAGAAGAGCTAGGGTTTTGGGGCGCTGCTGCTGCTGTTTGATGTAGTTTGGAAGAATAAAGAAGATGGGGGCCACGGGTTCAGGCTGGTACATATATATACCCAGCTGAACTCTGGCCGAATTCGGACCGAACTCGGGCCAAATTCACCAAGGTTGTCTGACTATATATGTGTAAGAAAAATAACAATGGGCCACATCTTTTTCATTAATTCGTTTCAAATGTTTAATTCAGAGTTTAGTAATTTTAAATCTCAAAATAATATAATAAATATTATTTTATAAATTAATATTCTTTACTCAGCATCTGTCTCAGATTAGCTGTAGGAGTACTTTTCCAGCTAACGGAGGTTCACCGGGGAACTCTTAAGTACCGCTTTGCTTCGACCGTAGTCGTGGTGACAGACAGACTCTTTTTAGGCTTGTCTCGAAAACAGTTTTTAAATATCGAATAAATTAATTAATAAAATAAAATTAATTAATATTTTTGATATCTAAAATTTCTAATTCTCGACGTAAATAATTGAAACGATCTTCCGCTAGAGGTTTTGCGAGTATGTCAGCTAATTGATTCTGTGTGTCTATGTATACAAGGTCTATATCTCCATTTTGTTGATGATCTCTAAGAAAGTGATGTCGAATCTCGATATATTTAGTACGAGAGTGACATACTGGATTCTTAGTCAAATTAATAGAGCTAGTGTTGTCACAGAAAATGGGTATGTGTGTAAAATGCAATCCATAGTCTTCTAAAGTTTGCTTCATCCACAAAATTTGTGCACAACAACGTCCTGCGGTGATATACTCAGCCTCGGTTGTTGATAATGCAACAGAATTTTGCTTCTTACTAAACCAAGAGACTAGAGCTTTTCATAGGAAATGATATATGCCGCTAGTACTTTTTCTATCTACTTTGCATCCGGCAAAATCAGCATCAGAATAATCGATCAGGTCAAAAGACGTAGTTTTGGGATATCATAAGCCGACAGAAGAAGTGCCTTTAAGGTATCGAAAGATACGCTTAACTGCGTACAAATGTGATTCCTTAGGATTAGCTTGAAAGCGTGCACATAAGCAAACACTAAACATAATGTCTGGTCGACTAGTAGTTAAATATAGCAAGCTACCGATCATACTTCGATACTTACGTATGTCGACGGGTTTGCCTTGTTCATCAATATCAAGCTTGGTTGAGGTCTGTTTCACTTAACAAAATGCCTAAAATTTGGCTTTTGAAAATAAAACGAGAAAGAGTACAAAAAGTACAAATTGTTCTGGAAAGTATTGCTATGGAAGTTTGATCTGAAGGCGATCACTTTGTTCCTTGGACCATACGATGATGATGAAGAGTACTGCTAGAAGATGAACAGCCGGAAGAACTAAGTCACCAGAAAGGTATCGACGCACTTGGGCACTGATGGCGAGGTCGAATGCTTTTCTGCTTTGCTTCACTCTGTTCTGGAAGAAAAGTTGAAGAAGAATGCTCTCGAAAATCAAAGTCTCTGGGCTCTGATCTCTGTATTCTCTCCTGTCTCTCTGATCTCCTCATGGTCCCCTTATGTAAAAAAATAAGTCTATTTATAGACTTTATCCTTTGTGCGTAAAAAGCAACAAAATTGGGTTTTTACGCTAGTAACTGTCACCCACGATGGAAGTTACCTTCTACGTATATTGACATGTGTCCTATTATTTCAACAAAAATAGGGAGCACGTACACATATTCCTCAATAAATATGGCATGAAAGCCACGTGGATAAACCACGTTTCAAAGTAGTCAGGAAGGATCGGGCGTAAAAACGACCCAAAATATACCCTGAGCGTAAAGTGGTAAGTTGGCGTAAAAACAACTCAAAATAAACTTCCCAGCGTAAAGTGGCTAAAATAGCCTTGAGCGTAAACTTTAGCCCAAATAGACTTTACGCTCACAATAGTTTTGAGCATAAAAGCTCACATAACTATCGTGCGTAAAAAGAAGTGATTTTATTGAGCGTAAAATAGCCTTCTCTAAACACCATACGACAAGTGTCGGGCTTGGTGACAATCCGACCTTCTCGACTTCTGTGTTTGCATGTTGTCAGCATAATCATTCTGTCAAATCAAATCTTCTGCATTAAATACGGCTTGATAGTCTGTCCCTGGCATAAAACTCAATGAACTGTCTTGGCGTAAAAATAGCTAGCGTAAAATAGCTAGCGTAAAATTCCCAACCTCTTTGACTCAGTCCATAAAGCACTTTTTACGCTCCTACAAGACCCCCTTCAAAGTTTTCAAATATTTTAAAATTTGAAACACTTTGAACAGAAGTGTAAAATTCGGATTTTGACCAGTCAGCGTAAAGTTCGGGATATCCAACGGTCGTCCGCGTAAAAGTTGGGATATCCAACAGTCGGCATAAAATCTGGAATTCGAACCGATTCAAAAATTCCCTATAAATAGGGTTCTTCAGGGAGAGAGAAAACTTTACTTCGTTTCTTTGTACTCCCAAGCTTTTTCGAATCCTCTTTCTTGTTCACTCTTTTGCATTCAATTTGATGGCCCCAAAGATACCTGCCGCCGGCAGCAGCAAAGGCAAGAAACCCGCCGTCGATTCCTCGTCGGTCAACCGCGCACAAACTCCTGTCCGATCATCAGCAGCGTCTCCACAAGGCAACCCCGCCGTGGCTCCTCCAATGAGGGGTAGAGCACTGTTTCTTTGGCTGAAAAACTCGTCGGAGAAGAAGATTCAAATCTTCGATTTCACGCCCACGTTATACGTGTCAGCGTAAATTTAAGAAATACGCCCACGTTATACGTGTCAGCGTAAAACTGTAAGTTATACTCATGTCCACACATGCTAGCGTAAAACTTAAAATACGCTCACATCTAATGTGCCAGCGTAAAATTTGAAATACGCCCACATCTAATGTGTCGGCGTAAAACTTGAAATACTCCCACATCTACTGTGCCAGCGTAAAATCTCACAAAATGAAAAAGACTTTGTGTAAAACAAAGACTTTTTATATTTTTAAAACTTTTTACTCTTTGTATTTAAAACTTAGACCAATTTAAAAGATACCAAGTTAGATTTTCACTAACTTGATTTTTCTTTTCTTTTTCTTTTTGGCAGTGGACTTGCAAATTCACCCTCTCGCAGAAGTTTTTGGCTCATCAGTTGGCATGGTGGGTTCAAATTATCTGGAGAATCTGTCTCACGTAGCATTTCCTCAATCGAACCCAGATTATCCCATAGAGAGGGCACAGTTGATAGCTGCTCAGGGGGATAGGATGCTATTATCTATGATAAATGGAGAATTGTTGACTTCACTGAATGAACAACAACTTGCAAAACCAGCCTTCTTATTTAGGGATGCAATTGACTGTAAGTCACAGACACACCCCAAGAAGGAGTCTTGGGTGTTCAAATCTGGAGAGAGAGCCATATATCTCCCTGATATGGACAGAGATTACCCTTTGTCAGCATTCTTCCATGCCACCCACCCTCGACAAATGCTGTGGAATCTGACTCCCAGCAGTTACGGAAGGCCGGGTAGAATTGTTTTCAAGAGGGATCATACCAATGATATGGGGTATTTTGCTAGCGTTCCCAATGGCGGTGTCACTTCTTTCTCTGGCCTCATACCGGGATTTACTCCAAGTGAAGATTCGGGTTTAATGCAACCAGTGCAGACCCAGATGTTTGTCAACAAGTTTATTAGGGATGGGGTATTATATCCCCAAACAAATCCCAGGCTACCGGGATGGTATACTCCATTCAACCAAAACTGGATCCAGATTAGCATTTGGATGATGAAGAACTTCGAGACAGAGCTGAAAGATATCGGCCTGTATGAAGTGGTAGCTTCCACCAGTCAGGGTATACCCCCGAACGAAAACCTGTTCATGGCCCTGATGGAGATATACATAAGTTCGACTGAAACTTTTGCGACCCAGAAAGGTGAAATGGGTCTTGCACTTCATGAGATACAATTCATCTCAAAGCTGCCCATGGGAGAAGCTCCGTATGAAGAATACGTTCCCTCCAACCGGGAACTTGCTGAAATCAGAGAGACAAACCCTCGGTTGATTGAGGTATATAAAGAATTAATGAGCCACTACATGATTTGTACTACAATGCATGAAAGTACATCTCATCTAGCATACATCAACAAATGGACAACGTATCTCTTCTTCATAAGGATAAAATATCCAAGGAAGATAAGGAAAGATTTCAGGAAAACAAGGCTCCAGTTATCAATACAGATTCAACAATTCTTGCTAACAAAATTTGGGATATGATGATTATCTATAAATTTCCGAACAAATATCTGTCTACCAAGACTGGGGAGTTTTCTGCTGGAACTGAAGCCTTGAGCTTCCTCAGATACGGCAGCCAAAAGATCTCCAGGAAAGCTTTGCTAGTAGGCTTCCTTTCTTTATGGTTGAGAAGATGGGTCGTACCGGGAACCGGTACTGTTGATAGAATCCACCGTAGCATACTCTGGCCAGCAGTACGTTTGGTTTTTAAAGTCATAATTAACCTACTATCGGCAATGGTATGCCGAGTAAATGCAGGTTTGAGGACTTTCGGTGAGGAGTTAATCAACAATGCTCCACATCGGAACGTCTTCCCCAGGGTAGAAATGCCTTATACTTATTTGATGGGCTGGTTGTTGCACCACAACTGCAATCTGTTGCCACCTGGCCCGGAAGATGATACGGAGGTCTTCCTCCAAAAATTTAGCAAAGCTACATGGACTGCTATAACGGGGGCAGATACCCGGGCAGTTTTGAATTATTCTTATGGTTGGAACTTCTATTGCACTCGACCACAAGTACCAGCAGATTGCTTTGGCATCCAGTTTGAAGATGAAGTCGAAGAAAGAACTGTATTGCCACCATCAGTCTTCAGATGGCTTCAGTGCATCAGGTCCTCTCACCCGATGTACATAAATAAAGATAATTGCACGTTCGAACCATATCTATCCAGTAGGTTCGCTCGTCAATTTGGGTATGACCAACTTCATGTTGGTAATCCCTGTACCAGTTTTTGTCACTATGGGAAACTGCTTGATGGTGCCAGGGGTTGGAGATATTTCAGTACTGCCCGTACATGAGTCAAATTCAGAGTCTCAACCGCCACCAGCACTACAGAGCTACGTATTCTTCACTCGTACGCTCACTTTTACGCTTCTATCCGTTCCTTTGCCCACGGCTATAATATGAAAGGTAGCCTGAGATGGCCTAAGGAAAGCAATATTGAAGAACCAGTCAGGGTACCAACAGATATCCCTGACGATGCTGCTGTTCCAGATCCATATCTGGAAATTATTGCCACAGGAATGGGAGAAGAGGCGGCAGAACCTATTGTTATTGGGAAATCCCGCAAATGGAAGCAAAGTACTGTTACTACTCTTCCAATGAAGACTCCCAAAAAGAAGAAAAAGGTTACCGTCAAAATGCCTTCCAAACCAAGAGTTGCTACTCCAGAGGATGATATTTCTGTCGAAGAGCCGCCACATGTCTCATCCTCTTCAACTCATTTTGAAGAAGGATCCTCAGCCTCCCAAGCAGCCACATCAACCGAAGCTGTAGGGATTTTATCGCCAGGACGCCTTAGTACTTCTCTTCATTTCACCTTACCATAAAAAGCACAAATAGTTGAAGGCGTCGCTTCACAATCTATCCCACTGGATGAACCAGCTCTCGATTTTGATGATGAAGATTGGGATGGAGATTATGACGCATATTTGGCACGTTCTACACCTACTCCAGGTATATATACAAAATCTATACAAGATTATACGTTATGATTTTGTATTTTAATTTGTTTTGTTCATTTTGCAGGTGTTATTATTGCACCAAAACCTATGGCTCCTCCTTCTCTTCAAGAAAATATTTATGAGGAGAACCCGACGTCTGAGGAAGAAAGTTTTTTTTCAGATAGGAGTAAAGGAAATTCAACCAGAAGAGGAAGTACAACAAGAGCTTAAAATCGAGGTTTAACCAGGATTGTCTTCTCATATTGACAACAGAGAAGAAGAACAAACTGCAGAAAAATCAACTGCAGATCAAGGAACAGCTGATAAAGAAGGAACTGATCTCAATGAAGAGATTGAAGTGTTTCAAGAGTCTGAACAACCAGAAGTCCAAGAAGGTGATGAAGGCGTAGTCAAGTCATCCACTGAAACTGGAAATTTCATGATAGCATCATCTGCTATTAATATTAATCCAGCAGAAGTTCATAAGGAGACAATGCCTGAACCTGAATCAGCTGCTCCAGCTATCACTCCATCCACCATCATTACCGCCACCAGAACTCCAGAAATGGCTGGAGTGACAAGTGCTGAAGACGTGATCCCTAGAGCTCCTAGGGATCAGTTGGCTATGATAACGACGACGACATCATCTATATCTCAGTCTGCTACCGAAGCACCCACTTCTGCTAGTACTGAAGGTATAATCCCTGGAGCTCCAAGGGATCAATTGACTATGGTAGCGACGACAACATCATCTTTATCTCATTCTGCTACCGGATCAACCACATCTACCCCTAGTATTCGAAAAAGGGATTTGGTAGAGATTGCTGCAACTCCGAGCTCCAATGCAGAAATGAATCTCTTAGTTGAGATTCATACTGAAGCTTTTTACAAGACACTGGCAGCTTTGATTGACATGGTCTTGAATAGGGGTCTGAGTTATGAAAGCTTAAAAGGCACGATTGTTTCCACTATCAGGAACGTCGCCATGTTTAATGATGTTGAGAGAGCAACTGCACTGGAAATGGTGGTAGAAGAACTTGAGCAACCTATCAAAGAAATTTGTGGTTGACAAGTAAAACTACTGAAAGTCTCATTCAAGCTGAGTATGACGCTTTATCAGCTGAATACACTGCTCGAGAGACTACTTTCAACAACTCTCTCAGAGAACATAGCAGCAAAGTCGCCAAAGAGAAAGCTCTCTTAGCTGATGCAAAGCCTCAGTTGGAGCGTTATAGAGAAGCCTATGACACTTCAAATACGAAAATTTAGGAACAAAATGATAAAATTTGTGAAGTGGAGGCTGAATTAGCTCGTCTGAAAGCTGAGAAAGAGCAATTAATAGCAGCTCGTGACCAATATTTGACACATAGCTCAATTCTGGAGGAACAAGTTTTTGGAGCTGAATCTACTATCAAACACTTTGATGATGCCAGAGATAATCTGATAGCTACTTTCGTTAAGTTTTCTCCTATTTGCACTCTAGAGGCTCGAAGAAAGATATCTACTGAAAATGGAATGGGCTCTCGTGAGAAGCGTTTAGCAGAGCTCCAAAAATTGCTAAAAGATATATCTGCTCCGCCTTAGGTAAATAGGGAGCTTTTGTAACCTTTTATCTTGTTCAAGAAATGAATAAAATATTTGTTTTGTGATCCTATCATTTATTTTGAAATTAAATGATAGGTATGAGATAGAAAAAACTTATCAGAGGTAATATGGACGTGACAAGTCTTCTAAACTCAATAAATTGTATCTATCCAGAGGTAATATGGACATGATAGATAATGAAATCTTGTTTTCTGTTCTAGAGTATACAATACTATCAGAGGTAATATGGACGTGACAGATTGTAACGACTCAAAGAAAAATAGATTAATATCTATTCAGAGGTCAAATGAACATGATAGATAGGAAAAAAAAAAGCAGACTTACTATTTATTCAGAGGTTATGAGAACATGATAATAACAAATCCAACTTTTTATACCAACTGGTAAGATAAAAGATTGATATTTCTCTCTGAGGAGACAAGTAATCAGCTTAACTAAACATTGGTAGCTGGGGAAATAAGAAGACAGACGTCATTGAGGATATATACCAAAATTATGAAAGAATAAATGAACCAGCATTTCTCTTGGGAAAAGAAAGATCATTTCAATTCCACAATTAAATGGATGAATCTGAATAATGAATGGATGGGTCTTTTCGGAAATGAAAAGTTGTTTCAATTTCCAAGACCGGTTCATTAATAGCTCTCTCCTATAAATAGATAAGAACTCTTTGTAACATTTCATCCTTGTTTTCATTCCTCTGCTGGAAATGTCTTCCAAGGACGTGCTGCAAAAGACCGAAGTCACCATGAAGGTTGAGGACATCATCGAGATGCGCCCCATTGAGCCAATTGTGTCAGGTCCAACCGAAATAGACGAAGGCGCTTCTACACCCAAGCCACCCCAAGACATCCTTGCTTTCTTAGTAGAGCCAGGAAAAACTCCTGAAGAAGAGGCGTTGAGGATGGCTGCCTGCAAGTTTTTTATGAAATCAGGCCATGATGTCTTCGATGCATTGGCTGACTATGTATTCAATAAGGAAGGCAGTGGTCCTCGTCCTTAATCCTTTGTTCTAAACAAAAATAAAAAAGATTTTATTTTCATTCTGTGTCTTTTTTTTATATATAGTACTTCTTAAGAAATTTGCCATTGATCGGCATCATAAGTAAATCTCCATTGGGCTTAGATAACCGATAGGCACCGGTGGAAAAAACTGTCTCAATAACATAAGGGCCTTCCTATTTTGCTTGAAATTTCCCTTTGCTCTTATGAGTCATCACCATCGGTCTTCGAACAGCTAATACTAGTTCACCGACTTTAAATACCCTCTCTTTAACTTTACGATTGAAAGTTTGAGATATACGGGCTTAATATTGTTCAATATGCTGTTGAGCTTGAAGACGCTTCTCGTCCAATCCTTCAAGTTCTTGGAGACGTAAGAGATCATTGTTCTCTGTAGTTAGCTCATTAGCAATGGCTATTCAAAGAGATGGAATCTTGATTTCCAGTGGAAGGACAGCCTCACATCCATAGACCAATGAAAATGGTATAAAACCGGTAGGAGTTTGGACTGTTGTTCGATAAGCCCATAAACATTCTCCAAGTTTCTCATTCCAATCACGTTTATTAGAAGAGACAAACTTTTTGAGAAGTTTGATGATCGTCTTGTTGAAAGCTTTGGCTAAACCATTAGCAGCTGGATTATAAGCCGTAGAAGTCAGGTTTTGGATTCGATTCTTATTACAAAACCGATAAAATGCCTGACTGGCAAATTGTGGTCCATTATCATGTATTATCCGTCGAGGGATCCCAAAACGATAAATAACATGATGTTTGATAAAATTAACCACATTAGATGTTTTTACCTTAACAAGAGGAACTGCTTCCGCCCACTTAGAAAAGTAATCGGTTATAGCCAATATAAACCGATGTCCCTTGACAGAAGGAGGATTAATCAGACCAATAATGTCCATGCCCCAAGCTTCGAAGGGCCAAGAAGCTGCTGTAGGATGCAAGAATTCAGACAGTTGATGAATAAAATCAGCATGAATCTGACATGTTTTACATCGTCTGGCATAATCCACAACATCTGCTATCATGGATGGTCAATAATACCCTATTCTTCGAATGCGGTCTTGTAATTTTGGACCTGGTTGATGAGCACCACAAACACCATCATGAGCTTCGCGAAGTGTTTATTTGGCCTCACTTTCTGAGAGACAGCGTAGCAAAAGTCCATCATATGAACGACGATATAGCATATGTAAAGACGAATCATAATAAAATCGAAATGATCGTCTCCTGATTGATGCAGCTTCTTTTGGATCTTCAGGTAAAATCCCATGAATCACATAATCAATAAATGGACTTCTCCAATTCCTCTGTTGGGAACTTGATTCTGTAATATAACTCTGTTTAACATTCAGATTATTCTTTACACAGAATAAGTCTCGGTTCAACAAAGTAATGGTATTTTGTCTTCGAATTGGAACAGCCAAATCTGCAGCTAAGCTAGCGAGAGCATCAGCTTCCAAATTCTGAGAACATGGTACGAATTTGATGAAAAATCCTTTAAATAAAAGGACCAACTCGATTACTACTTGATGATAAGGGATGTGGTCAGGATTTCTGACTTCATATGTCCCTCTAACCTGATTAACAATCAGTTGAGAATATCCATAAGCTTCTAGGAACTCGATGTCCAACTGTTTTACTACTTGGAGACCAATCAGCAGAGCATTATATTCTGCCACATTGTTGGAGCATGGCTCATTGAAAGAATAAGCACGATATATGACCATTTTGTCAGGAGAAACCAAGACGATTCCTACCCCAGAGACAATATTGCCTTTAGGTCCAACTCGTGACTCTCCATCAAAATATAATTGCTAAATGTCATTTTTTAAAGTCATGTTGCAATCCATAACTTCATCTGGAATGTCCTCATATAGCTTCGATGTTTCAGGTATAGGATGAGCTGCTAAGAAATCAGTTAATGCTTGACCCTTCACTGATTTTTGAGGTACATAGACCATGTCATAAGGAGTGAGCAACATCGCCCAGGTAGCTAACCTGGAGTTAAGAATGCTTGGTTTTCTCATCAATACCCGAATAGGATTTATTCTGGATATGACGTGAATAGTCTGTCCTGTCATATAGTGTCGTATCTTTTGGACAGCAAAAACCAAGGCCAGATATTCTTTTTCTACAGAAGTATATCTGTGTTCAGCTCCAACCATCATTTGGCTAAGATAATAAATCGCTTGTTCATGACCAATATTATTTTTCTGTGCAAGAAGAGCACCAAGTGAATGATCCAAGGCTCGAACATATAGCAAAAATGGTCTTTCCACTACTGGTGGTACCAAAACAGGTAGATTTGTAAGGTATTATTTGATGTCATTGAAGGCTTTCTGACATGCTTCATCCCAAACGACGAATGATACACCTTTCTTTAATAGACGGGAGAAAGGTTGATATCTCCCAGAGAGATTGGATATAAATCTCCTGATATAAGCAATGCGACCTTGGAAGCTGCGGAGTTCTTTTAAATTGCGTGGAGGACTCATTTCAAGAATTGCTTTGATTTTATCAGATCAACATGGATACCTTGAGAAGTGATGACAAATCCCAAAAACTTGCCACTGGAAACCCCTAAGAAAGACTTAGTAGGGTTCATTTTCAATTGATTCTGATGCATCAATTCAAATACTGTCTTCAAGTCTTGAATGTGATCATCTTTTGATCGACTTTTGACAGCAATGTCATCTACGTAACATTCAACTGTCTTTCGTAGATATTCTTTAAAGATGTTGCTCATAGCCCGTTGATACGTGGCACCGGCATTTTTGAGACCAAATGGCATAACCGTATAGCAGTAAACCCCAAGGGGTGTACGAAAAGCAGTATGCTTCTCATCTCCTGGATGCATCTTGATCTGATTGTATCCTGAGAATCCGTCCATGAAAGACATGCGTTCAAAACCGCATGTATTATCTATCATGACATCAGTTATTGGAAGTAGAAATTCATCCTTTGGACATGCTGCATTAAGATCTCGAAAATCTATGCAAACCCGGACTTTTCCGATCTTCTTCATAACAGGAACAATATTAGCAACCCAGTCTGGATGTTGTTCTTCACAAACAAAGCCACATGTAATCAACTTTTTGACTTCCACTTCGATTGCATCCATCATATCTGGTCGAAAATGACGTTGCTGTTGTTTTACATGCTTGGCATTATGAAAAATATTGAGTTTATGAGTAGCAACTTTAGGATCCAAACACGGCATATCCTCATAACTCTATGCAAAGATATCAATATATTCTTTAATCAATTTTATCAACTCTTCCTTTTCATCTTCGGAAAGGTTCTTACTGATGAATATTGGCTTGGATGTAGTTCCGTCTCCAACATCAATCTAGAGAATTTCATCCTCCGTAGGTGGTTGTCATTGTTCAAAACGAAGTTTCCATTGGGTTTCCATCTGTTGAGCCCAAGGATAATTTTTAAATGATTCAGATTCCTCTTCAGTTTGAACCATGTTGACTGAGAATACACATTCAGATTCATCGTAATAGTCCTCTCCAGCATATTCAGATTTGATGAAATGGATTTCTTCGGATTTTAAGGATTGTGAAGAACTAGAAGAGAATTCTTCTTGTATATCATCATTAAATATGTGGGACAGATCATATCCCAACCCTTGACGAGTTTTCTGGTAAAACGGATAACCACATAATGGTAATCGTCTACCCTTGCCTTGATTGAGACCTTGCATAGTCTTCAAATCATATCCCATATTCTAGATAATCTTGAAAGATTGTTGACTATATTTGTCAATTCGGATTCTTCCTTTATCTTTATCTCTAAGATCATCCGTCTGAACAACAGGGATATTTCTAGCCAGGCCAAACACAATTTGGTGCTTATTTTTCTTATCAGACGGAATCACGAAATAAGATTCTTCGTGACGTCTAAAAGTTACACAAGCTTGCGATGAAGCGGCTACAGGAAGAAGATAGGGAGATGATGTTAAGAACCTTTGAGCATAAGGTCCAACATCGACATGAGGAGGAAAAGAATTTTCCTTATGGTCAATGTATAAAGTTTTCTCTGTATCTATGTCATCTTTATATTGATGACTTTGATCATCAGGAGATAAAGTCATTCTTTCAACAAATTTGACAGCCAGATACTCAAAAAGGAAATCTTCATTGATATCAGAAAGTACAGAATGATCAATATTTTCATCATTTACAATTTGACTGCTATGCTTCGGATTGATCATTAACGGACCATCATCCGTCTTCTGCGTAGACTTGTCAAGGTTGATGACCAATGGTGGTTCTGGATCATTCGTACGAGAAGTACGTCCCTTGACTCTGATCATAAAAGATTGAATTTGGCTCTTGACAGGAATACTCATTGATTCTTCAGATGAAGCTAGAGTTCTTCCTTTGACCTTGATCATTAGAGGTTGATCACTGACAGGTTGGGGTTGGATTCGACCTTTGACCTTGATCTTCAAAGGTTGGTCTTCTGGAGAAACTTCATTGACAGACTAATCTTCAACAGGTGATTGATCTTCAGCTATATCTGATATCTCCTTCACATGCTCTTGTTTGTAGAGTATTGAGTCCGAAAAATAGGCTTCAACACCCTTAAAGGGATTGATATCAGCAAATTCAGTCTTCACAACTCCTTGCGAATCTACGTACTTGAAGCATTGGTGGAGAGTTAAAGACATAATGTTATGATCATGTATCCACGGTCGCCCGAGAAGGATGTTGTAGGATACGTCGGAGTTGATAACATAGAAAGTAGCCATGGTTCGAAGATCACCAATCTGAATCTTTAGACGAATCTTCCCCAGTGGTTTACTCTTGCCAGAGTTGAAACCAACTATTGTGGTACTAGTGTAAGTCAAATTACTAGTAGGAATCTACGAAGGTCTTAGCATACTCTGAAGAATTATGCTAATTGAAGACCCAGGATCAATGTAAATCCTGTCAATTTTAGTGGATCCGATATACCCAGTGTAGCACAGAGGCCTGTCATGCTTGTTATGCTTCAACAGCATGTCTTCTTGTGTGAAGGTAATATTAGGAATTGCCTCCATCACACTTTGACATTGTGGACACGATACTGGTGTGTTATCAGGACCCTTGAGTTGAGCTAAGCATGAATCTGCTTGAAGCAAAGCTTCACTCAATGTCTTCCTACTTTCTCTAGAAAGGTGAAGCAACTCGAAGATAGAGAGTCTAGCCGGAGTATTAGCTAACTGGGCTAGAATATCAAATTTGTAGGGTTTCATCATCACCTCTTGATTGGAAGCAGACTTCAACGGGACGTCAAAGCGTACTGCTTTCTGTTTCCCCTTCTCAACCACAGATGGTTTAGCAGGAACCGGAGAAGGTTGAGCTGGTAGTGTTTCCACTATGTCTTCTGCTTCTTTGGAAGATCCCTCATAATCCTTGTGGTACTTTTTTCCAGATCTCGTACCAGCAAAGCTTTCTTCCTCAGACTCAGGAGAAGGAAGTACCATATTGCAGAATTTAATCTTCTTTTCCTTGGCTTTCTTCTTTAGAGGAAGCTCAGAACCCAATCCAATAATAGATTTTTGACTTTGAATCTGTAAAGGAAGTCACATTCCTTTATCATAGTTCAAACCTTCCGCCTTCTGAAAGTCATAGCCCATCTTTTTCATGAGAAGGACTGATTGCTGACTGTATAAATGAATGGGCAACAGACTTTTAACAGGTGGTTCAATAGAGGAAGGAGAAGAGATCTCTGTTACTACAGGAGAATGAGGAATAGAAGCCTCTGTAGCTACGGAAGGAGAAGGATTCGGGATACAAGAAAAAAATCCCTGTAGGAGCTTTTTCATAAGCAGCGAAAACTTGTTGTACCCTGTATAAGGGAACACTGTTCATAGCTAGCCACTGCTAATGAGTCAACTTGAGCTTGGTAGGAGGAACCAGACTTGGAGGACATATGTTCAAACCTCTCAATCTATCTTCCAAAGGAATGCCATCCCAAAGATGATCCAAATCATCAGGATCTGGAATAACATGAGAAATCATGTTGCAGGTTTTGACTTTCTTACCTTTCTTGGATTTTGAAGTTTTTCCTTCATCTTCCATTTCAGAAACTAGGTCAGGATGTACCCACATAATTTTACCATTCTTTAATGTGAGAGGCAACAATCCTTCATTTTCCTCTCTGGCAGGCGGGATATTCACAATCTTCATCGTCGCCTTCGTAATTGGAACAATCCCATCTGGGACTCGTCGAGGAGGAAAACCTCCGAATTGAAGGGAAATCATATTGGTTGTGACCGTATGCTCATCGTTAGTTAAAGCAATGGCATTGGCATTGATCAGCTCTTGGATTTTCTTCTTTAGAACATAACAAGCCCTGGTGGGATGATTTATGTATCTGTGATAGATACAATACTTGGGATTGTCAGTCAGATTCACCTCATTAGGCCTTATTGGCTCCGGAATCTGAAGTTTGCCGCTCTTTACCAGACATAACAAGCCCTGATGGGATGATTTATATATCTGTGATAGATACAATACTTGGGATTGTCAGTCAGATTCACCTCATTAGGCCTTTTCGGCTCCGGAATCTGAAGTTTGCCGCTCTTTACCAGACATTGAAATATCCCTGGGATATCACTCTCGTCAAAAGAGTATTCTTCTTTTGGCTTAGAAGACTCCTGATTATTCAGCGTCGTTTTATTTTTGGAAAGATTAACCATGAGTGTATCATTTCCCTTCCCATTATGATTGCCAGAATTATTACCAGAAGAGCCTTTCTTTCCTTTATCCTCTGAGGCAAAAATTATGCCATGTTTACGAGCCAACCTACCATTGGTCTCGGCAGAAACTGCTGCTATAATAAACGAGGCCCAATCTGTGAATTGGGAACCCGTGAAGACAGCAATGGATGGTCGCAGATTCATCTTGCATGTATCAATCAACGCTGAATCTGGCATACCAGGAGGCATTTTGAGAGTCGCCTGTCGAAAACGTTCGATGAACGTTCGAGTATCTTCCTTCTCCTTTTGTTTGATTTCTATTAAGGAGGACATGTTCATATCTATGCCCCCTTCATAGAAACGAGAGAGAAATATTGCTTTAAATTCGTCAAAAGACGAAATGCAATTGTCGGGTAAACTACGATACCAGTCATAAGCTGAACCCATCAAGCACCCGATGAACACTCGAGTGAAAAAAGTATCATTTTTCTGCAGATGCACAGTCATAATATCAAAGTAATTGATATACTGACTAGGAGAAGCCTTTCCATCAAACAATACCATTGATTGTGGCTTGAATTTTGGTAAAAAGGGTACATCATTTCAATGAGAAGGATAAGGTTGCTTAATCCCTAACCTCTAGAGCTGATCCTTGTACTTCAAAACTTCAAACTGTGCTTTTAGTTCACGTACTGCTTGAATAGTTTCACTGGTTTGAGGAAGCACATTTGATTGAATAGTTGTTGGATGTATCGTGACCCCCACTGGCGGTGGTACATCTTCTGGAATGATGGGATCTGGAGATGCAAAATTTTGGTTAACATCAGGCTCTTGATTATTCAAAGGTATGTCAACCCCTTGACTATCTTGAGTTTGTGCTACTACTTGCAGCGGTGTTACTTACTGCCGGTTTGAGCAATTTGCTGAGTCATTATATGGTGCATGCTTTGCACCATATTAAGCATGTCCTTTAATGACTGCTCAACAGCAGAAAGATGCTATTCTGTATTAGCAGAAGACGTCTCCGGTTCATCTCCAATAGCATAAGATTCAACCTCTCTTGAAGATACAGAGGGATTGGTATAGAGATATGAATCGACGCTATCAGTTTCAGACTCAAAAGATTGAGTACCCCCAGCTTCTGAATCAGAAGTCTGCAACTGTCTTTGTCTTCTTGATCGAGTATTCTGATATACTCCTTCAAAGGAATCAAGAAGTCTGTTAAATTGTTGTTGACCTGGAGTTTGGGACGTATTGCGTCTTGGACGTCGTCCTCGGTTGGTATGAGATGCCATATTGACTGACGCATACGACAACTCATGTTCTTGGTCATCAACTTGTTGTTGAGGCGTATTGAAACTTAACCGGTCAAAAAATGACCGTTTGGAAGCCGAACAACAACATTTGATTACAATCTGGTGACACTCACAATGATGATTCTCTTGGGGGAGTGTCACAGAAGATTTTCTATCTTTACGCTTTTGATTTAGCAACTCGCGTAAATCAGAAGGAGCAGAGGAAGTAGTCTTCTTTTTTATGTTTGGGGTAGAGAAGCGCTTAGTCCCTTGTGTATAAAGAAGATTACTGGCTGCATTCGCAGAACCAAATTGTATATTTTTACGCGCGTGGAGTTGCGTTCGTAAATCCTGAGATTTTTTAGCACAAAGGACTCCATCAGTATTGCGCGTAATTTGAAGGTTTGGCACCTTATGTACAGCAGTATAAGAAGGTTGTTGGTTGAAAACAGAAGTTTTACCAACTATGTTTTTACGCTGGTTGCGTGCAGGTAAATTCACTTTAGATACAAAGTATCATTGTGAATTTTATCTCTACTGTCATAGACAGAAGATTTACCTTTACGCATAGAGCGCAAAACATGAGTATCTGCCACGTCATAGACGAGAGATTTTCCTTTACGCGTGGAGTGTAATTTTGTGTGTCTACCGTGTCACAGACGGGAGACTTATTTTCATGCTCAGAACGTAAGTATTGGGGTCTACCACGTCACAGACGAGAGACTTGTTTTTACGCGCGGGGCGTAAAACTTGATTTCTATGCCCAGAGTGTAAAACCTGAGGGTCTGCCACGTTACAAACGGGAGACTGATTTTTATGCCTATGACGTATCATCGAAGTAGAGACTACTTCATCACAGATGGGAGCCTCTACAACCGGAGTAGGAAGGATTCCTTTGCCTTCAGAGACAGATGGGAGATCCGAGGATGCTTTGGATTTGGGAATCCAAACTTTTTGCGCCTTCCCCGATTTTTGAACATTGGAGCAGCGAGTACCACCCCCAGTTCGGAGCATTTCTTCGTAAGCAGTCTGGTCGAAGTGTACAACCAGAGTCTTCTTTGTCGATCCGATCGACACATCATCGTATTGAGCAATTGCCTCCTCGTCAGAGGAGAAGGTCGTCCCCAGCAGAGTCGCCATTTTGTTTCGCTTAACAAAATGTCTAAAATTTGGCTCTTGAAAATAAAACGAGAAAGAGTACAAAAAGTACAAATTGTTCTGGGAAGTATTGCTATGGAAGTCTGATCTGAAGGCGATCACTTTGTTCCTTGGAGCATACGATGATGATGAAGAGTACTGCTAGAAGATGAACAGCCGGAAGAACTAAGTCACCAGAAAGGTATCGACGCACTTGGGCACTGATGGCTAGGTCGAATGCTTTCCTGCTTTGTTTCACTCTGTTCTGGAATAAAAGTTGAAAAAGAATGCTCTCGAAAATCAAAGTCTCTGGGCTCTGATCTCTGTATTCTCTCCTATCTCTCTGATCTCCTCATGATCCCCTTATGTAAAAAAATAGTCTATTTATAGACTTTATCCTTTGTGCGTAAAAAGTAACAAAATTAGGTTTTTACGCTAGTAACTGTCACCCACGATGGAAGTCACCTTTTACGTATGTTGACACGTGTCCTATTATTTCAACAAAAATAGGGAGCACGTACACACGTTCTTCAATAAATGTGCATGAAAGCCACGTGGATAAACCACGTTTCAAAGTAGTCAGGAAGGATCGGGCGTAAAAATGACCCAAAATATACCATGAGCGTAAAGTGGTAAGTTGGCGTAAAAACAACTCAAAATAAACTTCCCAGCGTAAAGTGGCTAAAATAGCCTTGAGCGTAAACTTTAGCCCAAATAGACTTTACGCTCACAATAGTTTTGAGCGTAAAAGCTCACATAACTATCGTGCGTAAAAAGAAGTGATTTTATTGAACGTAAAATAGCCTTTTCTGCACACCATACGACAAGTGTCGGGTTTGGTGACAATCCGACCTTTTCGACTTCTGTGTTTGCATGTTGTCAGCATAATCATTCTGTCAAATCAAATCTTCTGCATTAAATACGGCCTGATAGTCTGTCCCTGGCGTAAAACTCAATGAACTGTCTTGGCGTAAAAATAGCTAGCGTAAAATAGCTAGCATAAAATTCCCAACCTCTTTGACTCAGTCCATAAAGCACTTTTTACGCTCCTACAAGGTCGCCATTGGAGTACTAAGTGGCTTTGCTGCTTCCATGTCGAACTTCTTTAACAGATCCTTTGTGTACTTCGCTTGATTTATGAACGTCCCATTGTTGGTTTGTTTGATTTGCAGTCCGAAAAGAATTTCAGCTCTCCCATCATGCTCATCTCAAACTATTCTGCATACACTTTGAAAATTCTTGACAGAGAGATTATCAGTAGATCCAAAAATAATATCATCTACATAGACTTGAATCAAAAGAATTATTATTCAAAGATTTTATAAATAATGTAGTGTCAACCTTTCCCTTTAAAAAACCGTTATCAAGTAGAAAAGAGCTTAGACGATCGTACCAAGAACGAGGGGCTTCTTTCAAACCGTATAAGGCTTTCTTCAACTTGAAAACATATTTAGGAAATTTGAAATCAGTAAAATCGAGAGGTTGAGCTACATAAACTTCTTCTTTTATAGAACAATTTAAAAATACGCTTTTGACATCCATTTCAAATAACTTAAAATTATAAAAACATGCAAATGCACATAACATGCGAATGGATTCTAATCTCGCAACTGGGGCATAAGTCTCATCGTAGTCGATACCTTCTTCTTGATTGTATCATTGAGCTACGAGTCGAGCCTTATTGAGTCACTAAACCATTCTCGTTCAAATTGTTTCGAAATACCCATCGGGTGCCAATGACCGGATGATCAATGGGCTTGGGAACAAGTTCCTAAACTTGATTCGTTCAAATTGGTTTAATTTCTCTTGCATAGCATCTAAAAAATTATCACTACATACTTCATCAATATTTTTGGGTTCAAACTGCGAGACAAAAGCAACACAAGAAGCTATATCTTTATTCGAGGAACGAGTACTTACACCCTTGGTAATCTCATCAATTACCAAGTCCTTTGGATGATTAGCCAAGAATCTCATCTATTTGGTGTAGTCTCAAGATTGCTAGTTTCGGCTTCTTTGCTTGGAGGTTCATCTGATGCCTGATGTGATGGTTCTGCATCTATGTGTGAAGGTTTTGAAGTAGTTGTACTTGGTGTAATTATGTCTTCATTGTCATCATCGTCTAAGTGTTGATTTAGCTCATCAAACTAGACATTGATAGATTCTTCGATGATCATGGTTCTTTTGTTGAAGGCTCTGTATCCTTTTCTCTTTGCTGCATAACCTAAAAATATACCTTCATCGGCCTTTTCATCAAATTTACTCAAACTATCTTTAGTATTAAGAATAAAACATTTACAACCAAAGATCTTGAAATATGAAACATTTGGTGTTTTATCAAACCATAGTTCATAGGGAGTCTTCTTCGATATAGGTCGAATTAGAACCCTATTGAGAATATAGCATGCTGTTTTACAGCTTCAGCCCATAAGTATCTAGGTAGACTAAACTAATTTAACATTACTCTAGCCATTTCAGATAGAGTTCTGTTCTTACGTTCCACAACTCCATTTTGTTGTCGAGTCCTAGGGAAAGGAATTCATGCAGATAACCGTGTGTGTCACAAAATTGCTTAAATCTGCATTCTTAAATTCGTCGCCATGATCACTACGAATGCGAGTAATCCTGAACCCTTTTTCATTCTGTACTTTCTTACAAAAGGTGACGAATTCTGATAATGCATCGTTCTTGCGTGCAAGAAAATAAACCCATGTATATCTAGAAGAATCATCTACAATGACAAATGCATATAACTTACCACCTAGACTAGCAATTCTACTTGGTCCAAATAAGTCCATATGCAACAGTTGTAAAGGTCTAGTAGTACTTACAGCGTTCTTGGATTTGAATGCGAATTTGGTAGCTTTGTTCTTTTCACATTCACTACATACCGTATCCTTCTTGAAAGAAATATCCGGTAAGTGCGTACCAATTTCTTTGTAGATAGTCTTCAAATTGTATCCATGTTTGCATGACCGAGTCTCATATGCCATAGTTGACTCTCAATGCTTTTGGCCATCAAACATCTACCTGCTTTGTTAGCATCTTCCAACAAATAGAATACATATATGTTGTCTTCCCTAATACCTTCAAATATAGTACTAACATTTAAACTATCAACTATAGCACATTTATCTTTTACGAAGTTAATACCATAATCGTGATCAGCTAAATGGCTTATGCTGAGCAGATTATGTTTTAATTCGGTAACTAGACAAACATCTTTAATCACTGGATAGGGAGCCTTACCAATTTCACCGATACCGATTATGTACCCTCTTAAATTATTACCGAATGAGACGTATCCTTCTTTATTCCTCTTCGACAGTGTTGGGAATAATGAAGCATCACCGGTCATGTGCCGTGACCAACCGCTGTCGAGGATCCATTTGCTTCTAGCATGTGAAGGGCATCCCACCTACAAAATAATTTGCAGATGAAACTCTTGGTACCTATTTCTTGTAGGGTCCTGACTGGTTAGTTTTTGGTATCCATGCATAAACATTTATCTACTAACTTTCTGATTCTACATACAGAAGATATATGACCAATGAGGCCACAATAATGACATTTAGCATGTTGAGTGTTGAAAGTAGTGTGAGGTGCATGATTGGTAGGTTTTGGTTTTCTAGTATAGAAGAATGCATGCCTATTAGTCTTCTTGGACATAGTTTTGCTTTGGTTTGGTCTGACAGTTGGGCGTGTTCCAATGATTCGGTAATTGACACGTGTTAGAATAGGAAGCAGCAACTTTAGGTCATTTTCCTAAACTAATTTCCAACTTTTTGGAAGTGTCATATAATCTAGTATAGTCATATGTGAGTGATTCTAATCTGACCTGTGCACACTGGAGACTCTTTCTCTCCTTAGATAGGTCTTCCTTTAACTGGATAATAGTTTGGTCTTTTTCTTCGGATAGCTTAACAGTCTCGTGTAACAACAACTTAATAGACGAAAGCTCACCAGACTCATTTGAAGAGTCATTATCTCTAACATGATCTAGTAGGTCGGTAAGTCTTCCTATTTCACCTTTGTACTCTTTGAGTACCTTCTTAGAGGTTTCATATTTACTATGCAGTTTCCTGTAATCATTTAGTAGGTTACTGAAAGCCTCTCTTAGTTGCTCAAAGGTAAAATCATCATAAGGGTCAAATAGAGGATTAGTGATTACTTGATCGCAAGCCATCAAGCATACATTTGCAGTGTCATCTGATTGTTCGTTCTGAGTCGCTGGCTTCACTTTCATGCCATATGCTTGTGTTGGCGTACTTCCTTGATGTAGATTTCTTCAGATAGCCTTTATATATTTGTTGTTTTTCTTTGATGATGCTGTTGGACAGTCTTTCTTCATGTCCTTTCTTCTTGCATTCGTAGCAAATAGGATCTTCCTCGTTGTTGTTGTTGTTGCTGTCTTTTGTTCTTCTATTAAATCTCATGAACTTCTTGAATTTTCTTACCAGAAGAGCTTGATCTTCAGAGTCGGAGTCGCTGTCATCAGAGTCTTCACAGTTCTTCTATGTTGAGCCTTGAGAGCGATCGACTTTTCAGACTTCTCCTTTGGTGTAGCATCTTCAAAGTCTTGAAATTCTAACTCGTGAGTGAGTAGCTTACCCATGAGTGTTTCCAGAGACATTGTAGGGAGGTCGTTCCCTTCAATGATTGCTGTAGCCTTTGGAATCCAGTTCTTTGTAAGGGCTCGTAGAAATTTGCAAATCTTTTCATGGTTACTGTAATCCTTGCCAAGTGAAGACAAAGAATTTACAATATCCAAGAACCTTGTCAACATCTGAGTGACTGATTCACTTGGCTTCATTTTGAACGCCTCGTACTCCTGAGTAAGTCTGCTGATCATTGACTCCTTGACTTGTGTTGTTCTTCATGGGTTACTTCGAAAGTTTCCACACTTCGTTTGATGTTGTGCAAGTAGACACCCTGTTGAATTCAGTTCTGTCTAAAGCACAAAATAAAGCGTTAATAGCACGTGCGTCAAGACTGGACTTTTTTTCCTCCTCTTTATATTTGTCATGGGGTTTTTAACTAAAATTTAGGGGGCTTTTTATAGCCATCAATAATTACAGACCATAAGTCAAAATCAAGAGATTTCAAAAAGAAACTCATACGTGTTTTCCAATAAGTGTAATTAGTGCCGTCAAACAGTAGAGGTCTGTTTGTGGCTTGACCTTCACTTCTGAATTTCAAAGTTGCCATGGGTAATGCTTGATCTATATAACAATTGAATATAACTGCAATTTTACCTTGCTTTACCTGTATAACCCGCTCTGATACCAATTGTAGGAACAATTGGGATCAGAATTAATACCTCTAGATGGAGAGCCTGCTCTGATACCAATTGAAGGAACGAAATCGTAAAGCAGAATACTCTAGAGGAGGGTGAATATAGTAGGCAGCGGAATATTGCTAATTAAAAATCTCGGTAGCAGTTAGATCACAGATATAAAAATAATCACAAAGTAAATGACAGTAATGAAAAAGTGATCAGAAGGCAAACACAAACACCGAGATTTATACTGGTTTCCCTCTTGTGAGGACTAGTCCAGTCGGAAGAACTCTAGCTTCCAGTTGAATCCATTATTGGAAAATACCGCAAGTTTTTATACGAAGTCCTTGCAACTTCTACAGACGCGAGCTTTGATACGAAGAACTCGACCAACTTCAATTGTGAAGAGTTGTTTCTTCAATCAAGCCTCTGATTACAACCGCTCTGAAACTTCTAAACCATACCGCACTGGCAAATCGACTAGAGGATTGTAACTGGCTTGGGATTTGAAAATGTAAGCTTTTGAGAACTCTTTGGAGAAAATGTAAGCTTTAGAAGAGAAGAGATTGAAAGTGAATTGGTGATTTGAAATGATCGAAATCCTTCTCCATTTATAGTTTTTCCAAAGACAGAATTCTGATAGAATTCGGGCAGAACTCTGACAGAGCTCTTTGTAACAAACCGCAACTGAAGGGTGACCAAGTTCAAAATCAAACGTTCACATAACGTTCAACTTGGCCGAACTCTGGCCGAACTCTGGCCGAGTTCTGCTAGGGTTCTGCCAGTTGATTTTGAGAAAAATCATTTTTGGCTTTTTGGAAAGTCCTTCAGAAGCTTTTTGTAAAAATGATGTTTTTCAAAATATAGGTTATTTTTAAAAGGATAGGGTGATTTTGAAAAATGATTCCGGACAGCCTATTTGCCAGTACGACTTGGTGTACAATGTATTCATAGACTCAATAAAATGAAAAATTACATTGCTTTGATGGAAATACATTCTTAATGGCAAACAACTTCAGTCTTTGAACATCGTAGATATCCATCGTTGAGCAGTGTCCAAGACGTCGTAGGTAAACATCTGAATTGCCTTGCATTTATATCGAGACAAAGTTTGAACAATTATTAAATTTAGGTTTAACCATGACCAATGGGCCAACAGATGCCAGATCCACGGCAGAGTACGGTGGCACGCTCAGATCTAGGGTAGATCGGCAGCACTCCGCTCAGCAGGCGGTCACGGAGGTTGGTGGTCGATGGCGAGGTATGTGGGTGTGGCTTCCTTGTTTGGGGGTGACGGTGGTGGTGTTGGCTATGGTAGGGTTTTCAGCGATGATGGGAATCGGTAGGCGGGGGTGAGATGATAATGGTGGTTTAGGGTTTTGTCGGTGACAGAGGGGGTGATGGCGGTTGATGATGATGATTGTTGCGGCAATATGGATGTTCTGGGGGCACGACAGGTGGCCGAACATGCTAACGGAGGTACCGCTGGTAGATGTGGAGGGTGGCGGCCGGTGGCCGTGGTGGTGGTTTGGACGGATCGGTGGTGTTTGCCATTGATTATAAAAGGACAGAACAATTTTATAGGAGGACTGGACTTTTACTTCATAATACAAACTCGCTCGTACAAAAGAGAGCCTAGGAACAAAACCTAGGAAAAGTAATCTAAAGTACAATTGTTAATTTTTGATTCTGGGGGTGGTGACGGTAGAGGCTCGGGAGAGTGACGACAACTCTGCCTTACTCCTTGGACGATCGGACGTCGCTTCGGCTCCGGGGAAGAAATGCTCTTTGTGTGGACGGGGATTGCTGATATCTCTGCTCGGGCTCTGTGCGTATAGCTCTGTGCCTTTGCTGCTCTCCGTCCAGGCTTTTGCAAGGGAATAGCACCTTGCTATTTATAGGGCTTTGTGATAAGTAGGGTGTGCAGCAATTGTTCCTTTAAACGTGGGTGGTTAGGGATTTGGCTAAGATTTGTCTTGATCCTATTTGTTAAAAATCAATTCGGGCTGTTAATATTGATTGTAACAAATCTGGGAAGTTAATGCTGATTGCACCAAATCTGTCTGGGCAGTTAATTTGATTGCAACGAATCTGGGTTGTGATGATTTGTTGATATCAGCAAATCTGCGTGAATAAATCTTGATCAATCTCCTGCCACGTGTCCCAACTTCTTGTTATGTTGATTGCCACAAATCTAAATTGTTGGGATTTAATGAACTCCTGTCACGAGTCCCAACTGTTACCAGCCGCAGGGAAGACTGTCATAGTTGAGCCGCATGAGTATGGCCTTTAATCGAACCGCATGGGCGTCCTTTAATCTGAGCCGCCTCGATGTCCTTTAATTTGAGCCGCATGGACGTCCTTTAATTTAAGCCGTATGGACGTCCTTTAATCTGAGCCGCATGGACGTCCTTTAATTTGAGCCGCATGGACATCCTTTAATCTGAGCCGGATGGACGTTTTAATCTGGGCTGCATGGACGTCCTTTAATTTGAACCGCATGGACATCCTTTAATCTGAGCGGCATGGACGTCTTTTAATCTGGGCTGCATGGAGGCCCTTGCAACTGAGCCGCATGGAGGCCCTTGCAACTGAGCCGCATGGAGACCCTTGCAACTGAGCCGCATAGACGTCCTTGCAACTGAGCCGCATAAAGAGTTTTGGAAATGGATCGTGCCAGCTGTAAAGAGTTTCCTCGTCTCCCTAGGAGCACGTCGAGGGTTATCATCTCATCTTTATGTCAGAGCTGTCAATCCGTATTTGTCAGAGCTGCCTCTGTGTCAGGGTAATTAATGAGCCAACTACTCAGAGCATTTATGTCCCGCTGTATGAGGCCACGTGGCTTCCCTTCATCTTTTTGAGACGCATGAAGCTCTCGAGCCTTTTGATCCGCATGAAGGCTCCTTCAGCTGTGAGCTGCATGGGGCTGATTTCCTGACCGCATAAGAATTTATTTATATTTTTCCATGCTTCTACAGGTGGCTGATGGTGGTGTTGATTGGTGATGGGGTCGCGGTGGTCAGAAAAGGCCGGGACTACAAGTGGTCGGATGGATGGTATAGTCCGAGAGGGCGTGGTGGCAGCGGGTGCTGCAGAGTGGGAGCTTGGGGCCTGTGGTGGCGGTGACGTCGGGATGGCGAGGTCGGGAAGGGGGCTGCGATGGCGTAGAGGTGTCTGTTTGGTGTTGCCGGTGGATGCGGATATGGCGGTGGAGAGGCAGACGAGGGCAGCCAGGGGATGGCTAGGTTCAGTTTAGAAATTTTGGGTTCGTGTTGGGAGTTTGTGTCCAGCATGTCGTACACGAAGGGGGTGCATGTATTTGTATCAAAGTTTGCAATATTAGAAAGACACCCGGGGTCGGACCCGAGGCCAATACCGGCTGTCATAGAAAAATTGGACACATACACAATGCACGACATTTGTGGTGAAAATATGTGGAATAATTTGTGAATTAAAAGCTTATGTAGGCTCCCCTATATCTAGGGGGTGGAACTCCTAATGAGATATGGATTACCGATCAACAATGGCCCCTAAAGCTTCCAAGGCTTCCTCTGCGGCGAATGGTAAGGGAGCAGCTTCTTCATCGGCTGAGACGCCCACAGTTCATCCTGACGTCCACCCTTCCATTGCTGGTAAGAATTATGTGGAGGATCGTATGCTTCAAAAACCCTAACAAATATGGCTCTGTTGTATGTTTTATGCACAAGCCTTTTCTCTTTGGCATTTAATGCGTCCTTCGTCTTCATTGAACTGCCCAAATTTAGTACGATGAAGCCGCATATGTTGTATGGGCCGCATGAACTTCTCATGTCCAAGCCGCATGGGGTATACTCCATGTTTGAGCCGCATGAGAATGACTGGGCCGCATAAGCACCTTTAAAACTGAACCGCATGAAGTCTCACTGAAATAGAACCGCATGAGCTCCTAATGTACTAGACTACATAAGCTCCAACGGATTAGAGCGGCATAAGCTTATCTGAACTGTGCCGCATAAGCCCCACTAAACAGATCTGCATAAGCTCATCTGAACTTGGCCGTATGAGACTCCATTAAACAGAACTGCATGAGACTCCGCTGAACAAAGCACATAAGCTCATTTGAATTCGGTCGCATGAGACCCCACTAAACAGAACCGCATGAGCTCATCTGAACTTGGCCACGTGAGACTCCATTAAAAAGAACCGCATGTGACTCCGCTGAACAAAGCCACATAAGCTCATTTGAATTCGGCCGCATGAGACCCCACTAAACAGAACTGCATGAGGCTCCGCTAAACAAAGTCGCATAAGCTCATCTGAATTCGGCCGCATGAACTCCTGATGAACTGGGCCGCATGAAGTCTCTTGAACAGAACCCATCTAAGTAGAGCCGCATGAACTATGTTAAAACCGAACCGCATAAGGACCCCATCAAAACAGAGCCGCATAGACTTCGTTGAAACGACGCATGGACTCCGTTGAAACTGAGCCGCATAAGGGCCTGTCCAAACAGAGCCGCATAAAACTCTTTTAAAATGTTTTTTGGTCATCTCTGACTTTGTTTCTTTGCCTTTCTTTCAGTGAATTTGCCAGTTAAGGCTGCGGAAGCCTCTGGTGGGTCGCGCCCAATCTGCTGTGGGCTATAGTATGACCACATAGTCGAGTATGTGGCGACCCAGCTTCCAAAAGACGAACCTTTGGAAAGGCTGGGTGCTATCAAGAATCAGTCCTTTCACTTTCTCTGTGCCATGATGAACTTGGGAAAACTGGGGGAGAATATCTGAAGCCTGCGTTCCTCTTCGAGACGCTCTGACTGTGAAGAACTCCCAAGTTCTGGATGTATCTGAGAGCTGGGACTTCACTTCTGAAGGAATGGCGATCCATATTCCCCTGATGGAGCGTCACTTCCCACTGTCATGGTTCAACATGTTGCCTATGACCAGGACGATGGAGGATTTTTGACTCCGACCCGGAGCGGGATGATTGTGGACAAAATTCTACAACAATAATATGCGGTCAGTGTACGCGGGCAGGGTACCAGTCAGCCGATATGTGATAGGGTTAGCCCCGGGCAGTTTCTTGAATGTGCAGGGTCCCAATTTTACGTTCTCTAAGCTGACACTTTCATAAACCAACTTACTCGGAAGGGGTCTTATCCCGTTGGCCGATTGTCGCTGCCGAATTGGATACACCCTCCCCTCATGGACCAACCTGTCTACATGGATCGCTCGAAGTACGAGACTCTTCTGTGCAAATTGGACTCTACCATGCCATTCGGGGTACCAGCTGTGGCTTGCCCATAAACAAAAATTATTTATGGCTTTGCTGGAAATGTACAATTGCGCACGGGGACTTTCTTTACACCCGTGGGGAGATGGGGCTCGCTTTGCACGAGATGCATGTAGTCTCCAAGCTATCTTGGGGAGACAGTTTTTGAAGTGTATACTCCGACGAACGAAGAGTTCGAGGATCTGGAGCAACGGCTCCTGGGTTTCGTAGCTGTCTACCAGGAACTACTGTGTCATCACAATACATGCCACCAGATATCCATCAAGAAGGACGACAGCTCGGAGGGGAACCTTCCCCATACTAAGTCCTGGCTCACCTATCTTTTAAGCTGGGTGCCTCAGGCCGGGTTTCTTCCCGCGGTCCTCAAACTCACGAGGAAATACAGAGCCAAGTGTCATCGGCCATGAGATCGAGGGCCACAGGAGACAGATTTGGGAGTAAAACTGACTCCTTCAGCTATTTTTACCAGGATACCCAGCCGATGTCCGAAAGGCTTTCCTGGCAGAATTCCTGATGGTATGGCTGTGAAATTGCGTAGTCTCAGGCGGGCTGGTTCTATTGAGAGAATCAGCCATAATTTCATCCTGCCTGCTGTGAAGATGGTCTTCGGAGTTAGGCTAGCTCTACTCCCGGCCATGGTGTGCAGTATACACCGTGGCCTTTGCACTTTTACGTCCAAGGTCATCGCTCGTGACGCGACGAAGGACTTTGAACGTGTTGAACTGCCATACCACTATCTGATGGGGTGGTTGCTGATGCATTGCCGGTCTTTAATGAGGCCTGGCCCCGAAGGGGTGTGACTGTAGATGACGCCTTCATCTTCCAATATCGTCGCATGCCTTGGGATTGCGAGACTATGCGCTCTTGTAGATGGCGCTGTCAAGAGCGGACAGATACAATTTTTTCGTATCTGTTCCTCGATTTACTGTTGAGGAAGTAAGGGCTGTGCATCTGGATGGTACTGGACCTCCCCACTTCTTGGACGACAAAATGCTCCTTTGGTTGCACAACATTGCCCTTCCCACCTGGTATACCGCAACCGCAATGCTGTCTATTTGGAGCCTTACCTGCCCAGCAGGTTCGCCCGAAAGTTTGGGTATAGCTAGCTTTTTTGGACAGTCCAGCTCTTGCCTGGGTTTTGAAGGCAACGTCCTTGATGGCATCAGGGCCTGGCATTATTATAATACGGTTCACACCCGTACTGGCTTTTCGGTTCCGATACTGGAGATTCAGAGAGATCTTGTACTTGGCGGCTCTCTACCACGTCATGGCAAACAATCCTCCGTTGGTTTTGACCCGAGTACCAGCTTCTGTTGTACCGGGGCTTGGAGGAAACCCAAGGGGTCTAAGGCGAGGAAGAAGCGGAGAACACAGTCGATGTACCAACTCGGAGTCCAGTAACGGACGGAAGATGACGAGCATGCTCTCGACAACACTCTCCCTACTACAGATGAGGTGGTGGTGAATCAACCGCCTGTTGAACCGAGACCTTCCCGAAAGCGAGGCAGTCCTGAGTCTGCTGGAGGCGGCCGAACCTACTCCGTGAAATGGGCTGCGGTTAGGCCTCGTCGGCTGCTCATTAAGGAGAGAGGCGAGGATATGGGCCATTTCGGAGGAGAATTGAATCACAAACCTCTCTTTCTTTAGCTTTTCTTGAATTATGTTCTAATTATTTTTCTTTTCTTTTTCTGTAGGCGTCAGAAGAGTCGGACTCTCGAGAACCGGCCACTGTTTTGAAGTCAATCCGGCCCTGACCACTTTGATTAGTGACATGTGTGCCGAGATTATTTTGCCGGGGATCTCTCGGCGGCGGCTGAGGGGTCTCACGTTGCTGAGGTCTCGACCCAGGGCGACGTGGCTCCGTTGAATCCGTCCCGAGACTGTTGAACTTCAGCAGGGTGACGCTGATCCAGTTGCATCTCCTTCGGGGGGCTGGAGCAGAGGAACCAGCTGAATTCGGCTCGGGTGTCGCTGCGAAGAGATTATGGCGGCTGTAAGCGAACCTCTGCCTCCGCAATTTTGCCCTGGTAAGATAAGCCAAGTCTTGACTAGTGAGGAGGCTCATTCGCTCTATCATCATATCCTTTGGATTAAGCTGATTGATGGTTGCTCTGGCCATACAGTCCTGCTCCTCCACTGCCAATGACGAATTGTTGGGGTAGAGTTTGCTAGAGGGGACCTGGTGGAAGAGAGCGTGCCTCCTCCCCTCCAACTTATGTTGAGGGACCTCCCACCGAATCAAGTTCGGGAGAGCAGGCAACGGGACGGTCAGGTCGGAGAGAAATGATCCCTGCATCGTCTTCTGTTAGTGTGGCTCCGAGGTCGACCTCTCCGCCCTGCCGAGTCTCCAAATCCTTAGGGCTACGAAGGCAGAATTGGCTACTATCCAAGCGTCGCTCAATTTGTTTTCCTCATCGGGCAGGGTAGCAAGTTCTGGTGTACCTACTTCGGCCCTGTTAACTACTCTCCCTTTGACGCGTCTTCTTCGAAGTTCTAGATGAATCGTCAAAGGATGTAGTTGACAGTTTTTATCGTCATCTGAGGCGAGGAGTCGAAGCCGCTGTAGAGAGGGGGATCTCTTTCGCCCTAGCCCGTCAATGTGCTCGTGGCCTGATTGAAATTCTTAGAACTCTTTTCGGTGGGGCGAGGATGGTTGAGCTTTTGGAGCCTAAATTGCTAGAGGCGGATCAGCTTGTGGCCAGTTTCAAGTACTGCGGTAAGTTGATCTATCTTCAGCGATAGATCAGGAGCGGGACTTCCTCGTCACTGTCGTGGAGAAGGTGCGGACCGTACGAGATGCGTCTAAGCCGATTATCATAAAGGACCTCGACGATCTGTCTATTCAGTATGATCAGCTGAGCTGCAGGAGCGAGGATTGCACTGCTCGGGAAGCGGCCGCCTCTCGCAGAATAATTAATACGAGGGAGCATATCCTCGAGCTCCAAAGAAGCTGGCTTTCTTGGAATCTGATCTTGAGGCCTCTCGTGCGGACAAAGAGCTAATCGTTCAGGAGGCCGAAAAGGTCACCCGAGCCTCTGCTGGCTTGGAGCATGCTCTAAGAGACTCGAAGATGGCTGGCAGGCCCACGCTTATCTGGAATGTAGAGCAGCTGAGTCAGGAGGCTGAGCGCGGGCCAGGCTGCTATTTGAGCGGTCGACCGTCGTGCTGAGGGACCCCTTAGATTATGTATAACCGAACCATAGTCGGCCTTTTTTCTTCCTTTCTTTGTCATTTTCCTGTTTTGATAGGGACGTGTTCCCCGGATATGTAGTACTTTTGCATTCAATAAATGACTTGTTTTCATCATCCATCATCTATTGTGCTTGTACTGTATCTTTGGTATTTGTGATATTTGCCCCACTGGAAAATTTTTGTGGACTTATTACCCTTGGCATACCTTGGTTGTAGGTACGATAATAAGTTTGATAGAGATACCTAGAATGATTTCGTGGTGAAACGGACGTGGAAGTTCTTGGTATTGGGTAAAGAAGCCATGGAACGGCTGGGCTCCGAAGGCGTATGATAATGAGAAAAGAGGCGCATGTGCTAGGGAATCTAGTACAGCATTTGTGGTCAACAGCGGACATTTGTGGTCAACTGTGACATTTGCGGTAAACTGAGGACATTTGTGGTCAACAGAGGACATTTGTGGGCCTATTATCCTTGGCGTACTCCGATTTTGGGTACAGATAATAAGTCGAGAGAAAACTGACATACTTACTCAGAGGTAATGAGGACATGGTAAATATGAGGTTTCTTCAATGAAGCCTTCCTACTGAGGTAATGAGGACGTGGCAGGAGTGGGCTCCATGAAGGGTACATAGAACAACTCAGAGGTAATGAGGACGTGGAAGTTCTACGTGAGGGGTGGTTTGTTTTTTTATGGAAGTGAAACAACTCAGAGGTGACATCACGTATGATCGTACCTCTGAACTTCCTTCCTAAAAGAGCATCTTTCTCATGATCTATTACCCACACTTTCAATGCATAAAAGATGCGATATAGATTCATCTGGAGTGACCGGAGTGTGAGTTCAGCGGTACTCGAGGGTACTTAACTCAACAATCTAGAAGATTTAGAGTCAGAGTGTAAGTTTAGCGGTACCAGAAGGTACATAACTCAGCAATCTGGGAGATTTGGAGGATGTCGTTTCAGACATAATATTTCTTCAAAACTTGTCATTGATGGGCAACATGAGCAAGTCTCCGTTTTATTTTACGAGGCGGTAAGCACCATTGGAGAATACAGCCTCGATGACAAATGGGCCTTCCCACTTTGACTGGAATTTGTCGGCGATTTTGTGAGTCATAACCATCGGCCTCCGAACTGCCAAACGAGATCGCCTACTTGAATGTTCTGCTTTTAACTTTCTTGTTGAAGGCTCCGGAGATTCGGGCTTGATACAGCTCGATTCATTGTTGAGCTAACAGGTGCTTTTCGTCTAAGGCCTCCAACTCTTGCAGGCGACGATGGTAATTGTCATCCGTTTCAATCGATATGTGAGGGCACACGGAGCGAGGGAATTTGAGTTTCCAGTGGGAGAACCGCCTTACTTTCATATACCAGAGAGAATAGTGTGTTCACGGTGGCCGTCCGTACTGTAGTACGGTACGCCCATAAGCATTCGCCAAGCTTCATTCCAATCACGTTTGTTGGAGGACACGAACTTCTTGAGCAGCTTGATTATAGTTTTGTTGAACGCTTCCGCCAAACCATTCGCCGCTGGATTGTACGATGTTGAGGCAACATTCTGGATCGATGTTTGTCGCAGAACCGATAGAAGGCGTGGCTTGCGAACTGCGGACCGTTGTCGTGGATGATCCTACGGGGCAGTCCAAAGCGATAGATGACGTGATGCTTAGGAAGCTGATTACGTTTGAAGTCTTCACTTCTGCCAGCGGAATAGCCTCCGCCCATTTGGAGAAGTAATCTGTGATTGCGAGTATGAAGCGATGTCCTCGGAACGAAGGCGGAGTGATCGCACCAATGATGTCCATTCCCATGCTTCGAATGGCCAGGATACCACCGTCGGATGTAGAAACTCGGATGGCTGGTGGATGAAATCTGCGTGGACTTGACAGGCTTTGCACTTTTTGTAGTCTATCGCATCTGCAACCATCGTGGGCCAGTAATAGCCCATTCGGCGAAGGTGGTCTTGCAATTTTGGGCCAGGCTGATGGGCCCCGCAGATGCCATCGTGAGCTTCACGTACAGCTTCCTTGGCTTCTGAATTTGATAGACACCGAAGTAGTAATCCATCATATGATCGCTGATACACCATTTTCGTCTCTGTATCATAAAGAATCTGAGGGAACGTCTTCTGATAGAAGTGGCTTCCTTCGGATTCTCTGGCAGGATGTCATAGACTACAAGTCGATGAATGGTTGTCCAGTCTGGTGCTTCGTCGACTGTCAGAGCGAAGTAACTCTCAACATATTGAAGATTATTCTTGGGACAGACCAATTCACGGCCTATTATGTCAACCAGATGATGAGCATGATTTGGCAGGTTAGGGAAGCGGCCAGGCCTGCTAGGGCATCGACCTCAATATTCTGGAGTCTGGGAATATGTTCTATAAAAATCCTTCCAAGGACGAGATGATATCGATTGCTATTTGGTGATAAGGGATCGTATCTTCTGGCGAACCTCGTATGAACCCCGGATCTGATTGACGATTAACTGCGAATCGCCGTATGCTTCAAGATACTCTACCCCCCAGCTCCTTTGTAAGTCGGAGGCCAATAACCAAAGCGTTGTACTCGGCCACATTGTTTGAACAGGGCTCCGTGAGGGATTAAGCCTGATTGATCACCAGCCCAGAGGGAGAAATCAGCACCACTCCGACTCCAGCGACGATGTTACCCTTGGGCCCAGTTCTCGAAGCGCCGTCGAAGAACATTCGCCAGATGGCATCATGGGAGACCACATTTGAATTGGCGACCTGTATCTCTTCGTATATTTTGGTTATCTTCGAGCCTGGATGGACTGCTAAAAAGTCTGCCAGAGCTTGACCTTTAACAGCCTCTGTGGGACGAAGATCATGTAATATGGAGCAATAATATCGCCCAGGTAGCAAGACGAGAGCTGAGTACCCCTGGTTTGGTCATGAGGACCCTGATAGGGTTGACTCGTGATATCACGTGTATGGTTTGTCCCGTGACGTAGTGTCGCATCTTCTGAATGGCGAACATTAGAGCAAGGCACTCCATCTCTACGGCAGTGTATATGTACTCTGGCCCAATCATCTTTCGACTGAGGTAGTATATAGCTTGATCAAGGCCTGCATCGTTGTTTTGTGCTAGCAAAGCACCGAAGAATGTTCATCGCTTGTACATAGAGCAGGAATGTCCTTCCAGCAACCGGGGCTACCAGGACTGGAGGGTTCAACAAATATTCTTTGATGCTGTCGAAGGTGCGCTGGCATTCCACATCCCCATATGAATGAAACACCCTTCCTCATGAGGTGGGTGAATGGTTGACATCGCCCGGAGGGATTAGAGATAACCTCCTGATGTAAGCTAGCCTCCCTTGAAGGCCTCGGAGTTCACGGATATTTTTTGGAGGACCCATCTCCATGATTGCCTTCATTTTTTTGGGGTCTATATGGATACCCTGGGAAGTAATGATAAACCCAAGAACTTCCCGCTAGATACGCCCAAGAAGGATTTTATGGGATTCATCTTCAAATTGTGCGCTCACATCAGGTCGAACACTGTCCTCAGATCATGTAGATGATCTTCCTTAGAGCGGCTCTTGACGATGATGTCGTCGATATAACATTCCACTGTCTTGCGTAAGTGGTCTCTAAAGATGACGCTAATAGCTCTTTGGTAGGTGGCGCCAGTATCTTTAAACCGAAAGACATGACTGTGTAGCAGTATGTGCCAATTGGTGTTCGGAATGATGTATGCTTTTCGTCATCAGGGAACATCTTTATTTGATTGTACCCCAGAAACCATCCATAATGACATACGTTCGAAGCCGCAGGTGTTGTCAATCATGATGTCTGTGATAGGAGAGGGAACTCATCCTTAGGACACGCCTCATTCAGTTTCCGGAAGTCGATGCAGATTCGGATCTTTCAATTCTTTTTGAGGACTGACACTATATTGGCTACCCAGTCTGGATGCGGTTCCTCGCGATAAAGCCGCTAGCTATCAGTTTGTTGACCTCATCTTCAATGGCATTCATGATGTCGAGCGGAATCGTCGTTGCTTTTGCTTGACCGGTTTTGCGTCCGAACGAATGTTGATTTGTGAAGTGCAACCTCGGGGTTCAGTCCTGGCATGTCTTCGTAGCTCCAGGCGAACACGTCGATGTATTCTCTTACGAGTTGCAGTAGCGATTCCCGCTCTTCGTCTGTCAGATTCTTGCTGACGAAGATGGGATTTAGAGAGGACTCATCACCGAGATCAACTTGTACAACCTCATCTTCGGTGGGAGGCTCTCTTTGTTTGAACCACTTCTCCTATTGCGTATCTAGCTTATGTACCCACGGCTCTAACTCAAGAAGTTCAGGAATGCCTTCATCTTCTTCATAGGTCGGCGAATACCATATTGACGGACAAAACCTGCCTGAATACGTCTCCGATGCTGACATCCGAATCGAAGTTGGTGATCCGGTTGAGTGTGAATTTCAGTTGCATTCCTCATCTGAGCTTTCAGGGTCATTGCAGGTGTAACATAACCTAGCCCACGTCTGGTCTTGTTGTAGTAATCCCGTGGTTTCCCAGCCGGGATCGCCAATTGTAAGGGTAATCGCTGTCCAGTGTCGTAGTTCAAGCCTGGCGTAGTTTCCAGATTATACCCCTTTTTGCATGAGGTACTTGGATCGAGAACTATACAGATAAAGGGGCAGTCTCCCGGTGTCGGGTTCGAGATCAACCTCTTCTATCCTGAAGGGTTGTGGATCATTCTTCCGGTCGAAGATGATTGGATATCCTCTCCCTCGATTATGTGGTAAGCATCTTCCACTGGAGTATGTTGGTTTACGGTGTAGACATTTGTCACCTGCGTGTGTAGGTGGGTGCCTATATCGTATTCCATAGCATACATTGTACAAAGCTTATTAAGCTCGAGGTAGTTCAAAGATAGCCCTTTATTGATGAAGTATGGTATCTTTTCCAGTAGGATTACATCATCTGCGGATGGAACATCAGTGTGAGCAGCCACATACTTGGCCAGCTCTGACTCTTCTTCAGCCACCCCCTATGTCAATGAAGACTGAGAGGATGACTTGGGCATCTTAATCATCAGGGGCTCCATAGGTGGAGCAGAACTTGGAGTCGTTGGCGTACTAGCGACCCCAGTTTGGTTCTCGGAGCTGGCCAGGGAGTTATTGGCTGGTTAGCAGTCCCCGGCTTAGCACTCGACTGTCGATTCTTCTGGAAAGGCGAATCATCATCGGCTTGATGGAGGGATTGAGCTCCTCCGTTTGTTGCTGGCTAGCTCTAGGCAGCCTGATTATTAGTGGATCTGTCGTGGGTCTTGGCGCTTGGCCAGACCTTGGCAGTCGAATTACCATCTGCCCCTCTTGTGCAGAGAGGCTGATTGCTTCCTTATGCAGAGTGGCTGTAAGTGGTGCAGTTCTGCCAGGTTTGCGGGCTTGAAGGTGGATTGTCAGAGGTTCTTCCGATTCAGTTATTGCCTCAGTTTGAGCTTGAGTTTCTCCTTCAACAAGGTGCCTTTTTGACTTTTCATATAAGCATGAGTCGGAGCAGTAGGATTTGACCCCTTTAAAGGGATCAATATCAGCAAATTCTGTCCTCATGAAGCAGTGCTTGTCGACGTGCTTGAAGCACTAGTGCAGTGTGGAAGGCACGATCATGTAATCGTGTATCCAAGGATGCCCAAGGAGAGTTTTGTAGGACGTATCCGCATCTATGACATAACAGGTCACTTCTGATTGAAATCGCCGATTTGGCATTTCAGACGAATCTTTCCGATCGATAGCTTCTGCCTGTATTGAAACCGCTAATGGCAGTGCTTGTCGCGTTAGCGATATTGGG